>JALIGW010000002.1:173678929-174151429 GCA_023053685.1 Diadophis punctatus similis
GGATAAAGATTGAAGGAAGACCAAAAAAAAAGTAGTTGGTTCTTTAACTAGTAACTTTCTAAAAACAAACATAAAAATTTGGCTTTTGTAGCCTCATTAATCTAAAATCTCTTGCCTAAGTGTTGTCAACCTAGTGTCGTCATCTGTCCATGAGCAAGTATGATTTTGAAAAAAGCTCTTGCTGAAGCAAGTCTTAGTGTCATACTATGAAGCAATCTTAACAATATCAATAGGTATTATTGAAATAATATTGAAGGACTAGCCAGCAATTCATATCACTTACTGGTGGTTGTGATTCCACAATGCATGACTGGTCTTTATTGCAAAGCAAATAGCATTCTATCGTAGGATGAGCTAGTCCAGAGGTGGGGACACAGCTGCCTATGTCAAGATATGATATCCTCACCCCAAAAGATGTGACTGGGATCCCATATTTTGGCAGTTGGAGGCCTTAAGACTGAGAATGGCAGGGGGCACCTTGCCGTTAACCCCACACTTAAAATTTCCAGATCGCTGAAGTTTTCTGGTTTCTTTTTTTTTCTGCTGAATTTATAAATTCAGGGTACTTGGTTTCAAAGAAAAGAGTCTTCACACAGCCTTTAGACCAGGGGTGTCACACTGGCAGCCCACGGGCCAGATGCGTCACGTGCAGACCATGCCCACCCCAGCTCCTCAAAGGGAAAAAAACTTCATGATACGACATGTGACAGCAACGTGACGCGGTGAGTTTGACACCTGTGCTTTAGACTGTCCACCCCTATTTTATTTGAACAAACACCAATCATACGATTTTTTAAAACAGTTTTAATTGAAACGTGTCATTAAAATGAACAGGGCCATGAACCAGTTTTACAGAGAAATCCATATTATAAATAAATCGCCTATTTCAATTTACTTCTTTATGAAAAAAAAATAGACTTCTACTCATATGGCAGGTATAGCTCCTGTATGCTGGTGCCATCATGTGGTGGAGAGGCAAGAGACCAACATATAAACACATATATTTCTGCTTAAAGAAAGCCTTTTTACCGTCAATGGTATTTAACTCAAAGTAAGAGGAGCCTGGGAGATCAAATGCTGCCAAAAAGGGGGTAAAATGGAAATGAGTATGTGAGTTATTGATTTCATTTTAGATTTATAGCTTTTTGGGTTTTTTTTTTGCTTTTTCTACCCTCATCTACATTTATACAGATGTTGCCAATTATTGACTGCAGTTGTGCTTGGACTGTAGCTTCAGTTAATTAACCCAGTTCTGGATACTAAACTCACATATTATTTAATTAATATTTTAAATACTTGAGCAATATTTAATTGTATAGTAGATCAAGTATGTTTTTATTAGCCCAGTGACCAACTCGGACTAACAGAGTACCGTATATTCCGGCGTATAAGACGACTGGGCGTATAAGACGACCCCCAACTTTTCCAGTTAAAATATAGAGTTTGGGATATACTCGCTGTATAAGACTACCCCTTCTACCATCTTTCTTTTTCTTTCTGTCTTTCTTCCTTCCTAACATCTTTCTTTCTTTCTTTCTTTCTTTCTTTCTTTCTTTCTTTCTTTCTTTCTTTCTTTCTTTCTTTCTTTCTTTCTTTCTTTCCTGACTTGACCTTATGAATGTGACACTAAGGATCTAACTTAGCTTGAAATATTTTTGGTGGAATGCTAAACTGAGGGTCAATTTACAGGGTACAAATCAGGGATGTATTCCATCCAACAAGAAAACTGTAGCAGATGGAAAACAGATCCAAAGCAATTCCAAGCTTAACCCATATTTTCCATAAGAAGGTAACCAAGACAAAAAGAACTTATCTGGAAGAAATCATTCTCATACCCAAAGCAGGAGATAACCCAGGCATGAAACTTGTACCAAATTATAAAAAGCATATTTTATTTAGTTAATTGTTTGATTTATACACCCACTCAAATTGTTTGATTTATAAGCCCTCTCAAAATAACTCTCTGGGAAATAGGCAAAATAAAAAAAGAGCTATCATAAAATATAAAATATGATAAAATACAATAATTCCATCAGACAATTCAATGAACAATTGTCAGAGAATCATTAATTTCTGAAGGAAAGTTATGCCCTTAAACATATTGAACAATATTGCTTCCCTAGAAGCTAGGAGCAGTTTATCAATCCCCACCATGGCTCCTTTCTCCCTTGCCCAGCCCTCTTCCAAGATGCCAAGTGGAAGCAAGGTAGGTGGGTGGGTTGCTCCCCTCCCCTCCCCTTGGAGGAAGAAGAAGCCTCTGTCGCCGTCTCCCGCGGGACTCCAACCACCTGACTGAGTCCCCGACCGCGGCGCCGGCAGGGTGAACGCGCATGGGAGGGAAGGAGACAGCGCGCGCTGCCTCTACTGCTATCGTACTGAAACTTCGGAGCCGGGGGGAGCTGAAAAACGGCCGCGGCTGCATCCCTGCCATTCTCCAGCCAAGCGGCCGAAGGAGCCCCGGAGCTCCGATGCTGCCCTGCATCTTGGTCTCCTGCCGCCACCGCCAGCTGCAGCCTTCCCAGCAGGTGGGCGGGCGCGAGAGGGATCGCGGAGCAGAGGCGCCCGGCGAGCGGTGCGAGAGGCGCAGGGATGCCAGAAGTGGCATCGGTGGCAGCAGGCTCCTGCCCGTCTCCCGCCTGCCTCTTGCCTTAAGCCGCCGGGCGTTTTTCAGCTCCCCCTGGCTCCGAAGTTTCAGTACCCGGCGTATAAGACGACCCCCGACTTTCGAGATGATTTTCAAGGGGTAAAAAGTCGTCTTATACGCCAGAACATACGGTATGTTTCTAAAATACAGCTTTTGTAATGTTGGCTTCTAAATTCTTTTATTATTTACTTGATTTGATGAAGACTAAAACACCTCGATCAGTATGATTTGTTCTGCAGTACATTTGGGTTTCTAGTTTGCTATTTTCCCTGCTGATATGTAAGTCTGTTCTGGCAAAACAGTATTCCCATAGATACAAACCAAATATGGCTCCATTGTGTGAATGACAAATTTGTCTTTAACAACAACAACAAAATCAGCTAGAGTACACATATAAAGCCTATCAAGCATGGGAAAATCAGAAGTTCCAGGCAGTTCAAATGGGCACAGTTATTGCAAGGTTATGCTCTCTATGAATCTGAACTACTAATGATAGCAATAGCACTTTTCTTATATACCGCTTCATAGTGCTTTACAGCACTCTCTAAGCGGTTTACAGAGTTCAGCATATTGCCCCCAACAATCTGGGTCCTCATTTTACCGACCTCAGAAGGATGGAAGGCTGAGTCAACCTTGAGCCTAGTGAGATTTGAACAGCTGAACTGTTGAACTAGCAGTCAGCCTGCAATGGCTGCATTTAACCACTGCACCACTTCAGCTCTTAATAATCTGATCAAAGCAAATTGGTGGTAGATAAGAGTCAATGGAATTCAAGGTAGGCTGAACTTACATTTCCTGTGTGCATGAAGGAACTCAAGACTGATGATGTGTTTGACCCCTCCCTTGGGCTCAGCCTGGTCATCTCCTAGAACAGGGGTCCCCAACCTTTTGGACCTCAGGGACCACTAAATTCATAATTTTAAATCCCGCGGGCCACTAATATGATCTGCCTAATGACTGGTTGGGTGGGCGTGGCTAGGTGGTCATGTGACTGGGTGGGTGTGGCCAACTTGATGTCACTCATGTCTTTTTTTTCTCATAGTCTCCATATATACATCCATACATATACCATAAATCGTATCAAGATATACATAGTTATACATTTCTATCCAATAAGCCATAAACCAATATCCTAATTTTGCACCTTTTATATTTCTATCGCCCATCTGTTTCCCCCGATATTTCATAACACTCCCCTCCCTCTATCTCCCTCTCTTCCCTCTATCTTCTTTCTCCTTCTCTCCGTCTTTCCTACTTCCCTCCTCTCCCCTTCTCCCCTCCCTTCTCTACTTCCTCTTCCTCCCTCTTACCCCTTCCCTGAGTGATTCTAGTCATAATTCATCTTATGGTTATCAGACAGGTAACACATATCCCTAGCTTCATTTAATTATTGGTGCAACTCTTAAACTTATATACCGTATTTTTTCAGAGTATAAGACGCACCTTTTTCCTCCCTAAGAGTGGCTGAAAATTTGGGTGTGTCTTATACTTCGAATGTAGCTTTTTTTCCAGCCCTAACTAGGTGCTAACAGATCTTCCCAGCTCTTACCTTGCAGGCTTTTTCATTGTTACTCTCTCCAAAGAATGTTTTTCCAGCCCTAAGTCTTTGCAGAATTTTTTTTCATTGCTCTACTTGCTCCGAATAAGTTTTTTTCTAGCCCTAACCAGGTGCTAACTATCTTCCCAGCTCTTACCGGCTTGCAGGCTCTTTCATTGTTACTCTCTCAGAAGAAGGTTTTTTTAAGTCCTAACCAGGGGATAAAATAATGTGCTGAAGCTGCTCCGAATAAGTTTTTTTCTAGCCCTAACTAGGTGCTAACAATCTTCCCAGCTCTTACTGGCTTGCATCCTCTTTCATTGTTACTCTTTCAGAAGAAGGTTTTTTTAAGTCCTAACCAGGGGATAAAATAATGTGCTGAAGCTGACCAGACTAAGGACGCTAGCCAGATGAATACCTGGTAGGCAGATTTTTTTTCCCTATTTTCCTCCCCAAAAACTAAGGTGCGTCTTATACTCCGGTGCATCTTATACTCCAAAAGATATGGTAAATAGGCTATGGGAGTGGCCAATTAACCCTAAGCCTTACTCCCGAGTAGACCTTCCCCTCAGGAGCCACTCCTGCCTTTTGGCAGCTCTGCGCGCACACGCATTGAGGACAGGCTCGTCCTCTTCTTCGTCTTCGTCTTTTGCCCTCATGGCAGCATCTGGAGGTTCTGAAGGCCCTGGCTAAATGTCTGCCTCTGGCACCAAGTCTTCTCCAGCCTCCTCACTGTCAGAATAGAATAACAGAGTTGGAAGGGATCTTGGAGGTCTTCTAGTCCAACCCCCTGCTTAGGCAGGAAACCCTACACCACTTCAGACAAATGGTTATCCAACATCTTCTTTAAAACTTCCAGTGTTGGAGCATTCACAACTTCTGGAGGCAAGCTGTTCCACTGATTAATTGTTCTAACTGTCAGGAAATTTCTCCTTAGTTCTAAGTTGCTTCTCTCCTTGATTAGTTTCCACCCATTGCTTCTTGTACTACTTTCAGGTGCTTTGGAGAATAGTTTGACTCCCTCTTCTTTGTGGCAACCCCTGAGATATTGGAACACTGCTATCATGTCACCTCTAGTCCTTCTTTTCATCAAACTAGACATACCCAGTTCCAGCAGTAGAGTTAGTAGAGATACTTCTAATATATGAGAGATGCTTCTAATATATGAGAGTTCTTCAGCCCTGTGGGCTGACATTTGTTGGTTATGATAGTATGCAAAATTACCAGATAAATCTTACATAAACCCAAAATACCTCTCCATATCAGAAAATGGAGGAGGAGAACCATAGTGCTCCTGTCTAACTTGTGACGTTTCCATAGACAATCATTACTATGGGAATACAGCATTGAATTAGTTATGGATTGGGTTTGATTCTTACATTCTTAATTTGTGACTTTTAAATATCACTTGATTTAATCATCACTTAATTATCAATTTGTGATCGAATGTAGTCTGGATTTCAAGGAGGGAGAGGGTGCATTCCAGAGACTGGGCAACCTTTTGTCTGAGACGGTATAGGATTTCCTGCCTGAGCAGAGGATTGGACTAGAAGACCTCAAAGGTCCCTTCCAGCTCTGTTATTCTGTTATTCTGAGTATGAGGCAGCTCAGTTCAGAAGGTTTATGTGAAAGAAACAGGGTGAAGACAGCCCCTCCGCAATAATTGTCAGAGTATATGCTTGTTGTAGATAGTAGGGTACTTCAGTTTAGCATGTTTCTGTCTGTAGATGTGAAACAATAAAGAAATTTGCTTGGAAAAATCACCATGTGTTTTTCTTGGAGCCTGATATAATTTATGGATTGCTTTCATTAAAAAAACATTGCATACAATATATACCAGGGGTGTCAAACTCATGTCATCACAGCAGCATCACATGACGTATCAGGACTTTTTTTCCCCTTCACTAAACAGGGTGAGGGCAGCGTATGACGCCTTCAGCCCACGGGCCGGGAGTTTGACAGCCCTGGTATATACGCATTTCACCTATTGTATTGCACTTGATCATTCACATACACAAGTCACCAATTCCGATTCACTCCGTGTTCAATGAAGCCAAGGAAAATATGCGTACAGGCAGTAAGTGCTGTCCTTGGGTGTATTTCACTTGAGCTGAATTTTTTATTCGCTATCACTAGATATCCTTCCCATATGGCTAAGATCTGTGCATTTCTCCTGGAGCAGAACTACCAGCATTATGTGTATTGCCTTTCACAAGGCAGCTATTGTGATGGTTGCTTCATTCAGAGGAGACAAAGATAAATTGCATGACAAAGATAAATGTGGAAAATTCAGCCATGGTAGCACCCGTCTTTCCTTCTCATCTGCTCCACCAGGAGGCTGCTACTATAATACTAATCCAACATCGGAGAACAATATCGGTTTCATATACAGTGATTGTGATAAAAGATGCTTTTCCTAATATGTATGTATGTATGTATGTATGTGTATGTAATGTATGTAATGTATGTATGTATGTATGTATATATGTATGTAAAATATGACTTTCTTCATGAAGGTTTACCCAGGCATTGTTTAATTAATTGCCTACAGAAGCATTTGAGTATACTGTACATAGGTATTAAAAATGCTACTGAGAAAATCTGAATCCCAGAGTAGACCATGACCATATTTGAAACGCTTGATCATCAGCCTGCAGCCCTACCAGTCATTTTGCTATTTATACCTTCATTACTGGTGACTCATTAATCACAACCTTCACTTGTAAAACAGCAGGAATAGCCGACAGCAGCACTTAAGAAAATGGGTAGATTTCCTGTATTTGTTTTGCTCGAAGACAGAACTGAAAAGAACATCTATCCCAGCACTGTTTTTCCAGACATGATCAACTCTTTTTCTACATACTGTGCATAATTCTGTAGTCATGATAAAGTACGCCTTTAGTTAGCTATTCAAAATGAGGCGAAAAGCATTTATATAAGCAATATGTTCTGCATTTGAAGTAAATGCTGTGAGGAAGCAGAAGCAATAATATCATCTCTTGATGGACTGATACTGAGGCAGACTAAAAATAATAGCAATTGTCAGACAATAAGAATAAATACCTGAGAGCAAGTACCTAGGAGCTCTTCCTGACAACTTACGTTTTATTCACATTCACAATACTGCAAGGTTCTACACCGTACCATATAGAGATAATACATAAATTACTGGCTGACTGGTTGGCTAAATAAAATCTACACTATAACAAATTCTAAGAAACCAAAAAGATATTTGGATTTTTATTTTTCAGCAAATATAGGAATCCCATAAGCTTTTTAAAAAGCTATAAGAGTCCACCAAGGCTGAACATATTCCACTTGGGAAACAACACCGCTTGCTGTGCTCTCTCAGTCATGAAATATGTTCAGATGTGCTCAATGTCATTCTCTTTTGGAGGCTGGCTTCTCACTTTCAGGATTAAGTTTAAAACATCCACCTATGTAAAGTGTTTTTTGAAAAAATATACTGAGTGGCCGTTATAGACAAGTGAAGTGGAAATTGTTCACAAATCTCTCTACATATCATGTTATAGGCAATGAGAATGTAATCAAAATTACAGTCAGAGGAGTGTTTGTTTTACACTTGTACCTGGCTGTGAAGTACATGGTTTGTATGGTCATATGTGTTTCCCTAGCTTTAATTTCTGCTGTGGAGATCCTGGCTTGCATCAAGCCAGATTTTGCCATGTGAACAGAGGAACTCTAATTTAACAATGATTAACAAAGGAAGAGTAAAATCTTCCAGCCTCTTAAACACGACAAAGCCACAATTCCATAGTTACCGGTAGTTCCATAGTTAGTAAAGAAAACGTGATTTAAATTAAGGTGGTTCTTAATCCTTAACAAGAAGAAGGCCAAGAAAAACATGCCTCTATGTCAAGCCTTCATTTAACATGATTTATGGAACTATATACAGAATACACAATTTAGGACATGTTTTTAGCCATTGCGAAGAAAACCTTGAAAGTACGAAGTCTTTTTTAAAAAAGTATATTTTGCTTTAGTACAAAAGTGTTTTTTTCCAAAAGTAAACCTATCTGGAGCTTTGTTCTATCATATGAAAATCTTTTATGAACACTTACATAATTATGTTGTGTCTCCTATCTCTGTGGGTTTCTTATTGCCTGTGGCCCAAATGACAGAGAAGGAACAGGCAGGAAACTGGATGCAGAGCAGTTGTTTCCATTAACTGAGTCTTGTGAACATATAAATAGTTTAGATATACCCTCCCAATAAAGAATGGGTAAACCTTGTTCCTACCAATTTCCCTGACAAAAGTACCATTCCATCCAGAACTGCAACAAAGGCAGCTGTATCTCCATCTGGCAACCAGACGTAGCCTTTTGAGAAAGCTGCAGTTGTTGAGTTTTCTACCTGCTCTGCAGCTCCTGTCACCCCAGAGCTTCTGTCAAGATCAGAAGCAAATGAGGTCTTTCCCCTTTGTATGGGGAACCTTTGAAAAAATCCAGCACACCACTGAAGGATGCAACTAACACATGCCTTCCTACAGCAGTTTTTCCACTGACTTTAGGTTGTAAGAGAAAGCCTGACTCTTGCTGGGGACAGGATCCAGTGGAGCAATACAGCAATCTCATCTAGGATTTCAAAGCAGTTCTGAAACATGCCACTCCACTAGCTGATAACAACAGAGTTTCATTCTTCGGCATCACAGAATTGTAGAGTTGGAAGAGAGAGCAAAAGGATCATCTAGTCCAGGGGTCGGCAACCTTAAGCACTCAAAGAGCCACAAAGGTCCTAACCGGAAGCCCCCCGTTCAATTCTGTAGCCGACCAGAAGTCCAGTTTCCCCACCATAGAGTCTCCACCTAGCGCGGCATCCTTTTTCCTCTACCTGTTCTAACCAAAAGCCCTATCAATTGTGGAGCCAACCAGCAACATGGAGCTGCAGCAAAGGGATGAAAGAGCCACATGTGGCTCCAGAGCCACAGGTTGCTGACCCCTGATCTCTGAAATGTGCAGAAAAAGCAATTAAATCATCCTTGTAGAGGCGGCTGGCTAGCCTCTTAAAAATCTCCAGAAATGGAGAATCCACAGCTTTTGTGAGTAGACTGTTTAAGGGGCGGGGAGATATTACCAGCAGTGGTTCTTTATATTTAAATGAAATTTAAGTAGCTGCAATTTGCACTCATTATTATTGTTCCTTTGTTTCTGTGACAATGACTATAACAGAATAACAGAGTTGGAAGGGACCTTGGAGGTCTTCTAGTTACTCCCTGTTCAAGCAGGAGTAACAATTATACAATTTCAGACAAGTGGCTGTCCAGTCTCTTCTTAAAAGCCTCCAATGATGGAGCACCCACAACTTCTGAAGGTAAGCCATTCCACTGGTTAATTGTTCTCCCTTATTTTTCACATATCTTCCATATTGCTCTTCGTTATGTACCTGAACACTGATATCTCCCCACGGTCTTCTTTTCTCCAGATTGAACATCCCCAGTTCCTTTCAACTGTCCTCAGAAGGCATGCACATCTTCAAGTCCCTACATCATCTTTGTTGCTTCGTTCTGAACTAGTCAATATTCTTCTGGAAATGTGGTGCCTGGATTTGTATATAACACTCCAGGTCTCAGGGAGTGCAGAGTAAAGAGAAACAACACCTTTGACATAATGCTGCTTCTGATGCAGTCCAGAACTGTATTACCCCTTCTAGCAGCAATCTCTCACTGCTGATACATTTGCAGATTGTTGTCAATGGCCACACCCATGGTCTTCTCCAATGTACTGCTTCTGAGCTATAATTGTGTATGTTGTGTCTGTGTCTGTGAGGAAGTGAAGCTGGGATTGCTATCTGTGTTTGAAAAAAGCAAGGGCAGCCAGGCAGAAATGCTTCTCACCTCCACTCCCCCAAGACTTAGCTTAACTCATGGCGGGGTCCCCCAAAGAACTGTAAAAGTTTGCAACCCAGAAATTTGAGAGATGGGCTCATTCATTCACTTACTCATAGTCTACTCACAAACATCCCTGCCATCATTCCAGCGGTTTGGCTAATTCAACCACACCCTGATGTTTTCAGGAAGTTGCAGACATCCAGAAGCAGCCTTACTGAGTCCCTTGCCTTAGAAAAACAAGAGCTAAGACAGTGCGTGTAGGGTTCTGTAGAAGGAAATAATATAAGAAAACAGCAACTAGATGGGGAAGCAAGAGGTAACTTTGGAGATTGACAATTATTACCAACAGGCAAGAGCGCCATCAGTCAACTGCCAGAACTACAAGCTACAGTAAACTTCAAATCCGGGTGGAATTTCTGCCTGGAGCTTGGCTTAGGAGGTTAGATGGAGTGTTCAAAAGCAACAACACTTAAGAGCAAAGATCGGGACTTTAGCTGGAGCTTGGCAACAACCAGAAAAGGAGCAACCACACTGAGGCAGTACCTCACCCCAACAAATGCAAGACCTTTTGGAGGGAGGCAAATGTTTTATGTCACTTTACAGATTGAGACTTTTGTTTGCTTTAAGGACTGAGTATTAACAGAATAACAGAGTTGGAAGGGACCTTGGAGGTCTACTAGTCATATATATATTATATATTAAATAATAATATATATTATATATATATTATATTATATATATATATAATAATATATATTATATATTAAAGTTATACATGGCAACATCAACTTGCAAAGTCTAGAACAGGGGTGTCAAACTCACATCGTCACGGCAGCGTCACGTGACATATCAGGACTTTCCCCCCCCCTTTGCTAAACAGGGCATGGGCGTGACCAGCACGTGACGCATCTGGCCCGTGGGCTGGAAGTTTGACAGCCCTGGTCTAGAAGGATGTAGTTAATGGGCCTGTTGTTGGTTAAGGTGTGTCCCACGATAAAGTATTGTATGCAGCGCTATTATGCTGTGGTGCAGCACAGGAAAAAAAAAGAACACTCACAATAACCTAAATTTGTTTTTCACCCTAAATATATCTTATATTTTGTTCTGCTGAAGGACATCTTATTCCTGTCAGCATCTTAAGTTCTTCTCATTTCATTACTTTCTTATGCTTCTGCATCTGTTTTAAAATATCAAATATCTGCTGCAGCTGTGGGTTGCTCCCGGTTTGGCCCGGTTCTGTGAACCGTTAGCGGCGGTGGCGGGAGACTTCACCCACCCGCCCAGGACGCTTCTGCACATGCACAGAAGCATCACGTGTGTGCACACGAACCGGTAGCAACGGGTTTTAGAACCCACTACTGATCTGCTGGTTTAAAATGGTTTAGGACAAGGCAGTTTTTATACAGTTCCTAACAGCAGTGTCAACTGAAACAAACACTACTTAAAAGCTTAGTGTGTGTGTGTAGGAAAATAAGCTCTGAAACAATGCTATTATATGAAGACAAAAGGAAAAGGAGTATTCTCTAAAAGGAAAAATATAATCAGCCCCAACCACACCAGCTTCTGTACATTAATGATGGAATCTTTTGAGAATGAGAATAGATAGGCCTCCGAAACACCAGCCTCCACCGCTACCGGTACGCCCGAACCAGACTGAACCGTAGCATTTCACCCCTGGTTTCACATATACAGTATGCAGCAAAATATAGAGGTATAAAGGCATTTGGTTGAACATTTGCATTAATAAATAGGAAAGCTTCTTTCAAATAAGGTTGCTGAGATCTCTCTGTAAAGTTATTAGCTGTGATTTCTGTGATCCTTAATGCAAACTGCATTATGTGTAATTGTAGCTGAAGGTGGCATATGATGTCAATATTGTGTTGTTGTTTTCTTGCCTATATTTGTTAACCGAAGCTTAAATAAGATAGCAGCCACCCTGTGGCCATGATTAAATTCATTTAAAACAAAACAAAAAACCAGAAAATACCTACTATGGCTGATACTTTGTGAAATTTCAACCCTGGTAAAGGCATTCTGCTCACGACTCTTGTGATTTATCACAATGAATCAATAATGTCTCCTAGCAAAAAATATTATTTGATTCCCACTGCGGCTAGCTTCCAGGTTCAAAACCACTTTTCCTGTATTAAAATTCAGCCATCTTGCTCCAAACAGTTCTAATGGTATTTACAGACCATGAGGCTTGCAAATTTTCAACTCTATCCTGCCAATTTCCATATCCTGAACAGATTGCCTTCTTCACTGCCCTTAGCTTCCAGATGTGTCATCTGCATTTGGACCATTAACCATCACCAGATTCTTGGATGTCATGGCAATAGCTTCCCCTGCCAGATATGAAGATGGGAAGAGGTCCATCTAGAAATCCAAATTGAGATAATGTAGAAAGAGTCACCAGAAGGGCAGATCATTTTCCCACCAAAGCTGTTCTAGTAGTAGGATAGATATTTACTTAAAAGATTAACAGTCACATCGGCAGATGATGAAGTTGTCATTTTCACAAAGGTTCCTTGCCTGTGGCATCTCCTCTGTATGCCCCAGAGTAATTCTCCATTCCTCAGCTGCTAGGTGTTTTTCTTACCTTGCAGCCACACACTTCGTCTCCCAGCAATCTGGTAATCACAACTTCATGTAAATGGCGAGCATTAAGCTAATTTCCTGCTCATCATAAAACTCTTTCCTGTTTAATAGCCTTTCTTATGTTTATATGCTATCAAGCCAATTATGCATTTTAATCAGATTGGTTATTTTATAGAATTGTGTCTTTAAACAGGCAAGAGGAGCAGAGATCAACTCTAGGTCATTATGATATCACAATAAAATCTCCCCTGTAATGTTACCTTTTAAAGACAAGGACATTTTATAAAGACATATTTCTTTTGTTTTCTTTTGTTTGGCGAAGGTTGAGCACTCTCTCTATATATAGATTACTTTGGCGAACCCATTTGTATTGCATCCAAAGAACAGAAATCGTTCTTATAGCCTTTTACAAGAAGATTAAGTCAACCTTTTGTGACCTACAACCACAATTTACTAGTATGGTGAATGCAGTTTGTATTCGTATGTGTTGTTCTGAAAGGCTACAGGGCACATGGTAATGATGCAGTGATACCAGAAGGGGCAAGGACAATTATTTTAGCTCTTTCTGAATCTGAGGTTGTTATTAAAAAGTGTGTTAAATCTACCAGTTGTTCAACTTTCTTGTTCAATACTGATGTTAAAAGCTAAAGAATAAAATGTAATCTTAGAGGATCTCTAAGCGGGGAGAGCAAGGACATCCATGGGAAGTCAAACCAAACATGGGGCTATAGCGACACAATTGAAATTCCAACTACATTTTACATGCAAAACAATTGAGCCCAAAATTTCTGTTACTAAACAAGACATTTGTTAAGTGAATTTTGCCCTGTTTTACAACCTTTCTTGCCAGTTTTTAAGTGAATCACTGTAGCTGTTAAGTTAGTAACATGGTTGTTAAGTGAAGCTGGTTTCCCCATTGACGTTGCTTGTCAGGATTTCGCAAAAGATGATCACATGAGCCCAGGTCACTGCAACCGTCATAAATATGAGTCAGTGGTCAAACATCTGGATTTTGTTCATGTGGCCATGGAGATGCTGCAATGGTTGGAAGTGTGAAAAACTGTGATATCACTTTTTTTCAATACCGTTGTAAATTTGAATGGTCACTAAATGAACTGTTGTAAGTTGAGGACTACTTGTATGTGTAAAAAGGGGTGGAGCTTTAATTGCACAACTGTAGGTGTCTTCACTTTTTTTCATGCTGCTCTGCCTGCAGAGAAACTTGTGAAGGAATTTTGGGCCTGAGGAAAAGCAAATTGAAGAAATTAAATGTATGAGGCCTCAGCTATTGAACCTCTACGTACCATGCAATTATTAAAAATATAAATGCTTTTATCAGAAACAGAATAGAATAGAATAGAATTCTTTATTGGCCAAGTGTGATAGGACACACAAGGAATTTGTCTTTGGTGCATATGCTCTCAGTGTACATAAAAGAAAAGATACATTTGTCAAGAATCGTGAGGTACAACACTTAATGATTGACATAGGGTACAAATAAGCAATCAGGAAACAATCAATATTAATATAAATCGTAAGGATACAAGCAACAAGTTACAGTCATACAGTTATAAATGGGAGGAGATGGGTGATAGGAACAATGAGAAGACTAATAGTAATAGTAATGCAGCCTTAGTGAATAGTTTGACAGTGGTGAGGGAATTATTTGTTTAGCTGAGTGATGGTGTTTGGGGAAAAACTGTTCTTGTGTCTAGTTGTCTTGGTGTGCAGTGCTCTATAGGGTTGTTTTGAGGGTAGGAGTTGAAACAATTTATGTCCAGGATGTGAGGGGGTCAGTAAATATTTTCATGGCCCTCTTTTTGATTTGTGCAGTATATAGATCCTCAATGGAAGGCAGGTTGGCAGTAATTGTTTTTTCTGCAGTTCTGATTATCCTCTGAAGTCTGTATCTGTCTTGTTGGGTTGCAGAACCGAACCAGACAGTTATAGAGGTGTAGATGACAGACTCAATAATTCCTCTGTAGAACTGTATCAGCTTATTATCAAACAGGAAGCAAAACTATGAAGTGCAAGGCTTTTAATGTGTCTAAATACAGGTAGCCCTTGACTTATGACCACAATTGGGACCAGAATTTTCATTGCTAAGCAAGGCGGTTGTTAAATAAGTTGGACCCAATTTTACAACTGTTTTTGCCATGGTTGACCAGCTGGGAAGGTTGCAAACAGTGATCAAATTACCCTCAGTCACGGCAGCCATCACTAAATGCAGGCTGGTTGCCAAACACCCAAATTTTGGTAATCGGATCAAGCAACCAATCACTTGTAAGTGCAAAGACAGATTGTAAGTAACTTTTTTCAGTTCAACTTTGAAAGTCCCAAAAGGTGCTTTTTCAAGAGGCAACTGGACTTTCTGGGCTTTTTTTTTCTTTGAAGAACTTCGCTTCTCAACCAAGAAGTTTCTTCAGCTCTGACTGGATGGTGGCCAATGGAAGGATTTATACTCCTTGCAGAGTTGGTTATTTGCATTCATTTAGAGCAGGGGTCTCCAACCTTTTGGAGCTCAGGGACCATCAAATTCATAATTTTAAATCCCGCGGACCACTGGGGGGAGGCTCAGCCGCCTTTCAGGCCTACCTGCCTGCTTCTGTGAGGCCTCCGGGTGGGGGGCCCGAGAGAAAGTGCCTGGTCCAGGCACGCAGCCTGGAAACCAGTTATGGGTTGTAAAATATTTTACCACCGGTTTGCGTGCATGCTTGTGCCTGCGCCCGCAATGCTTCTGCGCATGCGCAGAAGCATCCCAGGCGGATGGGGAGAGCCTCCCACCGCCGCCGCTACCGGTTCTAAGAACTGGTCCGAACTGGGAGCAACCCACCGCTGCTGGAAACCTCTTTTGTGTTCCTTCTCTCAGGAAGCTTAGTCAATCTGAGTGAAGGAAAATGAAGATGGGCAGACTGACGGTGGCTTGCTGCTGTTGGTGGGAAAGTCAGTCCCATATTCCAGAGCTGTGGTAGTCACAGGACTGGCCCTTTGGTCATCCCAGAGCACCTCTTCAGGGATGACCAAAGGCTTTGGTCATCTCTGAAGAAGTGCTCTGGAATGACCAAAGGGCCAGTCCTGTGACTACTACAGCTCTGGAATATTGGGATGGGCACGTGGAACTTTGCAGGTGGTGCAACGTGCAAAATGGAGTGCAGCCCTCGCCAGCCGGAACAAGGTAATGGTGCTGTTGCGGCGGGCAGCCCAAGCCGGCCAAAGCGGCGGTGGCAATGGCTGGAAGGTGCTGGAGCGAAGCACTACTTACATTTGTGTGGCATCAGCATTCCGCCTTCGACATGGTATATTTGCGCCAGCTGGTGGCGCCAAGGCAGCCCTCGTCTCCTGCCGCTTGGGGCTCGGAGTGGTAAACCGCATCCGGGAAGCACTACAGCAGAGAGAAGCAGCTGGAGTGAACCCTAGCTTTGCTGTCCATTGCGGACACTAGATAGGCCCCCTGCAAACTCTCATCTCTCCAGGAACCTGGCCAAAGTTTCCCACGCCGCTTCAGCGAGCGCTCTTTGAGATGAAGAGTTTGCAGGGGGCCAATCTAGTGTCCGCAATGGACAGCAAAGCTAGGGTTGACCCCAGGTACTTCTCTCCGCTAACAGGCAGTCAAGCTAACTGCTGAAGGACCCCATCCTGTCCCTGGGAGTCAAAGTGCTGAAGCGCGAATGGCGCGGGAACTTCGGCCGGGCTCCTCAAGAGAAATGCAAAGATTTCTCTGTGGACCACCAAAATTTTCTCACTGACCACCAGTTTAGAGAGTCATTGAGGCCACCTGGAGGTTTATCTGTGTCATCAGGGTCACCTGAGTAGTATAAATGGGTATGGAGCCTTCTTGGAACTGTTGAAAGGACTGTGTTGTAGACTGGAGATAGATGATGCCTTATCCCTCCCCCCTGTTGAGAGAGGGCTGTTCAATTTTGACACAGATGGCCTCTTGGACCCCTCTTTTAAATCAGCGGTCCTCTCTGCCTAAGATGTGGACTTTGCTGTGTTCAAAAGAATGGCCTTTGTCTTTTAAATGCAGATGGACTGCTGAATCTTGTCATGATGGGTTTGTTCTATGAAGAGTCCTTCAGGAGTTGGGCGGCATAGAAATACAATAAATTAAATTAAAAGAAGCTTCTTGGATGAGAAGAGAAACGTCTTCAAAGAAAAAAACCAGAAAGTCCAGTTGCCTCTTGAAAAAGCACCTTTGGGACAACCATGGCCTGGGTGGCTGAGAATCTCCATAAACATTCAACTTTGAAAGGTTGCTAAATGAACAGCTCTAAATTGAGAATACCTGTATTCTAAAAGGAACAATAATTCCTGCCTTTTAAGCTGTCCGACCCACAGCTAAAATTCATTTCACTGACAGCATGACAGCAATGGAACTCTAGGCCTGAATACAGTCTAATTTTCAGAAGAAGCAAAGGCCTCAGTAGCATGACCACCTTTGGGAAGCAAGTAGCTTGCATGTTTACAGGAACCGTGGTTCTTCAGCACCACTGCTGGTTCCAAGCTCTGTAGAAATGGCTGCACAGAATTAGTCAAGCCGTTTTTTTTAAAAGCCCTTTCAAAGCAGGGCCGGTTTAGAACTCATTTTATATGCTGAGCTATTTCTTGCGATGTTCAGCTTTCAGGGTCTGGCAAACTGATAATTCTACATTATAAAGTAGAAGAAATAGTCAGTAGCATTGCAGACGCATGATCCTGTTTCTGGCGATAGAATATTACACACACACACACACACACACCAGACTGAAATGTAAGATTATTTCTGAAGTTGTTCTCCATGGATAAGCAAAGGGTCAGGACCAATATTCAATTATCCCAGTCACAAGTATCCTGGGAAGGTGACAGACTCTTGAGTTTCCTAGCTCACAGAATATTTTTTTTAAAGGATACAACGATCCACTCTTGGTGGCTTCTCAGTCATTAGTTCTTTCAAGTGGCAGACTGCAGACATTTCTAGGACACATCATCAATCATTTCAAACCACCTTTTTCCAATTAAATTTAATAGATACAAACAATATCTGAGGTTCCCTAAGTTGGAGACATAGGAGTCCCCTAGAAGGTGAGGCAGACAAAATGTTTGAATAAAATCCTTTCTGACATGAGCCACCAAATACTTTTACTTACTGGGCAGATTTGCTGCAATGCAGCTTTATGTTCCTTGTGTTCAGTGAGAACAAACATTCTGATCATGAGCCTTAGTCAGTGTGACCGATGTTTAGAAAGGGAGGAAGGCAAAGTCCAAAATTACATGGAAGGCTGCTTCAAACTGCACTTGAAATGGTACATGTTGTCTTGAGATGCCAAAGGAACTTTGTAGGTTTAGGTTTAGGGATTTTTCTTATGCTCACCAGAATAAGTTCCCCTGTTATTTCCATGAAGATGCTCAGGCAAAATTGTCTGAAGGTTGAGTCATGGCAATGAGACTTATTTTCCATTTTTTTTAACAGGTTCCTCCATTATTGTTTTTAAAGAATAGTTCTTTCTCCTCACCCATTTATGAAATACAGAGATATTGTTATGTTAAAAAGAAAAAAAGAAAAAGGGTTGTAGCCAGAGGTGTGATCACCATCAAGCCGATGGTTTGATGGCATCCTTCTGGCTGCCACCTTGAGTCTCTCCCCGCCCCGCCCCCTCAATAGTCTGCAGAAAATCCTGAGAGAAGTTTCTCTTACCCTTTAAGGGGATTGCAGTAAAAGGAAACACAGTGATTGGTAATAGCTATATTTACCTTCCTACCTATTTATTGTACTTACCTTATAGGAGTGACACGGCGCTAAAATATAAAGATTTTTCTAAGCTGAAGTGTAAAGGACTTCTGAAATAAATATGTTGCAAATAAATATAAACACTTGCTTTTAAATGAAAATTCATCTACCTAGCCTTCACCAACTGGCAGGAATAAATAACAAGTTGACTTTTCAGGGCCATGAAACTGAACGTGCCAGAGCAGCATCTATGGTTCTTGCCCAACTTGGCAATAGATAGAAGGGAGGGAGGGAGGGAGGGAGGGAGGGAGGGAGGGAGGGAGAGAGAGAGGGAGAGAGAGAGAGAGAGAGAGAGAGAGAGAGAGAGAGAGAGAGAGAGAGAGAGAGAGAGAGAGAGAGAGAGAGAGAGAGAGAGAGAGAGAGAGAGAGAGAGAGAGAGAGAGAGAGTTATAGTTTCCTTGGTAACTGCCTGGACAAATCCTTGCAGTTTTCTTGGCAAGGTTTCTTACAAAAGTGGTTTGCCACTGACTCCTTACCAGACCTGAGGGAGAATGACTGGCCCAAGGTTACCTAGTTGGCTTTGTGCCTAAGGAGGACTAGAACTCACAGTCTCCCAGTTCCTAACCTGATGCTTTAATCATTGCACCAAATTGGCTCTCAGGTTTATATTACAAAATCCTAAATCTAGCAACAATTTCCTGGGAACAGAATGTTCAATACCTAGAGGGGGCAACAGATGAGTTGACCCATTGAGTAGGAAATGCCTTTCGTCCTTTTGTTTTCAACCCAACTACCGTATTAAAAAAACCTGATGCAGTCATGGTTTCAAGCTCCTGTATTTAGTCCATTAGTCCCAATTTGGAAGACAGAAGTTAGGTGTATTAAAAAAAAAAACAAATCTGCCCACTGGTTCCATCCTGCTTTTACATTTGGGAGAGAAGGTGCAACATGTCAGAGTATGAAAGTTCAAAAACACCTGTTACCATTTTTTTCCTTTAGATTATAATTTATCTTTCTTGGCTCATTTGCCTCCCTTTCCCTGCTTTTTGTCCTGCATTAGAAAGAAATCCAAGCAAACATTGATAGTAGCGAAGTTACTTCCCATGATGGAACAGGGTATGGATTCAGTAATTGAAATACAATACAGAGCAAAAGCCAGTCATTTCAGTCTGGCATAGTATTGCAAAATATTCAGTTCCCAAAAAAAATTCAATAACTGTGGCCAGCCAAGAATTCATATCTCCTCTCTTATCAAGAAAAAAAATTAATTTCAATATAGTATAACACTGCCCTTCTTAAAGGCAAGCTAGCCTCCATCCAAGTTTTATATTCCGGCTGGAAGAAATTTACCATAAGTTAGAAAGTTTTGAATGGATCTGAAACTTTCCCAATTATTGATTTAGCTGGTGTTTTTCTTTTCTGATAGGTCAGGAAGCTATGTGCTATTTCAATACGAGAAAATTACACATAAAGAATCAGACATCCTGGTTGCATAATGTAAGTGTAACACTTTGCAGAATTAAATGGAGAGATGGCTACAGAGGCTGCATCCGTCTTTTCTTCTTTCATAATTCCACATGTTGCCATATTATGTACAAACACGCATCACATTTTATAAAAGGACTTCTACCCTTTGTGACATGAAATATATGCCTACATACAAGATGACTTTTAAAGAGACAACATCCCTGGCTTTCAATCACTCATTCGCCAATAAAGAGGTGAAATGATTGAATACAGAAGTTTTCTACCCATTGATCTGGTAGAAATTTTAGAAAAATCATAAACTGGCAGTGAACTGACAGAACTGAATGCAAACAAGTGCTTCTTTCGTAATTCACACTTACACTAGCTGGCATCTGAACTAGCTGGAGAAAACATACAGTAACAGCAACCAACATGGACATGATAATTCTAGTTCACACCAAGGCTATTGTGATAACCCACAATTAGAGAGCATTCACATTTCTGCAAATATCTTATATTGCAAGGTATTCTGAGAAAGCAGTTTGCAATCACTGAGCTTCATATTTTTCTATTTGGCTCTAGCGACCTCTAGTGTCTGGTTGCAAATTCTTTCTCCTTAAAACACAGTACTGCAATCTTCTCCTGGCTGTCATGCCAAAGTGAATGCTATTTTTTATTGGAAAGGCTATTTTTTTATCCATTTTTGATTGGTATTTCCAAGGAATCATAGTACATAACTGTAATTTCAATAGTAAGAAAGGGGGGGTATATTCTATTGTACACGTCACTTTTTCATTGGATTAATATATTCCGATGTGTTTTTAAAAATACTAAGTGTCTCTTAGCCCTATGGTTTTCAAATTATCTGTGGTAAAGGACCTTTATCATTTTTAACCAATAATTTTGTAAAATTCTTAAAAAATAAAAGGTTTTAAATGATGAATTTTCTTAATCTCTCTGTGGGAGTCTTGGCATTTGGACGTATCTTCAATTTTTCTGAGACAACCACCTTCAATTTAATCAGCAGAAGAAACGAGATCGCTGTGAACTGGTGGACATTCCTCTGGATATTCCTTTTGGGATAGTTTTGTGCAGGGGTGGGTTCCACTTACCTTCGCCACAAAAGGTTCGCATTGCAACATTGCGCGCACACAACACGTGTTCCCCCCGTGCAATTTCACTTCCGTGCATGCTCAGTAGCAGGATTCAGCCCGAAACACAGCTGAGGAGCTGATCAGCTGTGCTTCGGGCGAAGAAATAAAGGTATTAACCCGGGGGCAGGCGGGAGGGCTCTTTTTCAAACCACGGAAGAGAAGCCATCCAAACACGGAAAAATTCACCAAAAATTCCCAAAAAAAGATGGCAGCGCCCACAGACCGGCACCGACCGAACCGGATCCATGACAACATTGTCGCGTCACCAGCAGGTCGCTAACGGTTTGGGTGATCTGGTCCGAACCGGGAGGAACCCACCCCTGGTTTTGTGAGCCTCTCCCCAAAGAATATTGTTTACTATACATATTGCTTGTCATTTTACGACCTTTCTTGCCACAGTTGTTAAGTGAATCACTGTAGTTGGTAAGTTAGTAACCCGACTTCCCCATTGACTTTGCTTGTCAAATCATAAAAGGGGATCACACAACCCCAGGGCACTGCAAGCTGTCATAAATATGAACCAGTTGCCAAGCATGTGAATTTTAATCACATGATCATGGGAATGCTACAAAGGTCATAACTGTGAAAAAAGTTCATAAGTCAAATTTTTTCAGTGCCGCTGTAAGGTTGAACTGTCACTAAATAAAGTGTTGTAAGTCTAGGACTACCTGTATATACAGAGTGAGTTCAGCTCAACTACTTCCCAACTTTTATTTTCCACAACTGTGTATGTAGATTACAGTGCTATGCACATCTGAGCTTAAGAGCCATTGAGTGGGTATCAAGTTATGAGTAAACATATAAAAGTTATCCTGCTCAATTCACAATTGCTTTTCATTGCCATAGGCAGTTCAATACGTAGCCAAAGGGGAGTTGTGGAAGTCCACAGATCAAGTTGCACAAGCAATGAAATTTGAAGCAACTTAGGCTCTCAAGAGATTGGTTTGTAAACTTTTTCAGGCTGTTTGTATCCATGTTTCTCAACCATTAATTCCCACAGCAGTGCAGTTACAGCTTGTACTTTCCATACAATTTTAAGCAGTTTTTCCTGAGCGTCTCCTGCAGACAGAATTCACTTCAGCCAACATTTTAATTGCCTTTTCTTACTCATCCCAAACAATAGACACCTTACCAAAGCCTTTAATATAATTCCCACCCACCCCAAAAAATGTTTCTATTAGCCATCTGAAGAATCAGGAAAGGCTGACTTTTTAATCATACACCCAGCTAAGTTATAATGTGCACGTATCGTAATTGCACGAATGCAGAAAGCGACAGCATTGAAGCTTCATCATTGGGAGAAAAAAAATACACGTCCACACCACATTTTCTCTCCCTGAAATCCTCGACAGGATCAGAAGAAATGCAAGATCAGTTTCATTTGCTCAATTTTATTCAACCAAAATTCGATGTGCTAGAAAATACATATAACTTCCTGTTGACAAGTTCACATTTTTATGAAGTCTTGAAGCTGAAAGAAAGGCGGGGAAATAGAATTGCACTACCAACCAGTTCCCCCTTCAGCATTAATCAGATATAAAGACTTATCAAATCAATATCATGGGCAATGTGATTGAAGGGTCATGAAACTAATTACAGCTGCAATCTTGTGCAGGTTTATTTAGAATTAGCTCCCATTATTTAAAGCAGGGGTGTCAAAGTCACATCATCACAGCGGCGTCATGTGATGAATTGGGACTTTTTCCTTCGCTAAAACGGGCATGGGCGTGGCCAGCGTGTGACACATTCGGCCCACAGGCCGTGAGTTTGACAGCCCTGGTTTAAAGTGAAATTTCCTTCTGAGTATGCAGAGGCAAACTTGCAGAGAATTGGGCTGTAAATACTACAGGATCACAGCTACATTGTATCTCAGTCTAGTTTATTTTATTTTTTAAAACTTTGCCTTTATAATCTTCTGTTAGTCTTAAACTGTATCTTAAACATTATATTTATAAATTAAACCTCTTAGTGTTTATTGCTACCACACAGAAAAATAAAATAATTTAGGATATTAGAAATAAAGTGTTTTGGATTCTTATCATATGATATACTTATCACATATTGAGCACATTCAGATGTCAGCCTTAACCAAACCATTATAAGCACCAGCAGCATCTTACAGGCTCCCTCCTGATTTTGCATGGCAACAAATCATCATCTATCCATAATCCAGGATTAAACTCTAACTTGCAGTGATAATTTAGGAACAAACTATGGAATCCAGTTGGAAACTGGATTGCAAAAGACAATCTCTAAATGCCTGAAATTCAACCAAAAGTAATCATTTCATGTTTTCAGAAACAAACATTGTGCAAGAGCTACTGGCAATCTCCCTTTATATTACCCTAATCTGTTAATTCAGTTATGCTCTAAATGTGAATTCTTTTAAAAGTGTTTTTATTTTTATTTTTCAAGTAACTCGATTCCTACCCATAAACAGGAAACAAGCCCATTTAAGTAGTGGACACGTGCATTCGTTTGATTGAAAAGGTAAATAATATAATATCCAAAGTCTTCAATATACATATAGTGCAAAAAATAAAAATAATTCCCTTTTCACTGCTTAATCATGCAGTGTTATTCAGGGTCTATTGAAGATAGATTAGATAGATAGATAGATAGATAAGATAGATAAGATAGATAAGATAGATTAGATAGGTAGATAGATAGATAGATAGATAGATAGATAGATAGATAGATAGATAGATAGATAGATAGATAGATAGATAGATAGATAGATAGATAGATAGATAGATAGAGATAGATAGATAGATAGATAGATAGATAGATAGATAGATAGATAGATAGATAGATAGATAGATAGATAGATATTCATATATATATATGAGAATCTGGCTAAAGCTGGTCACATACAAAATGAAATCCAGTTAACCTGTCTGAACTTTATTTAAGCCAATTGATACCCAAATTCAAATAAAGCTAGCAGCTAATTTGTAATACTAGGGCAGAGAAACTAGCTCCATTTACAGATGCCACATAACTACAGCACTTGGTTCTGAATTCATTCTAAATACAGTAGTACTTTGTGCTTTAATATCTAGACATAAGCTTGTCCAATAAGATCACTGGTTGCAAACCTCAATTGCTGAAATTCTTAAGTTTGAAACATTAATGGAGTTGGGCTGTTCATTTATCTCTGTTTTTTTAAAAAAAAAAAAATTCCAGGCAGCAACTAGATGGCAACAGACACACATGAAAACTCTGGATTTTTTGCACCCCGCTTATGTACCATCTAATGAACTACAACAGCAACTGAAAATGAGAAAATTAATAGTATATCCATGCCAATTTAGTTGGCATCATACAGATTTCCTTTAAAATGCTGGGGGGAGGGATGGGATTCTCTGCCAGAAGCTTCCAAGAAGGAAAATCTGCACTATGTTTAGGAGCATATTTGTTGAGCACAGACATAAAAACAGTCTTTCGCAATGGTTTTTAACTTTTGCATCTATAACCCGGATTTATGGAAGATCATTTCACAATCAAATGAGTCAGCTTTTGGACAAGAGATTTTAAAACAGCTTCAGTCAATAATATTTGAACAAGATTAGCTCTCTCAAAGCCACCTTGGAAAGAGACTCTACTTCTAAATTTGTCTTTAGCATTGAGCTGCAGAGCATATTGTTACTAGAGAACCAAAGAGAAAAATAAAGCAATCCTGATGTACAAGTTGAAGCCACATTATGTCCATTTTCTTTAAAAAAAAAAAAGCCAATAGATGAACATGTGGTCATAGCTGTGTGCCTTAGTTCAGAATCTTACTAATATAGAGGTAACAGCCCATGGTTAATTAACATTGAGCAGGATTGTGTCCTTTCCATAAGCCATCATAAATAAATGGCTGGTGAGAATTGGGCCCATGGTGTAAGGATTAGACACTAATCATAATTGCCACCAACATCAAGAGATCCAAGAACTCATTAATTATCTTACAAAAATAATTACATTTAAATTTGTCAGCTCTAAAGCTGTATTTCCAAGCCCTATAAAAAGACAATCTTTGAAAAGCTGCGGCTCAAAATTGGCATGGTGCAAATGAAAGTTATTTCAAAAGCGCTTTGAAAGGGCAATTGCAGCTGGCTGTTGTGTCACAATTATTAATATTGCATAGCTGAGAAATGAGGTCACTTGACTTGCATTAACCCTGCAAGTTTACCCACAGAAGAGTGGCACATACCATTTGCTAGTGATAAGTGGCTCTTAGCTGAAACCAATGCCATTTTTGAACAGCCAGCACACGAGTTTCTAATTCACCCACCCACCCCAGCTTGTCACATGGGAACTTAGGAGCCACTTTATAGTAGAGCTAGACAGCAAAATACATTGCCTATCAGTGGTGGACTGTAGCATGCATATAGCTTTGATAAGAAGTCTGATTTTAGTGCATATACATTTGTAGAAATACTTGCATCATCAAATGAGGTAAATAGGGCATCTCACTACTTCACAAATTCCTCAATTAGCATCACAGAGCAAAAACAAAGGGGGGGGAATCTCATTGTATTTCAAAGGCGTGATCTGATTTACATACTGTGGTCTTCACGTGCAGGTTACTGGAAGCATTTCCCACCTCTTGAGTGATTCACATGTGCTACAGGCAGGATTAGCAGAATCATACCCAGATGATTCCCCAATGAGGATGACAGGATTTATACTCAGACATCATCCTAGAGATTTTTGAGCAAAAACTATGGTGTCCAGATCTTCTAGGGAGGTTTGTGTGGGCAGTGAGGGAAAAATATAAAGTCTAAATCCTGTTCCATGTCTATTTGTTTATAAAGCATTGAATATTATTTACTACCATCACATGCAAAGCCCTAGTTCACGTTTAACTTTCAGGCAGGATGAGATTTGTTTGCTTTTAGCTAAACAAACTATGTCAACTCATTTATTATTTACACTCAACTCATTTATTGCACAGCAATAAACATCCAAGCCAGGCCTGGCTAAGCCCTGTCAAAATCTCTGCGGCATTCTCAAATCTTCCTCAGAAGGACTAGAGATTTGCCACAGGAGGTCCATATTCAATGACTCTGGGTGGAATTTCTATGTGGAGAAAAGAAAGCTGCATTTCATTCACCCTCAAACTCAGTATAGAAAATGCAATTGATGCAATGTATTTATTGTTCCCACCTTTGGAAAAACAATTCCTTAGTGACAGGCAACCTTAGTAAAAAGGAAGAAAGACAAATGAAGAAAATGCCATATATTTTACCTTAAAGTATGTGTTAAACAGACAATAATCAGTTTACTGCTCAAAGAGTTTTAAACAGCAGCTAGGATTGTTCTATGTGCATTCTTACCCTTTGGTACTATGCCCTCTCTGCCAATATACAAAAAAGAACTTATTAAGATGTAAAGAGTTTGTTTTTAAAAAGAAGAAATCCCTTATAAAAATAATAATCGAGTCTTGCCTTTAGAAACACTTACTGAAAATTATGTTCAATTGCATTTTCTGCTTCACTAATGTTTCACAGTTGCTTAAGTGACAGAAAAACTGAAAGCAAGAAAAATGAGTTAAATGCTTTTCTTAAATCAAAATAAAACAGAAAATGTATTCAAGAAAAAGATAGTGGAGAATAGGGAAATAGATGTTTTGGGGAATGTTACCTGACTGAAAAAATGGAAGTAAATAAGAATATCTCAAGAGCCTCGGTGGTGCAGTGGTTAGAGTGCTGTACTGCAGGCCACTTCTGCTGACTATTGGCTACCTGCAATTTGGCGGTTCAAATCCCACCAGGCTCAAGGTTGACTCAACCTTCCATCCTTCCGAGGTGGGTAAAATGAGGACCCAGATTGTTGGGGGCAATATGCTGACTCTGTAAAACCGCTTAGAGAGGGCTGTAAAGCACTATAAAGCATTATAGAAGTCTAAATGCTATTGCTATATAATTTGAGCAGCAGAATTATGTTCCATGTAGTGGTAGTTTTGATTTTTGAAAAACAATAGCTAGAATGGGATTCGATACAGATCAAGTTGTATAGCTAGACATTTTCCCTATTCTGAGAAGTCACTTACCTTTTCTTTTTTTAGAATAAATTAATTCAAATGCCTTTTTTTTACACAAAGAACAGCAAACATATGGATAACATTTAGAAGGATAGCTCTAGCTAGGAGAGTTAAACTATGATGAAGTGAAAGACACTTAAAAGTTCTAAATATCTTGGGCAATTGATGATGTATGGTCAAATGCATGAGAGGTATATGCAGGAATCCAGTTCCTTCTAATCAAAGCTTAGCTGGGATTTCCTAGATGATTGTTCCAGTCTTCTTGATATCCCCTTTGGACTTCTGAAGATGCATTTCCACAGAAAACATTGCCCCAAATTCCCCGTCCTTGTACTTGGCAGTACCTTATCAACCTGGCACAATACTGCTTCTGTTCCTGAAGTGGCTTATGGTCCCACCTGAAATCTCCAAATCATCATAAAAGTTGCAATGTGGAACTTTGTGGCATATTTCCATCATTCTACACCACGGATGTCAAACTCAATTGCATCACGTGATGTATCGCGACGTATCGTGACTTTTTTGCCTTTGCAGAGCCGGGGTGGGCGTGGCCTGCATGTGACACATCCGGCCCGCGGGCCACCAGTTTGACAGGCCTGTTCTACACTATTGAAGATGACACAATATCACAGTACCAAAAACAGACTGCAGGTCCAGCTTACTTTTTCTGATTAGTTTTTCAATTGTTGCCAACAAATATATTACATTCCCCGATCACTCCACTCCACCAAAGTCAACCTTGAGAAAAAAAATGTCTGTTCAAAAAGCAGAACACTGCATTTCAACAGTGTTTCTGGTGTTTGGGCATTTGAAGTTTCAGAGAAACACACTACTTGGCTCATCAAGCCAATTTGATGAATCTGTGTTTTTGCCACAAGAGAAAAATCATACAGTGGATACTTCCAGCACCCAAAATTATACATTTACAGCAGTCAAATAAGATATGTACAGAGATTGGATACAATACAGCAAATAAACTTCTGGCCGGCTTCCCAGACAGTTTTTATGGGTATTTTGAAATGTCTAGTTTCTGTGGATGTAATTAAGTATTTATAACCAAGTAAAAAATTATGTGTAATACTTAATTCACTGTCAGTAGTAAAGAATTCTTTTAAAAAAGTTTTTCCCCGTCACAAGCTGTAAAGAAACATTTCCTCTTTCGTGAGAAATTCACTTCAATCTCAATCCTGGCTGTACATAAAACAGCTCACACAAAAACAGAACAGAACGCCCACAAAATAAGCAACACCTTATTTCTGGAATTTGTTCCCAGCAGTGGCATGTTGAGAAGAAAGGGGTGGTCTTATTATATATGCTTGTCAGGCTAGAAGTGCAGCGTTAGTATGGCAATTAAAAATCCCCAGTGTCTTCCAAAACACAACTAGACAGACATCATTTCTTGCGTTACATTCACACAATTGGATGTCACAATGGTTTATGGATCACAGCTACACCTGCAAGGGAGAAAAGTAGATGGGTACTCAATGCATTCTATTCAAGTTGATTAGAGACTAATTTTCACTTCAATGAAACATTCAAGCTCTTGAGCCTTCAACTAGTGAGTCTTTCACAAATGAAGTCTCCTTTACTTATCATTGTTAGAACAGATAAGATTCCAAACAGGCTTATTATTCTGCCACATGTATACCACTGGAGGGAGCTGTTATTGACTGAAAGCGTAATATTGTACCCTGTCCTGAAATAATCAGCAAAGATTGTCACAGTTGTTAAATTAATCACTGAGTAATTTACTAGAAAGTCTATGAGAAGTTGCTAACTCACTTCCTTTAAGAAATACACTGTTTGGTTATAAAATGGTAAATGAAAAAATGCAAATGACCATACAGGTAGTCCTTGACTTATGACCATTTGTTCAGTGATCGGCCAAAATTATGGCAGTGCTAACAAACCCGTCCCTAAAGTAATGGCTGTTGCAGTGATCAAAATTCAGGTGCTTGGAAGCCCACCCACACTAATCCTATCCCTAACACTAACCCTTCACGAATTTGTATTCTTCAACTCTCCCTTATCCACCTCTCCTCCACATACACACACATCTACTGTATGCCGTTTTGGCTGCCTGCACTTTGCAGCCCCTGTCGCCTTAAGCCAACCTTCACCATCTTCTTGCTCAGCCTGGCCATTCACGAGGCAGCTGCTGGCCATAGGAGGCTTTTTTTCCCCAAGTCATGCATGGCAATTTCCTTATGAAACCTGGAGGTGGCGGCCTCACATGGCCACAGTTGCCTTGTGAAAGGCCAGGCCAGGCACTCCTTGCCAGCAGCAGGGGAAAAATGACTGCGAAAGTCAGCTGGGGTGGCAGAGTATAGGATGGCAGGGGCCTCCGAGTGTAGAATGGTAAGGGCGACTGCAGCTGGACTGTGGCAGCTGTGGTTTCCCGGGCCAGGTGCAGCTTTGCACTGGGAAGAACTAGGCTTTGCATTGCAGGTCAGGGGTTTCTGGCAGCCCCACAGCTATGGTGCACCACGAATCCTCTTTGTGCTATGCTGCTGGGCTGGGACAGCGCCTTGGCTTTGCAAGACATCCAAGGTCCCTGCCAACTGTTACTGCTAAGAAAAAAAAATATGTTGTGTTTTAATTGAGAATTTGCATTTTTAATAAAAATAGAAAAATATGGTCTTTTGGGATCATGGAGAAGTTGTAATTCATTGTAAAGTCTTGAGAAAAATCTCCACCACATGTTAGTGACAGGTACATGATTTTAGGCATACTTTTCATTGTGTCTAAAGACACTGAGCAGGTGAGATGTTTTAAAAATTGTGGGAGATATTTTTCAAGCCTCTACAATGAATTACACCTTCTCCCTGACTCCAAAAGCACCCCAGCAGTTTTGGTGGGTGCAGGGAGAGAATTTTATTCCAGCTGCCATCAAATTATTAATTCATTCCAACTGCCATCATGTAATTACCACATGGGGTACAATTAGAACTTGATTTAACTTCATCCCCCTTGAAAAACTACAGTCTTTTTTAAGATCTCTTTTTGGGGGCCTTTATTGTAACTTCATTTCCTTTGAAAAAAGTGCAGTCTTTTTCTGATGTCTTTTATTTTATTCCTAGATGTGTCCCTAATACATTCTGACACATAAACTGAGCTGCTGAAAGTCAAAAGCTATAGTTTGGCTTGTGATTTTATTTAGTAGACTTCAGCTGGGCTCTTATTAATATTACTGGACAATTATAGGTCAGATGATATACTGTAGGTCATGTGCTCTGACAGGGCCTCTCCCAAAACGATTGCCAGTAGGACCTGAAAGGTCAAAAGATCACGCACTTATCCTGAGTTTCATAAGCATTTTCTAGAGCCTGTCTTAATGGTTTCTCCCTACTATCTATTTTGAGAGAGAGAACCTCCAAGATTTCCCATATGAACCAGGTGAGACTGTGAAAGGCCAGCAGGCAGGTAAGTGGCTGCTGCTCAGTAAGGGAGGAAGGGAGTATGGTGTGTGTGTGCAAATAAGACATGGTATGTGGGGGTGCACAAGAGATGCCATGTGAGTTGGGAAGGGTATGTGGTGTACCCAAGGGATGCTGCATAGGTCAGGGAAGGCACACAGGACAGGCATGTGGTGGGGTGGGTTTGTGGGAATACAGGTGGGTCTGGGAAGGCACATGGGAGTCATGGATGATGTGTGGGGTTGGCATGGATCAGGGCTGGCACAGGTTGGGGAAGTCCACAAGAAGGTGGCATGGGCCGGGAAATGTGCACAGGGTTCCTTCCTCCCTGTTCCTCCCTCCTTCCTTTTCTAGTGGATAAATGCCTGCTGTCGTGTGGGGGAGGGGGAGCGGGATTGCGGGACTGGCTGGGAAACTGTCACTTAATGTTGAAAATGAAGATCATGTGATTGCAGCAGGCAGTAGCACTGAAGGAGCCACAGCTGTCCCACATTTCATTCCCTCAGCAGTCATGAGTCCCAGATTTTGGACACATTTTGTAAATTAGCCTATCTGAAGTACCTTGGTGCAAAAATTGGTGCCATATGGTGCATCATTCCACCCAGTTAAAAGTCATGCCATTGAGAGTTTAAGTATATACATTCTAAGGCTACCCAGAACAATTTAATATACCTGTTAGTGGAGATTACATAGTTACATACATGCCAATGGCACAATGCTAAATCGCCAATGGATAAATCTAATGAAGACACAAACATATAGCAAAGATCTGGGATCCTATTTGATTCAGTTAAGAAAAATTATCAGCAATACTCAACAAGAGCTATATCAGGAAGTTAAATAACATATAATCAACTTGTCTGTCATTCTATGCCAGTCTAGACACTGCTTACCTGCATAACTTCTTCCAGTGCTCATGTTGTTTGGTAATAGTGTCCATTTGTCAGTGACAGGATTATAGTATTCTACAGAGGCCAAATTGCAAGAGCCATCATCTCCCCCAACTACATAAAGAAGTCCATTCACTGAACACACACCTACAGAGAGAACAAAAACAGTACAGCAGAAGTCCTAATTTTTATAGGCTGCTGTCATGGCGAGACAGAAGGGCAAATTTAACATTGATTTTTATTATTAACACCTGTTATTTCACAATTTACTGAAATCACACACATTTTGTCAGTCATACCAGTGGGTTTCTGCTTGTATCCCTTTTCCTAACCATTAAGAAGATACAATTTGTGAAAAGCCCGCCCACCTGAATGCATAACAAATGATATAACACATTTTTGCTGATAATGAAAATAAAGGGAGACTAGTATAGATCTATTTCAAGCTATTTAGCTCTCATCAGCTAGCCATATCCTTATTGGGATTTGAACCTGGGCAGCCTGCCTGTAAGGCAGTAGCTTTAACCTCCAAGCCACAGACTCTCCTCCTACATCAGCTTTTACCAGGGAAGGATTATATGTTTTTTCCTGCTGAATTACCCTGGTATACCCAAATATGGGAGGGAGCATACTGCTTCCTTTTATATATCCCACTTCCGTCAATTGCCCAGAGTTATTAAGGAATAGGACAGCCTTGAAATTGAATTCAATAAATAAATAAATATAGAACGAAGCCCCGCATGTTACTCATTCATTAATCATAGCATCCATTCTGCAATAAATATGAATTGAACTATATCCCCCATATGTTTAACATTTAATTAATTAAAAATAAGTAAGTACACCCTATTTAAAATGCTTGTTCTGGGACCTGGCAAGTGATGAGATTTACAGAACAAAAAGTGTCAAATTTTAGATATCTAGAAACCCTTTAAAATAAATATATTTATCCTTGTAGTTTTATCCCTTCTCTTACCAAACTTTGTATATGTGCTTTTCAATTACATTTTACTGTAATTTCCATAGTTCTGCCACTAATTAAGTTGTACCTCTTGTAAACTATCCTAACATTTATAAAAGTAAAATGTGATTTTAAAATATTTTAATATTCTCTCTCTCTGTGTGTTCTATTTTTTTACAAATCCAAGATATAGAAACCTGTAATTTAAAAGGGTATTAAATGTCCTGCATTTATTTGACACTATTTTTACAAATATTTTCAAATCTGCTGTACTTAAAGTATGCATACTTAATCAAACATTTATTTAAAATAAGACTTCATGACCTTTTTATTACTAAAGTAACTAAAAGTGCTATAGTGCTTTAAAGACTCACATGTTTATTATTGTATATCATTGGTATTAATATTTCTCTCAACTACTTTGTTTATATGTGAATAGTGATATAGAAATTTGGGAGGAAAATACCTGCATTTCTTCTGCACATATTCATATCTGCTACTTGTTTCCATGTATTTGTTCCAGGGTCATACACTTCCACGCTTTTCCTCACCAAAGGACCATCATGCCCTCCAGTAGCAAATAGCTGGCCACTAAGAACACCAACCCCTAAAAAGACAAACAGGGAGTTTCAGGATCTATTGTAAATCGACTTCTAGTCATGGATGATAAATCGCTGTGCCAAGAGCATAGCCCTGACAGAACGGTAAACAGTACAGTATCCATCGGGGTAGCTATTACGCCAAATTAAGTGTTTGTAAGAGGCAGAAAGAATAACCATGAGGAACAGGAGGAACAGCCACAATCAAAACAATGGTCAGATAAAAGAAATCTGAGTCCAGGGAAAAAATGTAATCTGAGAAAGCACTTGACTTAACCCTCTCTAGTTCTCATAAAAATAAAGGGAGGGAGGGGGAAGCACATACTGTTCTGACCTAGGCTTCCTGATAATAACACTGCATAAACAGCGTCTCACAAACCTCTTTTTATTGTGTAACGGCTGCTAATTATTGTTATTAGCAGTCGGCATAAGTCCAAGCAAAATCAAACAAGTCCAACTAAAAGTGTTTCAGGGAAAGGCAGATAACAGACACGAATCTTGCTCTTCTTTGGCAAGCTGACAAGGAACAGTTTGCAGGAAACTTTGCCAAATTCAAACAAGAACAAAACTGAGGCTTGAGTTGCAAAGATGAGATCTGGAAATGAATGGAGTTGCTTCCTGCAACTCACCCTTTCGTGTTCTCCATTTATATATCCTATGGGAGGGGCCAATTATCCCCAAGCCTTACTCCTGAGTAGTCCTCTGGAACTGTTCTTGCCTTTTGGCAACTCTGCACATACGCGCATTGAGAACAGGCTCCTCCTATTCTTCTTCCTCGCTCATGTCAGCCTCTGGAGGTTCTGGAGACGGGACAGACCTCCCCAATGGCCCTGGCTGAATCCCTGCCTCTGGCACCGAGCCTACTCCAGACTCCAGGCCTGGCCCAGGTTCCTTCCCATCCTCCTCACTGTCCGACTCTGCTGCCAGCTGCACAGGCCACTGGCAGACCACAACACATACAGTCTTGCAAGATTCTGTAATTGTACTTTTATAATAAAAATAGCATTAGCATCCGTAACTTTGGTTCTAGTCTGATCCACGTCCCAAAGGTGCTTTTTCAAGAGGCAACTGGACTTTCTGGTTTTTCTTTGAAGACATTTCACATCTTCAAAACCAGAAAAACCAGAAAGTCCAGTTGCCTCTTGAAAAAGCACCTTTGGGACAACCATGACCTGGATGACTGAGACTCTTCATACACCAGGCCTGTTAAATTGGTGGCCCATGGGCCAGATGCATCACACGCAGGGAACACCCACCCCAGCTCCGCAAAGGGGAAAAAACATTGTGATACGTCACGATACGTCAGGTGACGCAATCGAGTTTGACACCCATGCCGTAGACATTTAGTCTGATCCCCTTGCATGGATGACAAAATTGGCCTAGAATGGGGAGAAAATCTGAGGCTACCTAGCACCCTTTTCCAGGCTCTGGGAATTGATATTTCTAGACACTTTTTTCTTTTATTTCTTTCCTTGCGGGGGCATTTTAGGCATTTGGAAGGACGAGGTAGGAGTTTTAACCCTTGCCCAAACCTTCTCAACAGTGGGTTGATGTTTCCAATCTGGGAGGAAATAAGAGGCAAAATAGCATGACAACCTGTCTTTTTTTAAACAAAAAACTATTTTTAACCATTAAGAGATGTTATAGCCAGTAAGTGCTGTGCTTCCTACAGTGGCCAACTAGAGGTTTCCCCTTAGTAATCTATTTCCTTATGTGTACCATGAAAAGTGAAGGTAATAGGGGGGGAAATCAACTCTCTGGAAGCAGCCTTAGCCATGATGTAAGTACACAGTTCTACGTTCTAATCATGTTCATGACATCTGCAAGGGCATTTGTGAAAAGGAATTGCTGTAGCTATAAATATTCCACGTCCAATGTCAATATGTCAATCTTGGCTACTATCGGAACATAATACTGTCTAGACTGAATTGTCAATCTAAAGCAGACTTCAGGTTAGTCATCAATAATCATGACAGATGTTTATAGAACTAAGTCCATTGAACATCCCAACTTGCTAGCCAATACTACATTCTACTTTTCTTTAAATGGTCCATATTTATCTACTCCAGCCTGTTATGAGACTATCTGCTTTGACTTGAATGCCTATCAACCTGGCCATAAGGGGATTGACACAAAGAACTGAGAAAAAAAGCCAACAACTTAAAAGGAAATATTGCTGTATATTACAGAAGTCTAACACTTTAACTAACTAAATAATAATGATTTGGGATAGAATACCTGCACCACTGCGCCGAGTACTCATATCAGAAACGTAAGACCATTCATTTGTAGATGGATTATACTGCTCCACAGTGCTAAGGCACTGGCGTGATGCTCCATCGTATCCACCAACAGCGTACAGTTTACCTATTTATTTCAGCATCAGCCGCCAACGGGATCAATTAAAGGAAAATATATGGTGAATATTTAATAACCAGTTTTTAATCACTGCTCATCTGATTATCACATAATAGACATAAGCTTGTTGAATATCTACAAATTTGGTGGCAGTAGTTATAATATGCTTCTATTGGGCATTTCCAATAAAATATCAAGGCAATGAGAAACTCTTATAAAGCAAGAAGCTTTTTAAAAGCTCCAGCTACAAGCAGCAATCATTTCAGGGTTTTGTTTTTTTCTTATTATAAAGTGGAGAATGGAAGCATTAGTAGTTACTGACACTTTAAAATCGGCCAAAACTCAAGGACCTTAAGCTCCCCTCATTCAGTGCTGTTGTAACTTTAAATAGTTTCTGAATCAGGGGTGAAATCCAGCAGGTTCTGATAGGTTCTGGAGAACCGGTAGCAGAAATTTTGAGCAGTTCGGAGAACCGGTAGCAGAAATTTTGAGCAGTTCGGAGAACCGGTAGCAGAATTTTTGAGTAGTTCGGAGAACCGGTAGTGGACATTTTGAGTAGTTCGGAGAACCGGCAAATACCACTTCTGGCTGGCCCCAGAGTGGGGTGGGAATGGAGATTTTGCAATATCCTTCCCCTGGAGTGGGATGGGAATGGAGATTTTGCAATATCCTTCCCCTGCCACACCCACCAAGCCACGCCCACCAAGCCACACCATGCCCACCAAGCCACGCCCACAGAACCGGTAGTAAAAAAAATTGGATTTCACCACTGTTCTGAATGAATGATTTTAAGTTGAGGACTACCTACATGACACATATTAACAGTTCAGAAACTCTTTCCTTCACTAATTTCTTGATTTCTTTCCAGGACAGGAAATAAAAAAAACACATGCCACTCTTAATAAGAAGAAAATATGGGAACATGGAAAACGTGACCAACTAAGCGAGGGGTCGCCAAACTTGGCAACTTTAAGACTTGTGGACTTCAACTCCCAGAATTCTCCAGCCAGCTATGGAGAATTCTGGGAGTTGAAGTCCACAAGTCTTAAAGTTGCCAAGTTTGAAGACCTCTGAACTAAGCTTTCAGACACAGTTGTACTTATAGAATGGCAGAGATGTATTTACAGAAAAAACATCAAGCATCCTCTGACCCGTTTAATTGGCTGGATTTGATTTTGTGATATTGGTAGTTGCAATGTTGCATCGCTGTACATAAAATATGAGTGACTTCAAAACAAAAAATTCTTACCCTCTACAACTCCAACTCCAACACTGCTTCTTCTTGTGTTCATAGGCGCCACAAAAAACCATTCATTGACCTTACAATTATAAGCCTCCACAGATGCCAGACCTAGTTTGAAAACATGAAAAGGGGAAAGACATAACACTGTGTTTTCTATCGTAGAATTCATCTCATAATGATCATTTCCCTTCAGGCAAACAAAGGGAAGGAAGGAAGCAAGCCAGAGCTCCTTTGCTAATCAGGAAGCTTATTTTCCAGGCATTAACACGATCCTTACCTATTGCAATCATCATGAGCTTTTGCAATAAGAAGAAGCTACCCCTGAGAATAACATCCCAGTTCTTATTCTTGATCTATGCTTAACAGGGCATTCTAAAACCACTTCCTAACAGGAAGAGAAGTTCAATGAAAGGTTTTTGTAGAATCTGATTAACTACATTATGGTGGCAATTGGAAGCAATGTATTTTCTTAAGTAAACATTTAGTTTTTCTTCCCGTGGGCATGCCAAAATTAACCATCCTTAAAAATTAGGCTTCAGCTCCATCCATTTTCCTGAGAGATCATTATTAAATAGGGGCGTCACACAAGTAGGTATAGAATGCCGAAGTTTGCATTTATGAACAGAGGAACTTACTCCAGAAGAAAGTCTTAAGAATAAAAGAGTTGAATATTCTCCCATTGGGGCTGGATTTTGTGCATCAGCTTACCAGTACTTCCATCAAATCCACCAACAGCGTACAGGAGCTCATTGAGCACAGCAGCTCCTAACGTGCTTCGTCTTTCTTGCATGCTAGCTATAGATGTCCACTGATCTTTCACTGCATCATACACATCGACCGTCCGAACTCTCAAAGAGCCGTTGAAACCTCCCACCGCATAGACTTTGCCTGTCATGAATACCACCCCTGTTAAAAATAAATGAAAAGAGAACAAAGCTTTAAGCAAATCAACCTTTGCCTACCACAAAACTCCTATTCCAACTTCTTACATGCAAGGATAGGGATCATTAAAAAAATAATAATAAAAGAGAGTGTCTGTTCATCTAACAGCTTCTGATTGCATGATTCACCAAGTTAACCTTTGTGTTATCAACTTCTGGCAGCTTTTAGCATTGACATGATCTTTATTCAATAGGTATAATTAACCAGATACCTTTGATAACAACCAGTATGAGTTATTTCAAATATTATACAAATATAAATCTGGACTAGGCTCCAAGTAGTTTCAACAAGCACTTGTAATTTCTGATGAACTTTCCTTGAATGATGTACAAGTGTCTGCAATTGCATATTTGTTGGTTACGCTCAGCAAGATTTTAGCACAGTGCATTAAATAGCTTTTAGCAGCTGCTGTAATGTATTTAGAGAACTTATTAGCAGAGGCTAATTCAATTCTAATTATTAATGTTCATTACAGTTCCCAAAATGGGGGGGGGGGAGGAGAGGGAGCAGCAGGCAAATTTGGAAAGCATATTGTCATTAAATAGGTGATCATCCAGGACTAGTCCAGAAAGCAGTAGCATGTGTAATCTGGGGCTTACCGCTGGGGTATGTGGATATGCTCACATAACATGACTGCTAATGAGCTGCACTGGTTCCCAGAGGCAATTCAAAGTGCTGATTTCACCTTTAATGCCCTGCATGGCTCAGGGGAAGGTTATTTGCAAGACTCCCTGTTTCCCCTGGTTTCTGCCTGTCCCATCAGACCTGGCAGGGTCAGTGTCCCTTCTATGAAGCAATGTCATCCAGTGGGACCCAAATGGCTTTGCCTATTGTGTCACAGCACTCGTCCTACGGAACCACCTTCCACCAAAGTCTGGATAGTCCTGAAGATCCAGCTTTCCTTCAGGCACTGAGGCCAGAATGTTAGTGATGCCTGGTATGTGTATTTTGTTGTGTTCTGTGCTATAAGGTTATTTGTAATTAAGTAATTATGTTAAGGAGCCCTGGTGGCCCAGTGGGAAGAATGCAGTATTGCAGGAAAACTTTGCCCGCAGCCTGGAGTTCGATTCTGATGGAACTCAAGGTTGACTCAGCCTTCCATCCTTCCAAGGTTGGTAAAACGAGGACCCGGATTGTTGGGGGCAATATGCTGACGCTGTAAATCACTCAGAGAGCACTGTAAAAGCACTATGGGGCAGTATACGTCCAACTGCTAATGTTTTGTAGTGTTTCACATAAATGTGTGATTTATGAACTTGTTTTGTTACTTGCCCAGAGTTATTTGGTTAAAGTGAGTAGTCACATACCCTGTTTTCCCCAAAGTAAGACATCCCCTGATAATAAGCTCAATTGGGCTTTTGAGTGCATGGCAATAAGGCCAAGCGCTTATTTCAGGGTTCAAAAAAATATAAGACAGGGTCTTATTTTCAGGGACACACGGTACATTCTTTAAATGAATAGATAAAGCACAACTAGTTTTATTTTTTAAGAATGGTCTGGAACCTCTGGGCCTGGCTTTGCAACTTGACTTTTTGTAAAATGAAACTATTAAAGGTGGATGTGATAAGACGACTGGACTCCATGAGCAGCTTTTTCAGCCAGCCCCCAGAGATAACAGGGGAGCCGCTTGACTCTGGGGCTGGCTGAAAAAACTCCCTACTGAAATCCAAGCAAGATTTTCAGCCATGGAGGATTTTCAGTTCCAGAACAGAGAAGCCTCCCTCCATTCTGGGGCTGACTGATAAACCTCAGAAATGAAGATACTAAATGTCAAAGATAGCTGTGTTCAACACAGGACAGGAAGTCAAAAATAAAACATTACAGTAAGTAAATGAATCTATGTACTTCACATGCTGATTAAGGTGAAATAAATAAAGACATTTTAAGATGTGTAAATGCTAGTGGTAAAGGTGTAGGTAGTATGCAGATTGTTGCTAAAACTATAAAATTGCTGTCTATAAGAGCAAATTGTTTTATTATAAAGAAACAACGGCTAGATGTGTCATGAACAACATAGAAGTTGAATGCACTGAGAATTGGTTATATAAGAAGTCTGTGTAAAACAGATAAACAATGAATCAATATTGATTGAAGGCAGACTAAGTATAAAAAGTGAGCAACCACAACAAATGAAGCAGTTTAAAGTGGTTAAAGTTGTAAGAAAGAACGAATGAGCTGTTTGTCTTGGGTCCAATTTCTTTTCTTACAAAATTTACCATTTTTCTGTACTTTGCATAATATTGCTTATTCAGAAAGGCAGTAAGGTGATGGATATATTACGTAACTACTTATAGGTGGCAGAATATATAAATAATAGAACAAATAATATTTAAATAGTGATTGAGGCCATTATAAAGAACAAGACTTACCTGCTCTGCATCTCCGAGAAGGAAGTTCAGCAATCTGATCCCATCGCTCCTCCTCAAAGTCGTAACACTCTACACTTCGAATGGCTTTTGGTGCCTGCCCACCCACCACAATCATTATCTTGGTGAGAAAGAAAAAGTAATTATTGTTTTTAAAAAATCCCATAGAATCACGGCCTTTTCAATAGAAATATACCTTTAGAAAATAAAACTTGTGTTATCTCCCAAAATAGCTGAGCGCATTAAACGGAGTAAAAAAAATTGCTCCAGAAAAAATGCTTTATAATAGAAGCATGGCAATTTGACATAGGCAAAATATTAAAATTAAAAGTACAGCCAGAAAGTTGCTGCTGTTATCTTTGGATGAGACCTCTGCACTCTGGCTTAATAAACCATATTGCTTTGTAAAAGATCAGTAATTTTAGAATCTAAAACACAGATTTTTGTTAACAGCCTGGAAACATAGGACAATTCTATGAATGCCTGGCAATGGTGATTAATATCAGAAGAGAGTAGTACAGGAACTTAGAATGTGAAAAAAGACAGAATGAAATCAAGCTCATAGAAACAGTATTTCCACATTTTAAATCTATGTTTAATATTTGTTTGCATTCTTATGTAAGTCACTTGTTGAGATAGGTACTATAGAAATCAAATAAATAAATAATTCACATTTGCCCAAAACTAAACAGTTCCTCCACAAGTTGGCTAATCTGAATTGATATTCATGGTCATGCCAACATTTAACATCTATAGGAAGATTATTTGTTTGTTGCAGCTCCGGTGAAAGAAAAACTGCTGAAGGAGAGTCCAACTGGATTTAAAGGTAGTCTAAGCTAGGAGAGAAGTAGGAATGTTCCTATCACTAAGACTAAGTTTAAAAAACTGACCAGCAAGGCAGATAGAGGGCGTACTTCAATAAATTAAACTCAGTCCCTAGCAACCGACCAGAGTTGAACCCATGTTGGACTCTCCTTAGCAGCGCACTGGAGAACCTCTCCTTTGTGCTTTCTTTGCACTGTACTTATCCTATAACAGGGTAAATATATTCTAAATTACTTAAATTACTTAGGGTAAATTAGTTTAGAATCAATACTAAATAGAAAAAAACATTTGGGGAGAAAAAGTGTTAATTACTGGAATACAATGCCAACATATTTTTACACTTGGGCTGGAATCACTGCCAGTGTTTGTTGTATATACTAGAATTCTTAAACAAACATTGAATTTTTCAACAAGGAAACATTATTTACCTTTGGCAGACTGACTGGTGTCCTTGGTTTGGTTCTAGGATTTTTTATCAGCTGTCTCTGATCCAGAGGAAGTAAGTGATATTTCATGGCTTCAATGAGGAAGTCTTTACATGTATTATTGTTCTTGATTAAAGCTTCTTCTTCAACTGTCTAAATGTCAAAACAGGTTAGCGCATTGGCTGCATTTCACTAATGAATATAGGTGATGAACATTAGCACCTTTGGGATAGGTGGTGAACATTAAAAGATATGTGCCAAAAGAAGTTTGCTGGATCTGTTCTGAAGGATTTAGATGTATGAAGTTATAGGCCATTTCGCCTATTCAACATCTAGGTCATTAAGTGATTCCCATGTTTCATTCCTTGCAATATTACTTCTATTTTCAAGTTAGCACTGATGCATATTCTATGCATGAAATTGTGCTACAATCTTATTTCATTAAGTGTTTGCCAACCTCAGCAACTTTAAGATGTGGGGAATTCTGGGAGTTGATGTCCACACATCTCAAAAGTTGCTAAGGGCAACACTGAAATGGGATACATGAGAGATTTTGGACAAGAGGGGGGGAAAGGCATGGAAAGCCAAATTGTGCACAGTAGGAAAGATCTGAATTACCTTCAAAATCCTAAGACTACCTAAATAACCTACAGGTGCAATGACTATTTACGAAATTGTAAGCTGCAGCCAGATAGCAGGCACAAGGAAGAGGATTTTACAGTATTCCTGTATTGGAACTTTCTCAAACAGTACCTCTTTAGGGAGATGTAAAAGTTTAATTTGTAGTCTATGATCTTAATTTTTTTAACAGCGTTTGCTTAATGTTTCAAATTTTGGGAAAAGATTAAGTTGCTCTTAACATTGAAATCTGTATTATCTTATTCTATACGTTCTCTTGGAATTCCCCCCCCCCTCTGAAAAGCAACTAACAGCAGCAAGCACAATAGTAACATACTGTACATTCATACATTTTAGACATGCACAGAGGTATTTGAGCCTCTATGTCACTCCAAAACAATACACTTCTGGAGGCAGAACCTACAGCAAGCTTCCCCAACTTGGTCTTATTGAACAGGAAGTTTACACCCAAACAAAGCAGATATGAAAATTCTAAGGTATAAAAGGTTTTGAGAAGCCCAATGGCAACAGGTACAGCTCTTAAAGGAGGAACAGGGCAACCAGGTGGTGCCCATTAGTACTCAGGCTACTGCATGTATTTATTTGTATCCCGTCTTTATTATTTTTACAAATGCCTCAATACAGCGGACATATCTAACACATCTTTCTCCTCCTATTTTCCCCACAACTACCACCCTGTCAGGTGAGCTGGGCTGAGTGTGTGTGACTGGCTCAAAGTCACCCAGCTACCTTTCATGATTAAGGTAGGACTAGAATTCACCATCTCCCGCTTTCTAGACTGGTGCATCTAAATGAGGGGCTGTCAAACTCCTGGGCCGTGGGACGGATGCGTCACGCGCTGGCCACGCCCACGCCCGGTTTAGCAAAGGAGAAAAAAGTGCCGATATGTCACATGCCGCCGTGATGACGTTTGACACCCCTGATCTAAATCAAATTATGGTAATCCAAATATGAAATGACAAGAATCCTCAAAATATCTCAATCCACAAATGGCTACAATTGGTTCACAGGATGAAATTATGTCATGGTCTCCACCTGCTCTTCAAGAAAGAGCCATGAATCCAAGATTATGGGTGAGTTTTGAACAGGAACACAGCCCTAGTCAATGCTAACATTCTAAATCCACAGCTAGAACTGAATCTAAATCCAGTTTGCTAGAACTGAATCTTGATAGCCTCTCCTCTTCAGCCAGAGGTAGAGATGTAGAAATAATTATCATCAGCATACGGCTACAGCTTTACCCTAAACAATCTCTCAGTGATTACACCAGTTTTAAAAAAAACCATACAACGTGAAAATGAAAATTTGCAAATTCATATATAGTTAAAAGACCAAATGGCAGCCTTTCTTGCGCCATTTATTGTAGATAAATGCAATCTCTGTTCTATCCAACTGAGCACTTCATGTGAAAAAAACATTGGAAGGCTGCAAAGATTAGGATTCCTAAGGGAGATAGATGAATGGATATCAAGTCATAAAGAAGCACCTGGAGCTTGTATTATTTTTAATTGTGCAAAGATCTGATGACTACTAACCTGTACAAGATAGTCTCTGGGCAAGAGAGGAAGACGAACATGCTCCATCAGCTTTGCCATGTGTTCCAAGCGAGATTCTTTCTCATAATTTATCCACGAAATGACAGCTTCAAAGACCTGCAAACAGCAAAGCTTGTTTTGTCTAAAAGGGACCTAATTTGTCATTACAGAACCCAAATTTAGAAGCAATGATTTCATAAATTATGCAACAGTCGAAGTCTGCAGAACGAGTTAAAACACTTTTTAAAAGGCAGAGGATAGTGACATAATAAGATTTATAAATGCAGAAAAAAATGGTGATCGTGGGCAGGATGAAAATAACAGTAGTTTAAGCGTGCATACCTTGCACACTTTTAGACTTCAAATTGCGTAGCACACTTCTAGTCCAGAGAGATCTCAATTTGTTTACAGGTTGTGCAATAAGCATACATTATAACTGTTAGCATTCTGAACCTAATTTAAAACCTCAAGGGCAATACAAATAGTCCTTGACTTATTATTTGTTTAATGACCGTTTGAAGTTACAACAGAACAGAAAAAGTGACTGGTGACCGTTTTATCACACTTATGCCTACTGCAGCATCCCCGTGGCCACGCAACCAAAATTTGGACACGTGGCAACTGGCTCATATGTATGACGACTGCAGTGTTCCAGCATTATCTGATCACAATTTGCGACCTTCTGACAGGCAAAGTCAATGAGGAAGCCAGATTCACTTAACAACCGTGTTACTGAAGTAACAAGTGCAGTGATTCACTTAACAACTGTGGCAAGAAAGGTGGGACAAACTCAACTTAACTGTCTTGCTCAGCAATGGAAATTTTGGGCTCAATTGTGATCGTAAGCAGTATGTATTCATATTTTGATTTCATCACTGGAATAAAAATGTGCTTGGAAGTTGTACTTAATTTGCCTGTTTTGAGTCTTTTGCATGACTATAGCGTTCTAAAAGATAATAGGAAAGAGGATACTAGAGTATACAGTATGTGACAGCAGGCAACACAAAAGGAGAATGGAAAATCAGAGAGTTGTATGAAATGGACAAAGATGTACACCAACCATTGGAAATTCTACTTTTTAGTTTAGAATAGATTATGAGAGTTAGGGAAAGAAAATCAAATAGTCTAATTCACAAATGTAGTCACATATCTATAACAATTGTACATCTCAAATCTTGGTTTGTGTTGAATCACAAAGCAACTGCAAATTTCTTTCAATACTGGAGTTGTACCTGATAAGGAAACTCCAGGCTGGAGACCTAAATATCATCTGACAGCATCAGAAAGAATGTTAATGAAAAAAAGAGCTTCATTTAATGAATGTGCAGTAGGAAGAAGTCGCCAGTGAGATGTCCAGATTAAAGGTGCTGATGGCTCTTGCGCACATTTGTAGGCTTGTGCTGCTTAAAAAAACAGAATCCTTCAGCCAGTATAAATTAGAAATGGGACATTAAATTGCAAGTGACACTAATTGCATTCCATCCAGCTTGTTCTACTTTCTACAAAAGGTTAATCAAATACTCATTTAGCAATGTTTTAAATTATGAGCCTTGATCTGTATGCCTTCTTATTTTTTCAGCTTCATTAGTGGCCATTTTGGTATATCCCTTTCCTAATCATAGAAGTCTTGTGCCTTTAGAATAATAACAGAGTTGGAAGGGACCTTGGAGGTCTTCTAGTCAAACCCCCTGCTTAGGCAGGAAACCCTACACCACTTCAGACAAATGGTTATCCAACATCTTCTTAAAAACTTTCAGTGTTGGAGCATTCACAACTTCTGGAGGCAAGCTGTTCCACTGATTAATTGTTATAACTGTCAGGAAATTTCTCCTTAGTTCTAAGTTGCTTCTCTCCTTGTTTAGTTTCCACCCATTGCTTCTTGTTCTACCCTCAGGTGCTTTGGAGAATAGTTTGACTCCCTCTTCTTTGTGGCAACCCCTGAGATATTGGAAAACTGCTATCATGTCTCCCCCTGGTCCTTCTTTTCATTAAACTAGACATACCCGGTTCCTGCAACCGTTCTTCATATGTTTTAGCCTCCAGTCCCCTAATCATCTTTGTTGCTCTTCTCTGCACTCTTTCTAGAGTCTCGACATCTTTTTTTCATCGTGGCGACCAAAACTGAATGCAGTATTCCAAGTGTGGCCTTACCAAGGCATTTAGTCACACTGAATTTTTTTTTTAAGTTAGAAAATTTCAAAGGCTGCTGGAGTTTATTCCACTTCTGTCTTAGTTCTGGACAGCACCATTTGCAGAGGCTTTTGAACACAATTGTGCCAATCTTTAAAACCTTAATTAGCTTGGGATCCAAATACCTAAAGAAGCATCATTCCCTGTTTTTGGCAGTATATCTGTGCCTTGGGAACTTCAGGAAAGGCTCTTCTCAAAAAAGAGCATTTATTTCATAGCCATGTGACAACTAGCAAAAGCTGTCATTTCTCTGAATGCTCAGATCTTTCTTTTTCTTCTCTGTCTACGGCGCAGTCAAGCTCTATTTCCATATTACAGAAGACACAAATCAAGAATACCTTTTCCTCTGATGACACTGTGAGCTTGTCACTTGATATCAAGCTGCAAACCTGGTCCAAGCTTAGGCTAAGAAATTCTTCACCAAGCATCACTTCAGGAAAATGCTGCTCTGTTCCAAAGAATTGGAAATTAAGAAAAGGAAGATCATAATGAAAATCCAAGTTTTCACTCAACACGAAGGACTAGCAACAATAGCTTGTACAACAATGGGATTACAGCGTATGAAGAAAAAAAACAGACTGGCGGGTGTTCAAGGGTGACACCAATAAAGAAAATGAGCTCCACTGTCACATCAGGAAATGTATAACCTGCTGCTATGAGTGTGTGTAACTCTAAATTTCATAGTCATACTGTAGAAAAGCCAGAGCTTAGAACAGGAGTCCCCACCCTCCAGTCTGTGGACCGCCACTGGACCGCGACATGCCAGAAACCAGGCCGTGCAAACAAGCAAAGCCCCATCGGCGGGATGCAGGCAGCACATGAAACCATGCCGCCTCTGGTCCGTGGCAAACCTCTCTCCACAGAACCGGTCCCTGGAATCCCTGGCTTAGAACGTATTTGACATGCAAGGAGTTTCAGGTTCAATCATGTACAGAAAACAACAAGAAGAAACATTTAACTGAAACCTTGCAGGAAGCATCTGTCAACCAATGTACAACCTGTTACACTGACTGTAGGTAATGTACAGTAACTGTAGTCCAAAAGATCTGGGAAATGGTTGGTTGGAAAAAGCTTGTAAAAACTATAATTGTAAAGACTGTTTACATATATAAAATAACAACTCTACATTGATAGAATAATGTTTTCTGAGGGCAGGCCCAAGAAAGACAGCTTCTGGTACTAGTGTAGAAAACTGCACAAACAAAATGAATTTCTCTTTAGACAAGTACTCCAAAATAGATTGGAATCTAGCTTGTTTTTCAAGCTGAAAAGCAATCTGATAATGAAGTTGTTGCTTATATATATATGTGTGTGTGTGTGTACATACATACACATATACACACATACACACACACACATATACATACTTACATACATACATACATACATACATACATACATACATACAGGGGTGGGTTCTAACTTACCTCGCTGCCGGTTAGCTTCCTCCTGCGCCGTGTGGCCACGCCTCATGGCCGCAAGTGCCGGGGAAAAAAAATCCCCCCCCCCGAAAAGCCAAAAAGATGGCGACGCATGCGCAGTGCCGGAAACTCGGCTTCTGCGCATGCTCAGAAGGGGAAAAAAGGTTTTTTTTAAAATTCAAAAAAAAGATGGCGGCGCCCATGGACCAGCACCGACCAAACCGGTTCCGTGACATCATCGTGACGTCACCAACGGGTCGCTACCGGTTCGGGCGAACCAGTCCGAACTGGGAGGAACCCACCTCTGTATGTGTGTGTGTGTGTATACACACATACACATACACATACATACACACACATACAGATAATGTCTACAATACAGATATTACCTTCAGCTCTTTTCATTTACAATATAAGTTCCGAATATTTTTTTAAAGTGGCTCTGTAAAATACTTCTGCTCACCAGCAGGTGGCTCTTGAGAACATAAATCTCAACACTTTAATAATTATAGTGAACTATCACAGGTTATTCAATATCTTATTACAGAAATAATTTTTAAAATGAGAATGTAATGTTCTGAAGAAATACTTAAAATTGTATGAAGGTAAACACTTACACTCTAGTGGTAATTAGACTGTAGACCATACAGCACACTAAACCAAAATCAAACAAATCACAATGATAACACAATTTATCAGTTTTAGGCATTTCTCAAAGAGGGTATTCAATGAGCTCATAGGTTGCTTTCTGCTGCTTTAAAATGCAAATTATTTCACTGTACACAGTTAATGTATAGCCAAAGGAATCTTGAATGCATTTCTGGAATATTTTCATTAACATTTCATAGGGGGATGTTAAAGTAATATATTCCTCATGAAGGGCAACAAAACCTCAAGAGCTTGCAATTAAATCAGATTTAAATTAAACATTGTTCAGTGCTGGTCTGGTTAAAGATTAAATGGTTTTTAAAATCAAGCATTTAAAGGTAATTATTTGTCCCAGATTTAAGAAAGTAAGTAAAGCTCTGAACGCCCTACATTCAAGAAGTTCAGAAATGTGGACAAGAGAGCAACAGGCTTTATTTAGCCGCTGATTTTGATGGAGTTGGTTGAAATGGCAAAATTGACCACTTTGATTAAAGAAAAGGATATAAGTACTTTTGTTTCCACATGACCGCTTCTGAACTTGGTGCTTGATGTGGAAAAGAATTAAATTTTGATTTTGGGTTTTACCGAGTAGATTGATAGATCTTTACAGAAATGGCTTGTTCATATTATTATGAAAAAGCAAAAAGTTGTGATTTGATGTTAGTGCCTTATTTTACTGTAACAGAGAGAGTCAGAAGTCAATGCTTTTTCTTTCTTTTTTCTTATCTTTCCTCACTTTTCTTCACCCTTTCTCCCCCACTGCTTTTCTATTTACTTTTGTATTTTGTATTTTACAATATTTTATAACTCAATAAAAAAGTTAAACTTAGCCACTGATTTTCAAGGCAGATAGGTTGTAACAAACATCTTTGTTGGCAACGATAACCCATAATTTCCCTGGAATCTTTTACAAGTAGTCCTCAACTTACAACCATTTCTTTAGCGATCGTTCAAAGTTACGGCACTGTAAAAGACTTACAACCAGTTCTCACTCTTACAACCGACACACCATCCCCACAATCACATGATAAAAATTCAAGCATTTGGCAACCGGCATGTATTTGCAACACATGCAGCATCCCAGGATGATGTGATCACTGTCTGCAACCTTTCCAACCAGTTTCCAACGAACGAAGTCAACTGGGAAATTTGGATTTGCTTAAAAGGCCACATGGTTCACTTAACTACAGTGATTGGCAAAAAAAAAAAGTAATAAAATTGGGTACTACTCACTTAACAATCGCCTGGCTTAACAACAGAAATCCTGGTCTCAATTATGGTTGTAAGTCAAGGACTATCTGTACAGCCACCCAAACTAATAGCCATCACCACCAGTTCTAAGGTTGAAGGAGCCGTGGTGGCTCAGTGGTTAAAATGCAGTACTGCAGGTTGACTCTGCATTCCCACCACTGCTAGCAGTTCGATTCTGGCCAACTCAAGGTTGAGTCAGCCTTCCATCCTTCCGAGGTTGATAAAACGAGGACCCAAATTGTTAGGGGCAATATGCTGACTCTGTAAACCGCTTAGAGGGGGCTAAAAAGCACTGTGAAGTGGTATATAAGTGGTATTGCTAGTGCTATTAAGCAAATGCTTTCTTTACAGGTCCTAAATCTCTCCATATTAGGTTCAATCTCACTATATTGAATAACCCCCAATTTTGACATTGTAAGAAACAAACGAAAAAAACCCTCTCCCTATTCACAGGTTTATACTATGAACAATTTTACTATCCACTATCTTGGATAATAGATACCTATAATCCTCAAAGATAGTATTTTTCAGCCTAGCTATAGTCCAGATATGTGAACAACTCCCAAAATTCTCAGCAATGACCTTGCTAGATAGGGAACTCTGGGAGTTGAAAGTCCACAAGATCTGGATTTGCTCAGGTTGAAAACACCACTTTAACATGTCTCCTCTTAACTGCCTTTGCTGCAAGCTAACAAAACTAAACACTGTAACTTTTTTCCCATAAAACTGCTGCTCTAGCCCAATAATCATATTGAACTGACCTTGGCTGTATCTTTTCCAGCGCTCAAATTAGCCGAGGTTTGATGAAAACTTGTATGCATGCTCTAAGTACAGTATCACCAAAGATATATTATGAATTGGTGCATTGGCTGAACTACTTTCTGTGCTCACTTCATTACATCAGTAACAAGACCTTACAAAAATGTATTTTATGCATGTGAAAAAGGTCGTCTGTGCTTAAGTAAAGAAACAAAATACAAGATCAACATTGCAGATATGCAAAAACCTTTAGATCTGGTTTGTTTAGTGATCAGGTCAATACAAAAGTGCAGATAACAAAATGTGCTAATAAGGGAGCCCTGTATGAGCTATTTCATTTTCAGTTCTTCCTTTCCTAATGCGTCCAAGCCTGAAATTTGCCTTTTGTTTTCTACACTTATCACAGAATGCACCAATATTTGCCTAAACCAGTGATGGTGAACCTTTTTTTCCTCGGGTGCAAAACCACATGCACGCACGCTATCGCACATGCACGAGTGCCCACACCGATAAGTCAATGCCTAGGGAAGGCGAAAACTGACTCCCCTGCCCCCCCGGAGACCCTCTGGAAACCAGAAACGGACCATTTTCCAACTTTTGGTGGGCCCAGTAGGCCCGTTTTTCGCCCTCCCCAGGCTCCTGAGGCTTCCCTGGAGTCTGGGGAGGGCAAAAATGCCCTCCCCCCCATCCCCCCGGAGGCCCTCCGGAAGCTGAAAACGCTCTCCCAGAGCCTCCGTGCGAGCCAAAAATCAGCTGGCCAGCACGCACATGCGTGCTGGAGCTGAGATACGGCAACGGCTCGCGTGCCATACGTTCGCCATCACTGGCCTAGACCTATCTGTCATGTTTCAAAATCCTCCTTTTTAGTCAGTCTTCGAGAGATCCTGGTATATGAAAATTGTGTGTGTCTATATCAGAGCATCTGTCTCCTTAGCACATGCCCACTTCATTTCACCAATTAAATCATGCTGAAAAGATGTGTACCTGGATTTGCAAATTTGCTTCAAACTGAAAATTTCTTACTTACCAGCCAAGTCCACTTTATTTGGACAAAGAGAATAGAAAAAGAACGGCAGCTATATAGAATCATCCCATGGTGTACTACTGTTATCATCATCATCAAAAAAGAAGACCGTGTCATTGATACATTGACACCTCTTCCATTCCTTTTAAGGAAAGCTTCAGGTAAGGCACTACATGGTAAGTACAATTATGATGAAAGCTACGGTGTGACTAGGGAATACATTTTTGTAAGGTCCTGTTACTGATGTAATGAAGTCAGAACAAGAATTCCTATTGATAGGCAGTCAACCAATGCACCTATTCATAACATATCTGAAATCTTTGGAGAAAAACAGAATTTGCTTCAGTGTAAAGCATTTTCTGCAGATCTGCTTGAAGTATTTGACTTTAGGGCCTATAAATAACGATAGTGGGAGGATACTTTAAGATTCACTACTGTATTCTTCACTATTTGACTCATAACTTTCTATAATTGTTTATTCTTCTGAGAGCATATAACAAGACCCTGTGGTTCAAGTACTCCCCATATCAGAAACCTGCCAATTGGAAACTGAACAAGACTACCTTCTTACAACTTCTCTCAAATACTGTATGCTCACTTCCAGCAAATAGAGTACGAAGTATTTAATATTATAGCTGCAGAAAAATACTATCTTTTAATACTATTACAGGCCAGTGGCAAGCTACCAGTTGGCTTCAAGTGTTGTAAGCTCAACTAAAAGGCACCCTAGTGGGGCAAAAACCACTTCCCTTCCCTACTCTCCCACTACCTTCTCAATTCCAAAAAACCTGAGACAAGTTTGCAGCAGAAAAAGAGTATATTTTCACTAAAAACTTGTCCTTCAACCTGACTTTATATTTTCCTAATACTCCTTCTATTCAACTCCTTCTACTCAAACAACCATTTACACATGATAAAAACCTCTTCTTTGTAACTCCTTCAATATCTGCTTATTCATGATATAAGCTCTTCATTGTAGCTTGCTCTCTCTACTTACATCTGTTCTTTCTGTTCTTTCTCTTTTTTTAGATATTGTGCACTTCTCTTCTTCCAAGTGGTTCTAATTGTATATTAAGGTAAAGGTAAAGGTTCCCCTCGCACATATGTGCTAGTCGTTCCCGACTCTACGGAGCGGTGCTCATCTCCGTTTTAAAGCCGAAGAGCCAGAGCTGTCCAAAGATGTCTCCGTGGTCATGTGGCCGGCATGACTAAATGCCAAAGGCACACGGAACACTGTTACCTTCCCACCAAAGGGGTCCTTATTTTTCTACTTGCATTTTTTACGTGCTTTCGAACTGCTAGGTTGGCAGAAGCTGGGACAAGTAACGGGAGCTCACTCCGTTACACGGCACTAGGGATTCAAACCGCCAAACTGTCGACCTTTCTGATCGACAAGCTCAGCGTCTTAGCCACTGAGCCACCGCGTCCCTTAATCGTATATTAGAACCTGGCTATAAATTTGCTTCTTTCCATAGCTCTCTTAACCTTATCTGGTTTTTAGGCCATTTCCTAAAAACACATCATGGTGTTTCTTTTCTATGCTAACTTGACTTCACCACCTTCCTGTTCAAAAGATAAAATGTTCTTTGACTTTTAAACTCAGTGGTGCTCTTGTAATGAAAGGTATGTCCAAGAGAGCAAAGATATGAGCCCAAGTAGAACCTCAATATTCTACCTAACTTCCCCCATATCCTTTTCTAGTTAATGATATATTAACTTAAGAGTTGGCTAGGGAGCAGACAATTACTATTAGGAAGGATAAGGCTGATTGTTGTTTCAGTATATCTTAAATATGCAATAATCATTTTACTCAACATTGCTGCTTCGAAACATTGGTATAATATTTTTTGTAAAAGATTCTGTAAAATTTCCTGCTTGTACGTTGAAAGCATTTTGTAATTCTCATGTCTGTTCGGAACATCTAGCATGAAAAGGTGTATTTAAAATACCAGATGTAGATTTAGATAATATCTTAATGGCAGCTTTTTCCAATGTTTGTCCCTCTAGACATTTCAGCATGCTGGCTAATTTGGACAGCTGAAGTCCAACTTCTGAAAGGCGTCTAAGTTGAGGTGGCCAACAATTTTCTAGCTTAAGAGTATGAAACATACTGACCTCCAAACTACAATTTTGATATACTTCCTCCAACATGATCATTATTCAAGAATTATGAAAATTCATCCTGAAATATGTTGGAGATGCCATGTTGCCTTTCTCTACTTGAGGGATTTAGATCATGCATACATTCAGTTGAATTTTACCAGTAAGAATTAGCATTTTATATATGTTAAAAGTCCTCTTATTACGCAAGAGGATCGCCTACAAGCTTAAGTAGGAAATTAGTTCTCTCCCCCTTCGTTGTTTTGATTTAAGTTGAAGGATGTGTACTAGTATCCAAGACGTCAATATTTTCATATTTTTAAAGCCAGGAACATCTTGAGGGCTGTTACAATCACCTGCATAGGCATTGGCCTGTTGTAATAATTCTGTGCAGGTGTGCACATCTGCAAAGGCCCGAATTCCAAGGCAATTTGTGGGGTGGAGCTGAGACTGAAGAAAGTCACAACAGTTCTGTCGAACATCCATTAGCTGTAACAAGCTGGCAGCTGGCAGTAAAACCTGGAATTTGAAAAAGAAAAGGCAACAAAGAATTAGCAATTGAAGTCCCATGTTGGCTCTTCCAAAAAAACAACAATATTGAAACATGATTTTTAAAAGTATGAAAGACTAACCATACTATTACACACCTGAGCAAGAAAAGAATTATATTTCTCTATTTCTTTAACATGCTTCAGCCAAACAGAACAATAAAACTGCAGTATACCCTGGGGTGCATTCATTCTCTTATTCCAGCAAGAACAATCCAACCCAGCTGGATCACACGGGAATATTACAAATCAGTAACTATTTTAGAGAGCACTAACCCCAACAGGCATCAATAAAATTAAAATATCAGTCTCTAGGCCTCAATACACTTTGATTCTTAGAAGAGATTAGAAAAGAGAAACTAAATAATAATTGGTTAAGAGAAATTAATAATAATTGGGTTTTTTCAGCTAGCATCAGTTTTTCAAGGTTTTAATATTCTCCTCAAACGATGAAGGACAAAATGTAAATATAATTAACAGCACGCTTCCCAGGAAGGGGAGCATCCAAATCCATATTGCATTTCAATGGTTAAATTATTGGGAGTATCATAGAACAAGAGCCAGCACTTTCAAAATTTGTTGGCAAACTGGACTCCCAAGACTCTATCCTTTGGAAACCCCTTCACAGATCTCCTCAAACTGAGAGGAAAGTTTTAAAGGTGTTTCATCTCTTGTTCATCATCTTCCACGAAACTGGAAATCCTAAACTGCGAGTTCCTGACTCTCTGGTGAATAATGACTCTGAGGAGACAGTTACAGCTCAATACAGACTTTCCCTGCCAATTCAAGGGAGCAGAAAGAGATCATGCTCCTATCCATACTTCCTATTTTATAATGCCTGGAGAGGGTTTCAAAATGATCTTAACTAGAATATAACACCAAGTGTGGAATGTACAAAACCAGATAATATGAACTGAACGCTAACCTTTGGGCGTCCATAATCACACTGCAGTGGACTGTAAATTTCATTTCAAATCTTTAGCTCTCAACTTTCATCATCCTTATTAAACGCTGCCTGAACTGAAATCTTAAACACCAAACTAGACGAAGCTACTATATTTTCATTGCCATGTCAAATGTGGTGCTCCAAAAGTACATTCTGTATTTTTAATCTCTTTGGAGATACTCAATTTCAAAAGACAATACCAACTTTGTATGTGTACAAAATTCATGCACACATTATAATAAATAAAATGACCATGGTTCATTCTAAATTTCAACCTAAAATGTATTCTGTACTTTGCTATTTTTTTCTGCCCATCATTAAAAACGAAAACTTTCCAAAGTGACTTACATAAGAACAACAGTAATATTTTTCTCTACTTTGGATAAATTGTCCTGAAAATTAGTGGATCTTTTGACTGAGATGTGTACAAGATAATACAGTAAAATGCACTAAGAGCAACAAAATAATGAGAAGAAACAAAATATTTTAAAAGCCTATTTGGTAACAAATTCTACTGTAGGTTTATTGACCTCGGTTCCCAATAATTTACACGTAGTATTTTCTTATGCAAAATTTTACAGAACTAAAATACACATATATTCAGATCAATGATTTTGAACAACTCAGGAAACAGCATTGGCTGAAAGATGTTTTCAAGGGTTAGCAAAGAGGCCTCAGATATTCTTTAAATATTGCCTGAGGTGTCCTTGCTACTCTCTGATGATGTTACCTATTTTGGGTAAAGAAACATCTGCAAGAAAACAAGCAAACTCAGAGCGCACCAAGGACCCTCATCTCAATCCTACTATCGGTAAATGTTGCTTGTTCAAAATTGATCTCTGCATTTTAGTTATATCAATAGGATTGAAAATATATTACCTCTAAGCTTCCTGTTATTTTGCATAGTAATATTGAATATGAAAATTTAAAATGGCTCTATTTCTTAAGATTTCGAAGGCTATGTACTTTTAAATAGTTTTAACTGTTTTCTTATGTTGTCATATTTCATACTCGAGGAGATATTGATACATTGTTTATTTTAGTTAAGTAATAAAATTAAGAATCAGCTGAAAATCATCATCAAAAGCCTTGTAAGATAGAAGGTATTCCACAGCTGATTCAAAAATAATTTGCAGGGCAGGGAGCTTCAAGGATCTGCCAAAACCACAGAGTAACCAAGAGATTCTTCTCAGCTTCCCTCACCTGGACATTCTCTTCCGTGACCTCTACCTCTGCTGTGTAGATATAATCAATTAGTTTGCTTAAGGTTAGTCCATCAACGTCTTTGATCTCTATCTTCTTTGCTTTGCTTTCTGTCATATCTCCTGAAATGCAATTTTTAGACATTATTTAAGAGGCAGTCAGAGTCTGAGCTGGGAGAGTTCTCATTAGGTTCCATCAGTTTATCATCCTTTTATTTTAAAAACAAACCTTTTGAATAGCCAAAAAGGGGATAGTTGGGAAAGTGACTGAATCTCTTTTTGAACCAATTATTAAGGACCTATTGTTTTGAAAATGCTGGAATGGTCAGAGGTCAGGACTGGACAATCTCCCAAATCCCTTCCATCTCTTTACAATATGTAGTGTTCTACCTAATTTTGTACAAAAACAAAACAAAACCAACATGTTTCTGTTTCTTTTCTGAAATGATAAATGGAGTATTTTTTTATGCCCTTAGCACAGTTTTTATCCCTTTGGGGGAGTGGGGGTGGAAATCTGCTACAAAACTAGGTAACTGTGTTTATCCTCTGATTAAGAACATAATGATTGTGATTGTCGTAGTGAAACGTTCTTCCCTTTCTGTATTCCTTTATATCCAAACCTCAGAACAGATAGTCCGAGTAAAGCCAGAGTGGACAAGAATACAGCATTTGGGGATGTATTCCATATATGTTTGGGGATGGATTTTAATTAGCTAGAGATGGAAAAAAACTGAAGATAGTATGATTAAATCTGAAAATCCAATCTGTATCTTTCCATTATAAATTCTTATTGGTATATATGAAGGTTGTCAAGTCTATAATTTCTGGTTCATAAAAGAAGAGTTTTATTATTTACAGTCCTCCTCTCAAATTGAAAAAGAAGTCAGTGCACTTATCCATTACCCAAATGTTTTCCTTTTTCTTCCAAATATATTTCTTGCTTGGTGTTCCTAGGAAGGAGGAAAATCCCTGCATTCCAGGCAGTAGATAATTCCTTTGGATTTATCACTAGTAAGTTTTAATCATGGAGGACAACTTAATTCCAATCTATCACTGGCAATGAATTTCCTCAACAAATATTCTACCAAATCATTAATATATGAAATGTGAACTTTATTCTTTTTCTGTCACACATACAGATATGTAGGAAATCCTTAGCTCTTCACCGAGTAGTAAAATATTTGCCCATACAGTTGTATAATCTGCATTATCATGGAGTACTTTGCATTATCATAGCAAAGCATTTCAGCACAGAAACTATCCGTTGTTCACTATTATGTTCCATGTCACCTGTAATGTGTGGCAACATCTAGCCAACATTGCCAGATCTTGGGGGGGGGGGGGGGGAACCAACTGAAGATTGGTAATTTATTATCTAATGTAATTATCTGGGGAGGCTTTTTTATTTTCAAAGGATGGTACACAGTAGATTTGAGAAAAAGACAATGGGGAATATACATGGGCGGGAGGGAAAAAGCGCACCTGCTTTAAGGAGTTGGTGATAAAATGAACAAGAGGATTAAATATGCTTCAGAGTTTTTTCTCCTTTTGAATCTGGACAGCCTTTATGGGCACATGCACAAAAAAGAGGAACTAGGTTTTTTTTTAAAGGCCTTATAAAATTGGTGCATAATGTTGGAAAGAACTACAAGCATTATGAGTGAGGATATTTCTTAAAATAGCAAGATTATAATCTGTTTTCATAAATATCCCCCCATTGGTAACAAAATACTGTAACAATTTATAGGGCAGGTAGTATTAATTAGCAGTAGATCAATTAACACTTGGGTACTCATGTACTTCGAACAACGAAGAAATGGAGATTGGTCTCTTATTTAGTGGTTTGCAGGCAACCAAGTCAGTCTGTACAATCGCAATGTTACAGCCATTAAAGAACACTTAAGTGTTTTAAAAATCACTTCATACAAACAAAATGTTTAAAAAAACCTGGATTGTATCCATCAAAGGTCATACATGTGCACACGCACACTTCCACTTCTTCATTTGCTCAAGCAAAAGAAACCATGCCTTTTTAATGACTGTGATCAAAAAGTCAAAAGAGCTCATTATTAATTGTAAAATATAATGCTGATGGAATATAGTAACACAAGTAAGATACTTAGTGAATTTTGGTCTGCAGAGGATTCACACCATTTATACTTCAAATGTTTTTTTCCTATTTTTTGGGTTAAAGTCATAACCCCAATTCCATAAAGCGGTGATAACATAAGGCAAAAAATGGAGAAGGGAAGAGAGACAAAAGTTAATGCAGCTTGTATTTGTTTTAAATCGATGAGTACCAGTCATCACTTTGATGCTCTATCACAGGTGTGCCCAGCCCATTGCCTTAGACATGTAGTAATGCAGTCTCTCAAGATAGCAATAGCAATAGCACTTAAGACTGATATAGCGCTTCACAGTGCTTTGCAGCCCACTCTAAGCGGTTTCCAGTGTCAGCCTATTGCCCCCAACAATCTGGGTCCTTGTTTTAACAACCTCCAGAAGGATGGAAGGCTGAGTCAACCTTGAGCTGGTGAGACTCAAACTGCCGAACTGCAGACAGCCTGCAGGCAGCAGAAGTAGCCTGCAGTACTGCATTCTAACCACTGTGCCACCATGGCTCTTTACAACCCAAAGATTGTAAACTTTTAATATTATTATGTGAATTATATACATTAACTTCAGGTAGTCCTCGACTTACAACCACAATTGAGCCCAAAATTTCTGTTGTTAAGTAAGACATTTGTTGAGCTTTGCCCCATTTTACGACCTTTCTTGCCACAGTTGTTAAGGGGATCACTGGAGTTGATTAGTTAGTAACACGGCTGGTTAAGAGAATCTGGCTTCCCCATTGACTTTGCTTGTCAGAAGGTCGCAAAAGGAGATCCCATGACCTTGGGACACTGCAACAGTCATAGATGTGAGCCACTTGCCAAGCATCTGATTTTCATCACATGATCATGGGGCTGCTGGAAAGGTCGTAACTGTGAAACATGATCATAAGTCACTTTTTTCAGTGTCGTTGTAATGTTGAACAAACTGTTGTAAGTCTAGGACTACCTGTATATATTCCTCTTCAGTCAATGCGGCCCAGGCAAGCCAAATTGGACACCTATGCTCTACCATCAAAGCCAGTCCAATGGTAGCCTTTACGAAAAGGACAAAAAAAGACCCTACACTAAGAAGAGTATATTGATTTTAACTTGCACTATCTCCACAATCAAATCCACAAAGTGAAGGTCCACAGCACAACACTTTTTAATAAAGGTCGTACCTCCATTTAACATCCCATATAACAGCATCCCATGTAACACCACCAAGTAACATTCTCTTTTTACTCTTCCCGAAATAAGAATCGTTATTTCTTTGAAAAACAAAAGTTACCTGTAAACATTGCACAGAAATATGGACTGCAAGCTGCTAGGACAATACGGTGGGCTTCAATTTCAACGTCTTCAGCAACTATTACCACGTCGCAAAGAAGCCGTTTGCTGTGAACATATCAACAATGATGGTTTCAGAACCAATCTGGCAAATACAGAACTATTAAATAAATGCTAAATAAATGTAAGCTACAGTTGCCATGCTTGTTTACATTTTTATTAGGATCTACAGCAGTGGTTCCCAATGTGGAGGCCCACGCCCCACAGGGGGGCAATTTGATTTTTAATGGGGGCAATTGGAACCTTGTTTAAACCAAGTTAATGACCTTTTAGGCTTCCTCCGCATGAGTAGGAGTTCACTTTTTGAATAGTAAGAATTATATGTCACGGGGGAGGGGGGCATCAGGACTTTAGAGATGCTTAGGTGGGGCATGGCCAAAAAAAGTTTGGGAACCACTGATCAACTGTATATGCCACCTATCAGAATCACTCTTCCCAGATAATAAAAATTACAAAAATGTAACAAAATAATAAGAAAAACAATCATACAATAACCCACCCATCCCCAATTCCAATGAGTCAGTGTCATGTATGCAGTTCCCTTGACTGAATTCAGTTTCAATTACAGGCTAAGGTAGTCATGTAAGTTTTAAGAGGACTAGAGAGATAAGGCCTAACAAACATCCCATGGAAAACAATGCCCCAAGCAAGTCACAAGTGAGAAATAGCACTCCCTTGTTCAATCTGGTGAAACGAATAATGAGCTACAAAAACAGGCCTCTATTTATCATGCAGATTGGTCAATTGATCTCTCAACTCAAACTGCTTCTCTCTTTACAGATATGGGCAACTTACCGTATTTTTTGGAGTATAAGACGCACCTTAGTTTTGGGGGAGGAAAATAGGGGGGAAAATCTACCAACCAGATATTCAGCTGGCTAGCGTCCTTAGTCTGGTCAGCTTCAGCACATTATTTTATCCCCTGGTTAGGGCTGAAAAAACCTTTTTCTGAGGGAGTAGCAATGAAAACAAGCCTGCAAAGACTTAGGGCTGGAAAAAAACCTTTTTCTGAGGGAGTAGCAATGAAAACAAGCCTGCAAGCCGGGAAGATCGTTAGCACCTTGTTAGGGCTGGAAAAAAAAAGCTTCGAAAAAGCTACATTCAGAGTATAAGATGCACCCAAATTTTCAGCCTCTTTTGGGGGGGGAAGGTGCATCTTATACTCCAAAAAATACAGTAATGTGGGCTGAAGAGTGGTTGCGCACAATCTGAAAGTGATATAATGTGACACAACATTTGAATTTTCGGAATGGGATAGACCTACCTACTGCACATTACAATATGACAACCCAGAGCAGCCTACTCAAGTTGGTAAACTTTCAGAATTATTGGAACAATTCCTAAAACGCTCAGATTCTAGTTTTTCAACAAAAGAATTTGAGATGCAGCTGTTCCAATTCATCGAAAGCACTCCAGGTTGGAGAAGGCTGCACTACAAAGCATGGACAGCTAAAATCAATCTAAGCTGGTAAAAAGCATTCCTAACTTTCACTGCTATCTTACACTTCCCAGTTAGTGTTGAATCCAGAACTCAGTATTTGGTCCATCAGAAATACAATCCAGATTAAAATGTGGTGTAAAACTCACTCCAAAATAGGTAGTTTCCCAATCCCTACAATCTCTGTCTTTCTGGATTAATTTTTCACTAGCTCACCCTCATCTGTCTCTAAAAATCCTCTAGTTACCATTTATGTTTTTAAAGCTTAGTTAATAAAGAGCAGGACAATTGGCCAAAAATAAAGATCAAGTTTATTTCAGCCTTATCCAACTCCGTGACTGTCTGGTCTTCCCTCCTTAAACTGGTACAGGTAGTCCTCGACTTACGACCACAATTGAGCCCAAAATTTCTGTTGTTAAGTGAGACATTTGTTAAGGGAATTTTGCCCCATTTTACGACTTTTCTTGCAGCAGTTGTTAAGCGAATCACTGAAGTTGATAGGTTAGTAACAAGGTTAAATGAATCTGGTTTCCCCATTGACTTTGCTTGTCAGAAGGTCACAAAAAGTGATCACATGACCCTGGGACACAGCAAAGGTTATAAATATGAACCAGTTGCCAAGCATCTGAATTTTGATCATATGATCATGGGGATGCTACAAAGGTCATAAGTATGAAAAACGGCCATAAGCCACATTTTTCAGTGCCGTTGTAACTTTGAACAATCACTAAATAAACTGTTGTAAGCTAAAATGGATGACCCCCAAGGACACGTACAAGGCTTGAGGCGAATAGCATCAGTTTCTTCATTTAAAAGAGAATTAGTACTGTTCCTATTTCGATTGGCCATTTACCCCCGTGCTTGACTTTTAAAATACAAAGATCAAGTTTCTTATTTATCTACATCAGAGGTCTTCAAACTTGGCAACTTTAAGACTTGTGGACTTCAACTCCCAGAATTCTCCAGCCAGCATAGCTGACTGGAGAATTCTGGGAGTTGAAGTCCACAAGTCTTAAAGTTGCCAAGTTTGGGGACCCCTGATCTACATAAAGGCTCAAATGTTCACTTAAAAAAAACTTGTTTCATATACATGCATTTGCGTGGGCTCATCTGGGGATCAGCAAACATTAACAGATCAGAATAATCAATAAGTAAACATAATTTAATGATGTCTGGATTTTCCAGCTCCGGAGCTAACAAAATGGCGGGTCAAATCAACCATCCATTCTTGGACTAGCTCGCTTGACAGGGAAGACTCCAGAAGGCAGCTGACTTTTAATGTCACCAACGCTAAGGAATCCCAAGCTATATGGGCAGATGGCAGCATCAAGTCTCGCCAGCTAAGAGCCTTCCTCCTTTCATGGGTACAGTATATCCCTTTCTTAAAGAATGTTACCCGAGGCAGATGGGCTTTTCTCTTTCTCCTGCCCCTACACTGATTCAGTGGCCCCTCAACACCTTTTCTACATAACCCTGCTTTGGCAATCAGCTGTCACCTACCACTTTAAAGTATTCAACAAATGCCAAACCTTAGCTCTGCAATGGCTTAGCAGCGGCGGCAGAAACAACAGTAGTGAGAATAAATCAGCGGTAAGCAGGAAAGGGAAGAAATGAGAGGGATTTCAAGGCAGCTGCAATGTAACTTGTTTAGAAGGGCGTCATAGGCAGCCTATATTATTAGTTCCTCTAAGAGGAAAGCTGTCAGTCTTCTCCCATTATCCCCCATAGCATTAAGTTACAAATAGAATAATCTAGTATTTTATCATACTAATCTGCTTTGTACAAACAACCCACAGTCCTCCAGCCTTTCATGTTCTATGCCAGCAAACAAAGGGCAAAAGCAACTTGTCACCAAGGGACACGGGTAAGATAATTCACCCAGGACTGGTGCCTTCTTAGACAGGGCATGATAATGCTTTTCCGTGTGTTCATCCCATGGCATGGCTGTTGTGTTATAAAGCAAGGTCTGTGTATCACTAAGTAATGGCCGATGATGAGCTGTTAAACATTTCAGCTGCACGTCTGTGAATTCATTGTAGGAAGAGAGCTATGTTAGTCTCTGGGGACAAAAAAAACAAAACAGGAGCCCAGTAATACTTTTTCCTACTAACAAGGTTTCTTAAAAAACATGTTATTAAAAAGTATGGGAGTTAAGAGTCCTGATTTTTATGTGAATTCATAGGTCAGTGGTTCCGTGGGTGACAGAGTCAAGGAATGCAACAGAGGTACCTCTGGAAAGGACTAGGACCATGTCCTGGCCATTTTCTTGGACAATATGTGGCAATTCAGCCAGTACCATTCTACAATACTGCACTTTACTATAAAGGCAGACACCTGTGATTGCTGCAGAGTACCCACCTTGGCCATTATTGGCCAAATTGTCTTGCCTGCTCTTTTCAATTGTACACTATTGAAGTTTAACTGCACTATCTTGGAATGGAAAGCAGTGCTATAGAGTTCCTGTCCTTCGTTTGATTTTTTTTTAATGTCCTACTGTTTGAATTTTCCTAGTCAGACGTAAGATCCTCTTGAGCCAAATGAGTGCTTGCGGCTGTCCACAACAGCCCCCACAACAGCCCCCACATCCTTTCGGCACCTGAGAAATCTGTTCTTGCCATCCTGTTGCATTCTAGATGAGCATCTCCCTGCCCCCTTTTGCTAGGGTTCTGTAGTTTATTACAACCAACATCAAACAAGCTACAGGGAGGAAAGCGAAGAAGTAAATCTGTGGTTAGCGAGATGGAAGTTGGGAAGGAAGAAAATCCAGTAGCAGAGACGGAAGGCACAGAAGGCTATCAGGGCCCTGTAAAAACGAAGTAAGTCCTGGTTTGTAGATTCCCAAAGTTAGGTTGTTGACTCAAGCAAATCTACTGTTTATAACAGAATAAACAAATATATCTATATTGCTAAGGTACAATGTCCAACGATTTGCTTAAACAATCCTGTGGTTTTGTACAACAGCGCTAGTGATTGTGTTCTATTGTGAAGCACCATACAATTTGGGCGATCCAAATGACGAACTTCATACAAAGTACAGCAACTGATTTGAAGATCATGCTTGAACTGAACAAAGCGTTCTACAAGTTAGATGCCTCCAACTCCAGCTAGCAAGTGTCTAATAATTGCACAGAGAAGCAAATTGAACATGAAGAAGTACCTCCTTAATTCATTCATGACTTTGAATGCCTTTCCCATATGACAAGGATTGATGGTCACTGTCCCCCGCTGATCCTTATCTCCATCTGCCTCAGGTGGTTGGGGGCACCTCTTGATGCTGAAGACAAGAAAGAAAAGCACGTAAACACTCCCTTTTAATTTGCAAGATCCAAGATAAAATATGACCTAAAAATTTAACATGAAATCATCATCTCATTTGTTGTCACGTTAGAAGTGATCGCAAGTGTTTAGCTTACACAACCAGCTGTCCATACTATGTCTGCCTAGTGTAATTGGAATCCTGTTTTAATATCTCAACTATGCCAAAGTGAATGCTTTTGATGTAACTATGTGAAATATGTGCTCAGAACACATGCACAAATTTTTTGCTTAAGCAACACAAGCATTTGTGAATAGTACACATGAGGTTTTAAAGAACTATGCACATGTATGTGTAATTTTTTTTTAAAGTATTCACATGGAAAGTAATGTATTTAACTATCTGACTCTTAGATATACTAAGAATAAGGTAATGAGGGCAGATCAGTTTTTCTATCTAAATCTTGGGGAAAATGAAGTCATCATCCTTTTTGGTAAATACAGTATGACCATTGGAATTACAACAGATCTATTTATTGCACCTGGGGGGGGGGGGGGAGAAACACTATCAGGAAATGTTTTTGTCTTTCCCCATGAAATACCCACATCCAGTGTATGAAACCAGGATTCACAAATTTGAATGGCAATACAGTTAACAACAATCAGCCTTGCAGCCACAACCTGAAATAAAATATTCAGCACTTTATTTACTGATATTAAAAAAACAGTTCATACATTGTTTCCCAATATTTCAGTGGACTCTCAAGGTCAAATGGAGAGGACTACTGGCATGAATGTACTACCTAATCCAAAAGCATCTCTTAATAGCTCTAAGGCAAGGCCATTTCTACTTACACTCAGGCCAGAAACAAACACAGAATCTTGCCAAACCAGTTCCATCAAAACAAAACAAAAACACATTCACTGACAGCGCTGGCCAATTCAGCTGTAGGTAAACGCTTCCTGAAAAGACAGAAGGCTAATTGAACCATTCCCTAAAGAGAGACGCCTCCTGAGCCTGGGGAAGCAGCAAACCTACCCACTTGCATCTCACAAAGCCAGCTTTCACTTTTAAACTGGGGCCCTTAGCCACCATCAATAGAGGCTGAGAACTGGGTGATTTTGCTTATGTGTACAAGATACTGGAACCCCTTCCTGCTGCTCCTCTGGGGTTTTTTTAAGGAAAGCAATTGCTCTTTGCCCTCATTCCTATCCAGCCTATCCTTTCAGACACAACTTCATATGCTCTCCAAAACTTGCCTCCCCTGCAAATAATCCCACTGGGTGTCTCCCTCCTCCAATACAGGTAGTTCTCGACTTACGACCACAATTGCGCCCAAAATTTCTGTTGCTAAGTGAAACATTCCTTAGTTGAATTTTGCCCCATTTTACGACTTTTCTTGCCAGTTGTTAAAGTGAATCACCGCAGTTATTAAGTTAGTAACACGGTTGTTAAGTGAATCTGGCTTCCCCGTTGGCTTTGCTTTTAAGGTGGTCACAAAAGGGGATCACATGACCCCTGGACACTGCAACCATGATGATTATGAGTCAGTTGCCAAGCATCCGAATTTTGATCACCTGACCATGGGGATGCTGCAACGGTTGTAAGGGTTAAAAAGCGGTCATAAGTCACTTTTTCCGGTGCCACTGTAACTTTGAACGGTCAATAAATAAACTGTTGTAAGTCAAGGACTAAATGTATTCAATTCCCACAGGCTCAACAGAAAATCAGGCATTTCCTTCAAGGCTTCTCCTTAACCAGAGAAAACAGTCTGGCAATCATGTAACTTCTACAGCATCTCCCAACCATCACCCTTCACCAATGTTTCAAGTTGCGCGGCTGCACACGTGATAAGAAAACGCCGCGCAGCAGTTTCCAACTGCCGCGCGGCATTTTCTAATGTCAGAGGGAACATTGCCCTTCACCCTTCCTAGGTTTGTGCAATGCATTAGCATAGGCTGCCAGGCAAAATGCCCCACAATGGAGTTTTCTTCTGTTGATGTGGGGAAAGCAATCAAGGTGGTTTTTATATACTTAGGCTGGTAGGATTAGAATGATTGTCTTGGATTGGAGAAAAAAGTGATGGCAAGCAATGGCAAATAAAATAATGGTTTATTAGCGAGGGAAAGAAAGTGCAGCTGGACATCCAAACCCTTAGAAAAGCAGCATTCATTTATTTATTGGCTTGCTTGCTTGTTTCCCGCCTTCATTATTTTTATAAGTAACTCAGGGTGGCAAAGTTACCTAATATTCCTTCCTCTTCTTATTTTCCCCAAACAACAACCCTGTGGAGTGAATTGGGCTGAGACAATGACTGGCCTTAAGGTCATCTAGCCGATTTTTCATGCCTAAGGGGGGACTAGAACTCACAGCCTTGTGGTTTCTAGGCCAATACTTTATAATCAGTAGACCAACTTGCCTCTTATTTGCTGATGAGTTTAAGTTTAAGTTTTAAGTTTAATTAAATTTATATACCGCCCCTCTCCAGGGGACTCAGGGAACTCAGGCAACACCAATAACAAAGGCAGGCAGGATGTTCAAAGCAGCTTGTTAGAGCTGAGTGCGAAATTTCAGTAGTAGTATTATAAAAGCAAAATCACAGCTATTGGCCCAAAAGCAACTGATACACAGGACTCAAGCATGAGAAGAAATAGGACATATTTCAGTAGGGCCGGCCCTAACCCATAAAAACATTTTGAACAGTTTGCTTGTTCAGAAAAGTGGGGAAAATATTACCACTTAGCCAAGAGATAGAAAAGCAGCTCTTTTCCCCACATTCATGTTTTGAAAGCTTTAAAGTTACATTTATGTGCTTATTTATAGCACTTCCCTGAAGGGCAAGTAAAACACCCTTCCAATTAGATCAAAAGTTTTAATAAAGCTAACAAACAACACTTTTTTCTTCAAACTGATCTCCATAACAGGTTTGCTCATTACAGGTATGTCACGTAGTGAATATTGCCAGTTGTGTGTCTATGCAGGGTGATGCATCCCTATCCTAATATTATGGTACATTCCAATACAAGCAGGACACATGATGTGATCTTATGCGCATGTGTGCATTCCTGATTCTCCATTATTATTTTTCTGCCTTTGATTCTGACCAGGAGCGGTCACGATTTATTAGCAAGATGTAACTATTCATGATTTATTGTTTTTGTACCGAAATAAATATTTTCTATTAGACTTTTAATCTCGGCTTTATTTCTAAATGTCTGAATTCCAAGAAAAGATCCACATCGCCTCTATGAGATTTATTCTCACCTTAACAAGGTAGTCCTCGGCTTACAACAGTTCGTTTTGTGATTGTTCAAAGTTACAACAGCACTGAAAAAATGACTTATGACTGTTTTTCACACTTTTGACCATTGCAGCATCCGCATGGTCACAGACATTGGGCAACTGGCATGTAATGGTTGCACTGTCCTGGGGTCACATGATCCCATTTTGCAACTTTCTGACAAGCAATCAATGGGGAAGTCAGATTCACTTAACAACCGTGTTACTAACTTAACAACTGCAGTGATTCACTGAACAACTGTGGCAAGAAAGGTCATAACATGAGGCAAAACTTAATAACTGCCTTGCTTAGCAACATATATTTGGGGCTCAATGGTGGTCGTAAGTCAAGGACTATCTGTAATTAATTGTGACCATTTCAATGCCAGGAACTTAGATGCAGTTTATGTGCTGCAAATGTAAACATATTTTAAAGGTGTGCTGCTTTCTCCATAACAAACCCAACAGCTTCCATCCTGAGCCAAGAATAAAATGCAAGAGAACTGAACAGATGAACTAATTGGAAGGAAGCAAATGAGAATGAGTTCTAAATTAAGAAAATGCCAAGTACAATATGAACATTATATTTTTAATTTTTTGGAACACTAATTGAGATGCAGTTTGTTCTATTTCAATAGCAACATATTTTCTGAGCTCTAATTCTCATAATTCCCTATCGAAGTATAGCGCCTAATGGGTAAAAAAGAAATTATTTATAGAGTATAACCATTTCCTAGCAAAGCAAGGAGATTTTTTGGGTGGGATTGGAATTCATAGATTCCACCCAAGCCTTGACCCTATGTCCATGCTCTACCCAGCAGGAATCTACAACATACAAAAATAAGAAAATACAAAAAGAAACAATGGAAAAAATAAATTATGCTTTATTATTTGTAATCTCAGGAATGGAGAACAGCCCTAATGTATATACTGCCGAGTTCATAATGGATGCTCAGTTCCATTGCGGACTGCAGTACAATTCACTTTTTCACCCCAAGGCTGATTTGAAGCAATGCTACAAAGGGTATTAAAATAGAAATATGCCTCTTTTTGGAGTGGAAGCATTTAATCTCAATCAATCTGCAGCTCACAAACACTATTAAAATGCAACTAGAAAATATTGAAAATTGGCAGCGTGGTGGTCTATCATTTGAATATTATTCCAGTATTTTAAGATTTAAGCTTCAACTATTAAAAAACAAGAACCAAGACTCCCACACACACCATATAAAAAGTTGAAAAAAAATCAGCCTCACACTCTTTTATGATGTACTCCATCATAACACGATGTAGGCAGGAAAAAAAAACTAACTAAAAGAAAAGCTCATGACTGCCACAAAATAGTTGCCTATCCTTGCCATATCCTACAGCAGCAGTCAGACAGTTTTCCTGCTAACAAGTACCAATCCTCCTATAACCCAATTTTAAAATAGTCCAGATCTTGCAGGAATCTGACAATCTCATCTCCTGCAAAATCCCCATATGCTGTGAGATTATAGGCACCTAGGCTTAATTAGGATTTATTTTTTTCTCAAGAAGTTTTACGGAAATGTAAAAATGATAGCAGCAAGCAAATCAAAATACTGCCCATGCGAATTTCAAATAAAGTAAAACAAAGAACCAAAACACTTTAAATACTTTTCTAACAGTGCATTCAAGGCTCACAGCAAGAAATAGAATAGAATAAAACCATAACTTGAATTAAAAATTATAGTTAGTGTACCAAAACCACTGCTGTTTTAGAAATGGACTTAAAAAGCAAGGAGAAGCATTCAGTTCCCAAAATCAGAAATAATCACTAATATAATAATGGACTAATGGAAAGAAACTAAAATGTCTGTTAAAGACAAAAACATACTCTTACCTGAAATAGCCTGTTTTACTGATAAAAACTAATAACTTTTTGAAAATAAACCGACAACACCATCTATACCAATCCACCAAACAGAAGACTTTATCCATTGTTTGAATAGTATTACAGCCTGAAATTCGGACAAAATTTTGATCTAGCATAGTTTGTCCATTACGGTAAATCAAAGGTTTATTATATTATAGTTTATTTAAAATGATTAGATCCAGAATGAAGGCCAGAAGCTTTTATACATTTTAGTAAACTTTTTCCCCCCAAGAGCCACAAAAGAAGGTTTTCTGCTTTGGGGTAGTTGGATTTTTTTTGAGTATTACAGTCTGTCCTTCCTTCTTTCTGCTTCTTTTTGTTTCAGTCTAAAACCACAAGGACCAGTAATACTTCTCAACTACTAGTAATATATGCTTGGCTGGGTCAAACTCCCCCCCCCCCTTTTCTCTTGTTAGTATTTTTTAAGATTTGTCTTTTAACTACATTTTATTGCACCAAGGGGAAACTAAGCACTCCAATGGAAAAACTGGGCTTTCTATAGCATTTTTCTCCCTTTTATATGTGCTTCTGAATAACTTGAAAGGTTTCTTGGTATTGTATGATTTAATCAGCTCTAATAGAAATACCACCTTACAACAATTTTTCAGATTTCTTCTTCCTGAACAAACTAGCATGACTAAAAAACAATGGAAAACTTATGTTTTTTGAAGATATCGTAACGTGGTATGACAATAAACATATCCCAGACATTAGATAATCATAGACTGGAAAGCTTTAGCAAACAAATCCTAACAATCAAAAGAAATTAACAATTATGAGTACTCTCTGTTGTGTTATTTGGATATGTAGAAAAAGCAGTATGTGCTTATTCTCTTCTACCAGTAGGTGCTTTGCATTCTCTTAAAAGATTATTCCAATAGGCTAGGTCAGTGATGGCGAATCTTTTTCTTTTTGTGTGCCAAAAAAGGGAGTGTGTGTGCGCTTGTGTGCCGGCACACAGCCCCCCCACGCGTGCCACACTGCACATGCGCGCATCCCCGTGCATGCACACACACACACCCGTTGGGCCGTTTTTCACCCTCAGGCTTCCCTGAAGCCACGAGAGTGCGAAAAACGGCCCAATGGGCAAACCGGAAGTCCATTTTTCACACTCCGGAGGCTTCAGGAAAGCCTCTTGAAGTCTGGGGTGGGTGAAAACGGCCTTCCCCAAGGCCGAAAATCAGCTGGCCAGCGCATGCATGTGCACTAGAGCTGACATAGGGCAATGCCTCGCGTGCCCACAAATATGGCTCCGTGTGCCACCTGTGGCACGCGTACCATAGGTTCGCCATCACGGGGCTAGGTCCTAAATCTTGCTAAAATCACAGAATTAATATGTAAGTGATGCATGTTATATTAATGACTTTGCCTTTAATAGGAATATATAACTGATTAACTAGTATAATTCAGTTAATCAGTTGCTAATCAAGAAACATACAAAGAGACTGTTAGGGAAAACTGATTGCAAAACAAAAAAAAGCTGTTAAAAAGATTTTAAAAGATTTAGAGAAGACATCTTTTTTTAAAAAAACCTGAATCTGAAGTTATTTCACCCAGTGCTACTTTTACCACTCTGAGCTGCTGAACAAAAGGCAGGATACACATCTAACAAATAAATTTAAAAGTACATTAAATAATTTTAAAAATGCTTTCATTAAAAATGAGGAGACTATGGTAGTTGCTTCTTTTTCCTGCATTCACTAATTGTCACAATATATTATTAATTACCAGAAAAGGAAAAAATCTCAGCTTTAGGCACTGGTCAGTTTTCCAAACTGCCAGAAGCAAAATCAACTTGCTTTCAAGACTGAAAATCAGGGAACCTGCCAATATTTATGACATTAAAATATACTTTGTACTACATAATGCATAATCAACAGAAAATTCAATGGAGGAGGATAGCATCTATGCGTGTGTAGCTATTAAACCCATTCCAAGGATAGCAGATGTTTAAAACAATCTACATGCCATGCATACCTTCTATTGGAATAAACCATGTGAAGAGACACTCCACTGGAATGTCAGATCAGAGTAACATGAAATGGTAGAAGCCAGAGTGGATTACCCTTCTACAAGCTCAGGATTCTTGCCATGAACTGATTAAATGTAGATTTATATCTATATCATATTATCTATAATGGAAACTGTTCTCCTCCAAAATGAAAGCAGCATAGTCGCATACATGTCCATTTACTAAAAAAAGAGTTACGCATAATGGGCAAGGGACAAAAAAACAGATAAATTACACAAAAGTGTGTTCTTTCTTCTTTAGCCAAGCTTCTTTCAGTTTTTCCAAAACATTTTAGAAAAAAACCCACTGAATTACCCAAATGCTAAAACAGTATATGGGCATATAGGACACTCAAAACAAGATGCATTAATAATATGATAGTACAGAGTCATTAGAGTTAAAAACAAAAATAAAATCACCCACCCACTCTTGGTCATCCTGGAAGAAAGCAATGGCAAGCCATTCCATATCTTGCCATGAAAATTGCATGGATGTGTCCATCTAGGTCAAGCTATATTGGAGGGCAACCATTTTTTCTATCCTAAGAATGCTTTCTTTATTACAAAATATGCTATTTAAATTTTAAAATGTGAATGCTAGAGGACAAGTCATCTATCCCTATCTGCAGGCTAATATAAAATCAGGTGTAACATGCTATAGTAATTGTTGTCCTCAGTTGGTAGAGTAAATGCCAGGACAAGAAAGCAATTCCACCAAAACCAGAAAAGCCAGTTGGTGAAAATGAATTACAGGCTCTTGAGGCAAGGAGTTATCAGTGAGTGTGTGTGTGTGTGTGTGTGTGTGTGTGTGTGTGTGTGTGTGTGTGTGTGTGTGTGTGTGTGTGTAGGGGGGAAAGAGAAAGGACATTTCCAATACACTCTAATCTCTACCCATGTCAAATGATCAGGATATTAAACTTCAACAGAAGAGAATATCTGTAGCTCAGGGTTGAACTGTGGCGTTCTCGGTGCTCTCTCAGCCTGGTTGTTGCTTACACACATTTCATTACCCAACCAGGTAACATCATCAATGTAAATAAGTAAGGGGTTTGCTGACTGTTTATATACAGTTTTACCTTGCCAGTCATAGAAATAATGACAACATTTTAATTCCCAAATGAGTATAGGATTCGCTGCCCGTTTATATACAGTAGCTCTTCCTGCCAGTTTTGGAGGAGGTTCAAAGTGGCCCCAGCTATAAAAAATGAGTGGACAACAATAAGATTCTTCCCCACTTTCCAGTTCTGATACCCAAAGTATAGATTTCCTTTCACAGCAGAATTTGACAGGAACCTGTTTTTTAGTTATCAGATTAAAACACGATTATCCTCTATTGTACTTTCAAGGAAATGAATGTTTTGCATCATTCTAATGCAAAAGGTTATTTTAAGCACTGAAATAAGCAATCCATTTAGTTATTTGAATTTGATTTTGAGGTTATGGCAAGAAGTAGAGAACTGCTTTTTATTCATGTGCCCATATGCCTATTGTTTCAGGTTAATTATGTATTTAGTTAACTATGGCATAACTGTCAAATCACTGCTTGTTCTAAAATACTTACGTTGGTTTTTATTGATTTATTACCGGTAGATTTATCCCTGCCACTATTTCGACTTTCGGCAGTTAACAAAAGCCATGTGAAATCAACAATACAATAAACTTACAGTAAAAAAATCACAATATAAAATTTAAAATTATAAAATAAAATGAATCAAGGAGCAAATCAGTGGGATAATTTCGTCTTCCTTAGGATCTCCAAAAAAATTTGATTTTTAAAAGCTTAGGGAAAGCCAATGTGTGTGGTCAATCTGATTTCTAAAGAAGACCATTCCATAAATATAAACACCCTTCCCCACTCAGAAGCAGGACCTGAAATCCTCATCCTGTCATTTCACAAAAGCTTTTAGGGGTTTTTAAGCATGGTTCAAACCTATCTATCACTGTTCATTTTAATGTTTAACTGTCCTCTAAGAGTGATCACTTTAGGATGTCAGTTTGCCTTCTGTATGTGCGTGCACACCCTTGAGTCAATTTTGACTCCTGGAAATTGCCTAAGCAAGTCCCTGCCACTTTCTTGGCAATTTTTTTTTTTGTAAGTGGCTTGTCACTGCCTCCTTCCTAGGGCTGAGAGAGATGGACTGACACAAGGTCACCCGGCTGGCTTTGTGCCTAGGGCAGGACTAGCCGTCACTTTCCCAGTTTCTACCCTGGTGCTTTAACCAACATACCACATTGGCTCTTCTAGTGAGTGGGAATTTTGTGATGGACTATATGTGTTATGACAGCTGTCTCGTGAACACAGATAGTCCACAACTTAAGACCATAATTGAGCCCAAAATTTCTGATCTAAACAAGACAGTTGTTAATGAGTTGTGACCCATTTTACAACCTTTTTGTCATAGTTGTTAAGGGAATGACTGCAGTTGTTCATGAATTGTTAAGTGAATCTGGCTTCCCATTGACTTGGCTTGTCAGAAGCTGGCTGAGGTTACAAATGGTGAGCACATGATCCCGGGACAGTGTAACTATCACAAATACATGCCAGTTTGCCAAGCACCTGGATTTTGATCACGTGACCAAGGAGATGCTGCAATGCTAGTAAATGTGAAAACTAGGCATAAATCACATTTTCAGTGCTGTTGTAACCTCAAACTGTCACTAAACGAATGGCTGTAAGTCAAGGACTAAATTGTATCCTAATTACATGCTTTTGAAGTTCTAAATATGCTGAAGTGGAGCTGAAGTGGTGCAGTGGTTAAATGCTGCGACTGCAGGCTGACTGCTAGTTCAGCAGTTCAGCTGTTCAAATCTCACTAGGCTCAAGGTTGACTCAGCCTTCCATCCTTCTGAGGTCGGTAAAATGAGGACCCAAATTGTTGGGGGCAATATGCTGAATTCTGTAAACCGCTTAGAGAGGGCTATAAAGCACTATGAAGTGGTATATAAGTAAAGTGCTATTGCTATATTCTAAATATTGCCTACTCCTGCGCCAAACCATAGTTTAATAGTATAGATCAGAGTTTGCCAAATAAACCACAACTGATTGGGTTCGCACACTGTACCTTTTCGCAAACTTTACTTTACAAGTGAAAAAAGTCTAGGTTTGCAAAATATACTGGACCCAAAACATTTTCACCCTCCTTTTGGCTTAGTGAACCAGGCCACAGAAAGTGAGAAATAGAGGGCACGTCTTACCCATTTTAATAGAGCGAATTCCCAAGCATTAAAATAACTTGAATAGCAGCACTCTTTCCCATACTAACAGCAGCAAAGGCAAGCAGTTGTTATTCTACCTTACTGTACAGCGGTCTCTGTGTGTTATTTTTTCCTGAACAAGTCTGGTTAACAATGTAAAAAGGAAGTGCTTGACATATCCTGTTTTTTCCAAGAGGGCAAGATTTGAGTTTGCATTGGGTAGGAATGGCCACTGTGTCATCAATCTGAATTCTCCCACAGAGAGAGGAAAACACTTTTCTAATTTGATTACTAGGAAATAACAACACAACTTCCCATCTTATTTCATACATTACACCTTGAGCATTTAATAGCATTGTAATGTAAGTTCCCACAATTGCATACAGACCCAAAAGTTTTAAATGGATCCTTCACACTTCCTCCAAAAGTGCAACGTGACAGGGCACGTTAAATAGAGGCAATCATTTTAATTTAATTTAATTTAATTTAATTAATTTAATAGACGTTCTTATAGGCCGCCCAATCCCGTGGGACTCAGGGCGGCGTACAACAGAATAAGAAGCGTACAATAAAAACAATTATCATAATTTAAAATTAAAAGGCATAGTTAAAACAATTATAAAAACAACATTCAAGGGGGGAATCTGATCTTCCTATTCACCCCGCCTGCCGGAAGAGCCAAGTTTTTATGGCTTTACGGAAGGCCAGCAGGGTGGGGATAGTCCGGATCTCTGGTGGGAGTTGGTTCCAGAGGGACGGGGCTCCCACAGAGAAGGCCCTCCCCCGTGGCCCCGCCAACCGACATTGTTTGGCCGATGGGACCCGGAGGAGGCCCTCTCTATGAGACCTAACCGGTCGTAGGGAGGTATGTGGTAGGATGCGGTCCCGAAGGTAACCTGGCCCTGAGCCATGTAGGGCTTTAAAGGTAACGACCAACACCTTAAATTGCGACCGGAGACTAATTGGCAGCCAATGCAGCTGGCGAAGGATAAGTTCTTTCATCATAAGAACAGCACTTCATTAAATTTAATTGTAATTAAATGTAAGCATAAATTATATCAAATGTAGTCATTGTTCTGGCCCTGGCAAACCTTTTAGATTTAGTTCTGAGTTCATAACTCTGGCCTTGTGCCTCCAAATTCATGCATTCTGATATAGGTTAGTCATCTTTTTATTAGATGTTAATGCATCTTCACCTGGCATCTTACAAGTCATAACTAGTGTCGGCTTTGTGTTTGCAATAATATCTTTGTAAACATATTGTACTTTTCTTAGATTTCTTAAAAACAGGCAGGTTAAGAAGATCCCAAATAAACATCAAATATATGCCAAACATCAAAAACAGTAGAAAAATTATGATTACAATGTTTTGGAAGACATCATTTGGCACTCAGCTGGAAACATGAGTTCAGTTTTTTACTTATGTAATGAATTGCATAATTTACTATCCTTGAGTAGTGTGCAAAGCAAGAACCCTCACTGTGATACACAGTGCATTTTAGTTATAACTTATGATTATGGTTAAATATTGGGGACTCTCCAATGGATCATATGGAAGCTCCTCTTGGAAATTCGTATATACGAAACTGCTCCCCACATCGGAGCTATTATTCAGTCAACAACTACCACCATAACTCTCAAAGAGCAGCAGCATCCCACACTAAGAGAGCAGATTGTGTGAATCTCTCCGGTGTAGCTGTACAAAAATGTTCCCATAGCAACGGCAAAGGCACCCACTCACACATATTTCCTGCAGCTTGAGATTCATTAAACCCAAACAATTTAACCTTTCACCTATGTTTAATTGCCGTGCCAAGCAACTAAGCAGGCTTGTATGTGTGGATTAAAAAGCGAATTGCAGAACAGTGGAAAGAAGGCGAGGGTGGGGTGGAGAGGGGAAGAGAGGCAAAGGGGAAAGCGGAGTTCGTGCACGAATCGGCAGGACCGAATCTAATCACTGCTCCTCTCTCTTAATGCCCGGGATGTTCACCCACAGGTCAAACACACCCATACACGCACGCACGCACACTCCTCACCTCACCATCTTTCCGACGAACGTATTAAAACTCGGAGCACGAAGTTTGCCCCGCCGACAAGGAATCGGCTTGCCAAAATGACTACCGCTTTCGAAGGAGACCCTCGAAATTGCGCGTCGAGGCTCGCCAGAGGAACGGAAGGAGAGAGGGAGACACTTTCAAAGAAGGGCCACCGGAGACAGGAAGTGTGTGTGTGTGTGCGTGCGTGTATGTATGTGTGTGTGTTTGTGTGTGTGCGTGTAAGGGGATTTGTAGAACTGATGAAAGAGATTCGCGATGAATGAACCCTTGATTTAAAAATAAAAATAAAAAGTCACCCGGCGCAAACGCCACAGCCTCTCCCCTAATAAAGGGGAAGATTTACTGGAGGGAGCGTCTCCCAACGAGGGGCGGCGGCGGAGCAACCTCCGGGGCCCGCGACCCAGAAACAGACGCAAATAAACGGCGTCGCTTGGAGGTTACCGCAGCCAACTTTCGGGAGATGCTAGCGAATCCGGCCGGCGACATCTTCCGCCAGGCTTCCGCGCCCACGCGCCCACCCCTACCGCCCGACGCAAGCAAAAAAAGGCGCCTGCCCTCTTCGCCGAGCGCACCGCACCAACCTTTCGTCGTCCATTGTGCGCCGCCGGAGCGGAGCCGGAGCCCTGCTGCATGCGCCCTCGCCTCCTGCCCGCTCGCTTCTCCAGCGCTGCCGCAGCGAATCGCTCGGCTCCCCCTGAGCTGGCTGCGCTCAGCTGGCCGCCTTCCTTCTCGCCCCTGCGCCGCTTCCTCTCACGCCTAAAGCAACAGCGGCAGGTTAAGTTTGCAGCAGCCAGAACACTCCCTTCCCAGAGGTCCCCGCTGCCGCCGCTACTCTGCCTCCAGCCTCAGCAGCCCACTCCCTTCTGCCTTCCTTTCTCCCGCTCCGAGCATGCGACTCGGTCTCCTGGCAACACCAGCTGTGCGGATAGGTACATTGCACCACCCCGGCTGCTGTATTTGCCCGAGGCATCTTTTTGGCGGGGTTCTACTCGGTTTTAAAAAGACCGACCAAGGGAACGAAGCAAATGCAGCAAGGGCGGAAAGGGAAGGGAGCGATTTTTTGGTCTTGGTCCCGTGGTTTATGGCTAGGGAAGGAGAGGCGTGCTTTGGAACGCACTCTCTTTACATCGCACTTATTTGGATTTCGTTCTCGCCCTATTCCAAAGCTCTTGGGCAATCTATTTAACCCATACGTTTAAAGGATGTCTTAAAAAGGGAAACGAATCCATTGTTTCTTTGCATTCTGTGGGACAAATCTAGTTTTAAAAACCGGCGGGTTTGTTAAGGCAAAATGTGCTCTATTGTGAGTGTAATATTACCTTAGCACATCCATTTTCCCTCTTACTAGGGCCAGTTTTCAGCTTAAGTAAAAGCAGGTAAATCATTTTTGGCAACCAAGATAAAGGCATTCGAGTTTGTAAAGTGTCAGCACTGTATACACCTTGTTAAATGTAGAGCACGGATTGGAGGGGCTTCCTTTAAAAAAACCATATCCTTTTATTTCAGTTGTAAAGTACCAACTATCTTTTTCATTCTCTATACACATAATTTACATTTCAGATTGTCAGGGTCAGAGGAGTAAAAAAAAAGTTGAATGTGTGCATTTTAAGCTCAATTAAACCACAGCCCCACCAAGACAGAATCAAAATGGGGTTTATATAGGCTATTTAATACCTTTACTTTCCAAGTGATATGACAGCAGAGATTAAATGCCACATGTTCAACTGAAATTATATAGATGCCTTGCTATTCTTCAGACTGGTTTAAAGCAATGGAATGGAGACTGAAAAATAGCTTAAATGTTTACTGAATCGTTGATCATACAAATGATAAACAAGACTGCTAGTTGGTATATGCTTTTCATATTCAATGCAGATTGCCACCATCAAATGTAGATGGAAACTATTGTTTAAGTGTTGTTACAATTCTTACATCTGATATTTGACACACTAACCCAGTTTAAAAAAAACAGCAGCTAATTTTTCTGGATTAGCACAATGTAGTGAGTTATAATCACTCATAATCCCATTTCATGCAGTTATTATATATTAGTGTATTAGCTGAACAGTCATACAACAAGAAAATATACTAGTTACCAGCTCAAATATGGATGCAGAACCAAAATATCAATTGACCTTATTTATATTAACATGTTGACTTTCATCAATGCACTGTTGGAATTGGAAAATGCATAATGGGACATGCATTTTTTAGACTTTGGAGTTTGCAGCCAGCCAAACAAACCAGCTGTTCCCATTGTTCTATTTTGCCTTTGTTTGACTTCTTGTAATTTTCTAGATTAGCCCCTGTAGTTTCCTTGGCAATTTTCAAATGTGTATTGCCATTACCTTATTCCAGGGGCCAAGAGTGGCCCTGAGTCACACAGTTGGTTTTGTGTCTAAGGCAGGATCAGAAGTCACCACCTCCCAGTTTCTAGCCTTATCCCTTAACTATTGGAGGTAGTCCTCATTTACCAACTACTCATTCAGTGACCATTCAGAATGGTGCTGAAAAAGGATGAGTTATGATGGTTCCTTGAAACTGCAAACGTTGCAGTCTCCTGCAATCACATGATAGTGATTCAGGCATTTGACAACCAGTGCACATTTACAATGGTAACAGCATTCCAATCATGTGATCGGCATTTGCAACCTTCACAGCTGCTTTCCAACAGGCAAAATCAATGTGGAAGCTGACAGGAAGTCACAAATTGTGGTCATGTGACACTGCACTTAACACAGTGATTCAATTAATGACACCTGAAAGTGACAATGTAAGTCAGGCATGGTCAAATGATGCTTCATTTTACAACTGCATGGTCTACCAATGAAGTGGCCAGTCCCAGTTGCAGTCTATTAAGTGAGGACTACCTGTACACAAATGTGACCTTTACATGCCTAATGTTTTCTGTTGCTCTCTCCAACAAATGAAATGACAGTCCATACATACCATGTGGGGCTGCTTACTCACTAGTTTTTGAAGGAATTTATACCTTGTCTCCCAAGCAAATTTACTGTATTTTGCATTTCTGTAATCTTCTGCTTTCTAGCCTTCTAACAATTACATGTATGTGGATCATGTCATTCTGGCAACATTATTCTTTTACTAAGGAAAGGTGACATACTGCAACCAAGCATCGGCCCTCTGGCATCTTCATTTGCTATTATGCCACTGAACACCACATGTACCCTACAGATACCCTTTAAAAATAACAATAGAAAATGAGCACAACCCAGTCCTTTGTGTGCTCAACTGCCCAGAAAACAAAGGGAATGTGGGGTGGCAGGGAGCAATCTCACCAACTTTCTGGTAACGATTCGCCACAATCACCAGACACCATCAACAAACAGGTCACATATATATCTACCAGTATAAAATTATTATCGACCCTGGTATAAGTTCACAGAATATTCATTTAACTTTATTCATATTCCTGACCAGACCTATGTGTTCAGTCTTTTTAAATCTTCATCAACATGTTTGACATCGGCAGAAACGTGCATTATAGTAAAACTCAGCAATAGAATTATCGATAGCCCAAGTCTTTAAAAAATAAAAGCTTAGTATACATATGCCCTACTTTTATTATACTGGTTCCAATGGGAAGATTTGGATAAAATAAAGCTATCTTAGAATCCTATGAATTTCACATTTTTAAATTAAATTTAAATGTAATGTAAATTAAAGCATATTCTATTTTTCTAAAATAATATTCTGCTTCTTCCTGCAGAAGCATCTTTAAGCTGTTTGTTGTTAGCATCTGCCCAATAGTCAAATTACAGATGTAGAAATACTGAGCTGCCAGTGGAGTTTGGCCCATACAAGCATATAATAAAATCTATAAAGCAAAACAGGCTATAGGTCATATTGATTTACTCCATTTTTCTGTGTAATATTGAGTTTTTAAAATGTATCATTACTACTGATAGACAACTGAAATCAAGATTTACTGAAATTGTCCTCATATTCAGCCAGTTTGGTCTAATGGTTAAGAAGCAAACTGGAAAGCAGGAGACACTGAGTTCTAGTTCTGCCTTAGATATGGAAGCCAGTTTGGTGACCTTGGGCCAGTCACACTCTCTCAGCCCAAACCACCTCACAGGCCTGTTGGAGGAAGTTGTGATGGATATGTTCACTGCCCTGAGATGCTTATAAAAATAATAAAGACAGGATATAAATATTGTCTGGTTATACTAACTTCTAGCATTAGAATATGGTTACATTATGTAGCACTAAAAATAATGTTATACAAACATAGCATTTAGTATAAGTAGTTGAAGACTTGTCAATAACCATCCTGTGTAATGAGTTGCTTTTATACAGTCTAATAAGTTTTATAATACATTTACATTTTTAGTAAAACAACTTAAATGAATTCCTTTACAGGAGCCTCAGATTGCCCATATTGCTTCCTTTTAAAATGCCCATTATCTGCAGGTTTAGATTCCATATAAATCACTTTGATAGTGAACCAAATAACTTTAAATTATTCCAAATGTAGTTGCAGGCAAAATTTTAGGCACCATCACAAAATTCTATTTCAGTGATCCTTAACCGAATAGCGGCTGATACAAACTCGCAGCATCACGTTGCTATCACATGACGTTTCGTGACGGTTTTCCCATTCGCGGAGCTGGGATGGGCATGGTCTGCGCGTGATGCATCTGGCCCACAGGGCCGCCAGTTTGTCATTCCTGCTCTATGAAGTAGAGTTAAACAAATCATTCTGCAAATTGGAAGGCATTAATACTGTATTTAGAGTATTAATAGTATGTCAGGTGCAAATGTTTGGACATCCTTTCAGACAATACTCTCTAACACCTTCCTTTGGCAGAAATAACAACTTCAAGAAACCAGGAGACTAAGTTCTAATCCCACTTTAGGCATGAAAGCCAGCTGGGGTGACTTTGGGCCAGTCACTTTGTCCGACCAATCACCTCTCAGGGTTGTTGTGGGAAAATAGGAGGAAGGGGTATTAGGCTCACTGCCTTAAGTTACTTATAAAGTTTTTTTAAAAAAGCAGATAAAGAGCAGAATAAAAATCTAATAAAAATGTCTTTGGTAGCCAGTTAAGATGCAATACCTGAGGATGGAAGGGAGAGAATATAAAACACATAAAAGTCCAGGTCAGTCACAACACAAATGAAACCATACCTTAATGCTTTACCACAACACATACAGCATTTTATACTGAGCTTTGATGGGCCTACTGCAATCATCCTGACTTTTGTTAACCACTCTTTACACACAGATGTCTCTCCGTAATGGCTTTTGGAATTTTTCACTCTTCCTTGCAGAAGCATTTTTCCTTAGAAATATTAAGAGCATGAGATCTCCCCACACTGAATTTAAGTACCATATTTTTCGGAGTATAAGACGCACCTTTTTCCTCCCTAAAAGTGGCTGAAAATTTGGATGCGTCTTATACTCTGAATGTAGCTTTTTCAAAGCTTTTTTCCAGCCCTAACCAGGTGCTAACGATCTTCCCAGCTCTTACTGGCTTGCATGCTCTTTCATTGTTACTCTCTCAGAAGGTTTTTTTAAGTCCTAACCAGGGGATAAAATAATGTGCTGAAGCTGACCAAGGACGCTAGCCAGATGAATACCTGGTAGGCAGATTGTTTTCCCCTATTTTCCTTCCCAAAAACTAATGTGCGTCTTATACTCCGAAAAATACAGTAATATCCAAGGGCCATTTGAAAACCTTTTCTTTCTTACATTTCATGGTTATTTCCATATATACTTCAAATAATTTATTACTGAACTTTTGGGGCTTCAATTTTCTTAATTGATATTTGTCTTCACGTTTACAGAAATTTGTTGTTTGTACTATTTAGAAGCTGGGTCACTTTTCACTTAGGGATTCATTGAAACATACAATGTCACCAAAGGGTGCCTGAATTTTAGAATGCAACTATATGAACAAGCACCAGACTATTTCACCAAGCCTCTGAGAAGCAGAAGCATTAAATTCAACACTATTAACACATACAAGCACTCATAGGATTTTGAGCAATTAAACTTGCCAATCTTGTGAATGCTCTCTGAGGCCATCAGGTTATGTTAGATCTGAAATTAAAATGTCTAAAAATACTAAAAGCTAATCACACATAATAAATAGTTCAAAGATACAACTTCACATCACATAATGCATAGCTAAGTTTTAAATAGGATTTTTCACGTAATTTCTGAACTTAAACTGTACCTTTCTTTCAGGATGCCATGACAGGATGTTGAAATTACATCATGATGTGTGAAATGTGTCACAATGTACTGTTAATAAAAACTTTTTCTGCATAACTCATTGGGTAGGAAACTCTCTGTCTCTCTCTGACTGACAGACAGACAGACATGCAGATTACAAATTTGGGGTTTCAAACTAGAAGAAAACAGTACTTCTATAGCTGACCAGTCTGCTAATACAAACAGGTGTCCAAAACTGCAGAAACATTATGGTCAGAAATTATAAAGACTCATATAATTTAGACATATAAGGCATTTCAATCTGGTATCTTTATAGGTTAATTATGCTTCCAGTCCAGACTTACCTAAGCTTCTGCCTTCAGATATGTTGGACTTGGCTCTGGGAAATCACTGGAGCTAAAGTCCACATCATCTGGAGTACAAAATTGTGAAAAGATCTGCATATTCTCTCAACACAGCTTTAAAATAAAATACAGAGAAAGCAAACATAATAAATAAAACATAGTGCTGATCTTAATTCACCAGGTAGATATTAACAGGCCTAAAAATAGAATTAAGGTTGATTGGCAAATTTATTTCAATATAACCAGGCTTATTTTCCAAAAGAACAGTTCAAATTTATGATCAATAAAGACACAGACCTCATTGCAAAGAACAGTTCCATACATGAACAGCCTACTACAGCTTATCCTGAAACACTTGCAAAAAGAATTAAGTGAAGTGTCATTGGATTCTATGATACTGTTCACATACTTTTAAAAAAGTTTCAAGTTAGCTACAATTCTTAGACTTGTCATTATTAATGCCAAATGTTGGTGTTCAATGTTCTAGGTTAACTCATTCTTTCATAAAGTACAAAATGTTAGGGTAGTCAGCTTCTTGCATCCAATACAAAAGGTAGATTTATATAATTAGAATATATGCAATAAAATACATCATTGAAGTTTCAGATGGAGGAATTTAAATGTTTTGTTAAAACTTTTTACTCTTTGTTAATCTTTGCAATACTGAAGAGCAAGTTATAATGTATAAAAATTGGCAAATTCTGCCTCTGTCATACGAAAACTAGACCAAACCAGATATTCTGACCTAACCAAACAGTAATGAACAGTATGATTAAATCATGTACATATTTCCAAATATATAGGTAGATTTTATACATTGACTCAAAAGTATTTCCTGCTAGTAATCAACCTCCGTGTGGGTGTATAGCACCTGTTATTTAAGAATCACTATGTGTTAAGAGTTTGTAGTTCATTATATGAGATTATTACCTCACAGATGATTTGAAAGGTCAAAATATGAGAGGACAGCATTACAGGCAATATACAACTGTTTTTACTATTATAACAAACAGTGTTTTATCACCATGATGTGTTTTTGGAAAACAGAAAAGAATTATAAGCAGCAATTAAATTTTACTGTCCAAAAAAGTAGCTTGCAAAGGTCTGCATGTAATAATTTCTAAGAACATCACTGCATTATCTTTAGCAAATCTGTTAATACAGCTTAATTTACCCCTTATGTGGGGAGTATTCATATATACGTCATTGAGAGCTGTGTGTAGTTCTGTTCTTTTAGGCAAACATACCCCAGGTGTAAAAGTAATGTAAACTCTAATGCTGAAGATAAAAGAAAATGATGCAACCAATCACACATGTATTTCAAAGACAATGGCATTAATTTTTCACTGGATTTTTTACACTTAATTTTAGCATAGCCAGCCTATCTTTATATCAAACCTAGAATAAAGCATTTTTAAGGGCCTGAAGAGTCAGAAATAAGGTTGTTACTATACAAATTATAGCTACAAGACAAATAATTATTAGATGCCAGTTTTTGTTCTAGGGAATGGTAACAGTCCCAAGAGATCTTCAGTACGTAGTACCTTATCTTCCCCCAAAAGATAAAGGCACCAATAAATTACTAAAATTTAATAAAATTAAAGAACTAGAATAGTTTTTAATCAACATGGTTAAGCCACCTACTCCAGGTTCCAATTTGCTTCAAACCGTTTTAATCCAAGATTTTTTGTACAGCATAACTTTTCAAGCCAATAAAAATTTTCATATTTTGTTAAATCTAGAAAATTGAACGTATTGATGGATAAAAAATGTGTACAGTTCTAGCTGAATTAGAACTTTGCTAAGGGTTATGTAGAACAAAGCTGCAGATAATGTAATGAATTTCCACATCACACTGAACAAATATTTGCTGTAGAAGTCAAATGGCTAACTGTACACAAAAAGTGTACTGTAGGGCATCAAATAAAGCAAGCCAATTTATTGTTATGTTTCAATTTAATATAACTGACCTTCCAGAGTAAATGACACTAAAAATGTGTATTCAAAGACATCAGGACATTCAGTAGCTAGCTCCTATCTTCAACCATAACTATCATCTATTAAAAATTATCAAACCTTATTTAATAAAATCTACTGGGTCAAATAAACTTTTAAATATAACCTAGTTTTGACTTTAACACTTTAGTTCTATGTAAAATTTTGATTCAGCAAATGTTGAAATATAAAGCAGCTCAAGTAAAATACTTTGGTTGAAATCCTAATAAAAAATCAATATTTTAGTCATTTCATACATACTCACTGAAGCATGTGAAGAATTCAATTTTTTATTTGCAATATTCATAACTATTCTATATTTCTATTCAGGAAGTCAGTTTCTGTCTAGAACATTGTTAATAGAACAACAAACGTTAATTCTATATGAAAGGGCTACAAATACATCAAGCAGACTACAGAAATTTTGATTTACAATTGGCCTAAGTTACTGGCTCATTTATTTTTCACTGAGCACAAATTTTAAAAATTGAATACTTAAATTGGTCAATCAATAATTTTACTTTTGTGTATTTTAGTATTTCATTTCAGCCAATATATTTTATTGGCATGTTAATTTAATCCTTGCCATCTAAAGATCTAATGGTCTACAATTCTGAGAGCCAATTTGTTTTAATAAAACTTACACAAAAGTCAACTTGTCTGCCAGCAGATGGCACTCTATTTAATACTTGGCTTTTTAATAAGAACAATTAAGATAGTATCCAACTGAAATGACTTCACTGTGCAAACAAAATATTTATAAGGGAAATCATTCTCCCCTTTTAAAATGGATTGTTACAGACAAGCCAATAAATAACAACGTGAAACTAAGAAATCTGACATTTTGAACATGTATATATAAAAAAGCACATGCTTTAAATGTTAGAACATTTTTATGAATAACTCCCTATATAAAAGAACAGACCAACTCTGTTTGCAAGGCAAATGCCCAACTGCAAAACTGTGGATGTAGAATAAGGTATTTTAACCAACTTCATCCACCAACATATTTCAAAAACTGGCACAAACTCTTTAGCAGTAAGAAAACCAATGTAGTGAGGCAGCAAGAGCTGGGCTCTTTGCTTGAAATAAAGCAATCTTTTTTTAAAACATGTAGCTACTCAAGCATCAGTAAGTTTTACTGGCTTAAAAAACTTTTGTTTGAAATGTACGAAATGAACCCTAGGAAAAAAGACATGTAAAGGTCAATGAACACAATGATTTATTTAAAAAATAAAAATGTAAAAACGATTTAACCCCTTTTACAGCCATGGAATCATTGTAGAAAAAAATGTGTAGATATTCCAAGTCCTTACAAAGTTAATTCCCTTTCCCTCCCAAGTTTTATTTCAGAATCATGACTTTCCCTCCCAACCCCAAATAAACCAAAATTAAAACAATATCTTGTTCCTAGTATAAAAAACGACTAATGTCCAAGCAATAAAAAAATAGAGTCCATCAATGACTAACACAAAATCGTTGTGTGAAAAGACCCAGTACATCTTCAAGAAAGTGACACAGGCAGCAGAGCGACCCCACCGGGAACATTCGAGATCTGCTTCGCATCACTGGAACCTTTTTGTAGGAAGGTGCCTTTAGGCGAAGTGTAGGGGAAGTATTGAAAGCCTGGCCTGGCCTGGCCCGGTACAAACGGAGAGCATACTCCATGCAGACAAAACTAACGTCCCCCAGAAGGATCGGTGGGAATTCCCGCTTAAAAAGAGCCGCCTCCATAACCTCCCCCGCCATAACCGCCTCTGTATGGTCCACTGTTACTGCGGGGGCCCCAGCTGCCGCCACCGCCTCCACCCGCACCGCCGCTCTTCATAGGGCCGTAGGACGACTGGTGCTGGCTGTAGCTGCCAAAGCCGCCGTACCCGTTGCCATAGTCGCCGCCGCTGCCACCTCCGCCGTAAGAGCCGCCACCGTACGAGCCGTAGCCTCCGCCGCCACCTCCTCCTCCTCCGTAGCCTCCATAACTGTTATAGCCGCCGCCGCCTCCGCCGCCTCCTTTGGAGAGACCGTTGTGGTCCCGGTTGCCGGCACCTCCGCCCCTTCCTCTTCCCCGTCCACCCCAACTCGACCTGGAAGAGCCACCGCCTCCTGCTTGGATGTCTTCTCTCGGCACGGCCTTCTTGACCTCCACCCGATGGCCCTGGATGGGGTGGAATTTGACCACGGCCGCCTTGTCAGCGGCGTCATGGTTCTGAAAGTAGACGAAGCCGAAGCCCCGCTTCTTGCCGCTCTGCTTGTTGGAGATGATCTCGGCCTTTTCCACCGGGCCGAACTGACTGAAGTGCTCCACTAGGTCGTTCTCCCCCAAGTCCCCCTTGAGGCCTCCAACGAAGAGTTTCTTCACTTTCGCGTGGGCGCCGGGCCGGGCGGAATCCTCGCGGGAAACGGCCCGCTTCAGCTCCACCACGTTGCCGTCGACAGCGTGCGGGGAGGCAGCCATGGCGGCATCGGCTTCTTCCACAGCCGAGTATGTGACAAAACCGAAGCATCGGGAGCGCTTGGTTTGCGGGTTGAGCACAACCACACAGTCGGTTAGAGTCCCGTAGGCCTCGAAGTATTCTCGCAGCCCAGCTTCCGTCGTCTGCACATTCAGGCCGCCAATGAACAGCTTACAAAGCTGGGAGTTTTCCATGCCGGAGCCGCGGCCGTCACACGCCTCCTCCTCCTCCTCGCTGCTGCTGCCGCCGGTAGGGGGCAGCTGCCGCCGGATAAAAATCGACAGGCGCTACGAGGCAATGTTCGTCGTGGGACAGGTCGGCCCAGATCCACCGGCAGAGAACGGGGAAAGGGGGTGGGGAAAGGAAACGTACAAAATGGCGTCTACGATTTCTACTCCTCCTCAGGCGCGCTCGCAGCCAGCCACTGGTGCCCACACACAAAGGAAACGCCAAAGGACCCGCCTTCCGTGGCAGTGCGAGACACACCTCCTTTCCTGGAGTACCGACTGAGCCAACAACCGTCCGCCATTGCCTTCTTACGTTACTACTGAATGATAGATCCCAAAGCCAATCACCTTTCCAGTCCGAGCGACGAGGCGCGTTTTAAAAAGTATGAGGCGGAGCGAAACCTTTAATTGACGTCCGGAAGGAACCTATCACATTTCTGCTTTAAGCAGCCGCGGATGAAACAAGCGGTTACGTACTGAGCCGAGACAAAAGCCACTCCGATACGCCCATGGCCAAAGGCATCAGCCAATAGACTGTCCCGCTTGTAAGCGCGCGCTTTCTCTTGGAGAGCTCCCTTCTCCCTTGGGCGGGGTTGATAGCGCAATGAAGATAACGAGGTTTATTTGAAAGATTGAGCTCGTTTGGCCGTTATCCGATATCGCGCTCTGGATTTCCCTAGGCTCCTTCCGAGCAAGATTTATGAGCTGAACCTCTTAAGTAGGAGAGCAAGCTTGAGCACAAATAAAAGCGAAGGCACCTACATTGACCAAAAAATCCATATTAAGGCCGTGCCTGTATTAGATCAGCTAAAAATACATAACGTACAACTGTTGTTCAGTTTTTCGGAAAAAATAACTCCATTGGGGGAGGGGGGAGAGGCGGGAGAAATACAGTTGGATCTTTCCCAACTAGAGAGGTAGAATTTGACAAGCATACAAATTCTCTTCCCAAGGGTAAAGAAATAATCTCTCAAAATTTAGGGTAAAGAAAGACTCCCAAAATTTAGAGGGAGAAAAGAAAAAGAAAAGTAGTTTGTCTATTTGGAAATTACATATTGAAAAAGATACTTCCTTTGCAATACTTCAGAATATTGAAGCTAATAACGGCTTATGTGATAGTATTTCTCCACTACAGTTTTTATACTTGTATATATAAATATATGGCTGATACCCAATTATGCTCACCTTCCATTCCAGTTAGTCATGTCAAGAAATATAGATAAAGGTAATAAATGTTTAACTTGTCTTCATGTAATTTATCTAAATTATTAGATAATCTGTTATTAAATTTATATAAATTATTAGAAAGATTAATTTATATTTCAGATTGAGATTATATTTATAGTGAAGGAAGGTTCTTGTTCGCAACATTAATTACAATTTTATCTTCTATTTATTCATTATGCATAAAGCAGAAAATTCCAATACCCTCAATAAAGAACTTTATTTTAATTGCATGCTGCCAAATCTGACACTCTGGTAGTTTATATCACTGAAATCATAGACGTTTCAAAGGAAGAAAAGAAGTTTCAAATTTACAAAGGAATATAGGAACAAAAAATAATTCAGTACAAGAAAAAAGCTATTCATTACTCAATATATGCAATCATGGCATCAACTAATCAATTCCTAAATGTCCTGCAGGAGAATTCCATTTTATTTATGTCTTTGTCAAATTTATATATTCATCCATCTCACACAAAGTGATTTCAGGCATCATTTTAATAGTTTCTTCAAGGCAATAGATGAAAGTCTAGCTTCTGAGGAAAAGCTGGTCTACAGTGGGTAATATATTCTAATTAGCCTCTGTCTTCCTTCACAAAAATGGGATGCCACCAACATTTTCTCCTGGTAGGTCACAAAGCAGGTCAGTTTTTAAAAATAAAAAAAAATAAAAAGTGCAAAGAAGAAAGTAAGAAAAAGAAAAATATATACCAGTATAGAAGTGACTTCCAATCTTAATCACAAGAAGTAAAAAAAAATTGATATCTCTTCTATAACCCATCCCATATCAACATGCAAGTCCATAAATTTAGTCCTGATGCTGCCTCAAAATTCAGGCATCCCAAGTGTGCACGGAGCTGAAGATCTATTCCCTGAATTTGGGAGAGAAAACACTTTTACCTTTGCAAAGGGGCTTCTTTGCCTCCTGAAAAGAAGAATCACCAAGTAATTCACGCAAAGCAAAAAGCATTTATTGGGGGGAGGGGGGTTCAAGTCTTTTTATAGGGTACAGAAACAAATGATACATAACTTCCAGTATATGTGATACTTCAGTAAGTAAATGATCAAAAAAATACATTGATTGCATCAGTAGTGGGTTCCTGCCGGAGCTGTCCAATGCATAGCTCTGGTAGGGAGCAGCCGATTGTGCAATTTGCGTGCGACCGCTCCAGAGCCCTCTCCGCCGATCCGTCGCGCACGTTGCCATCTTTTTCTGAGAATTTTGGCGCGATTTTGCTTCCCCACATGCGCAGAAGCAAAATTGTGCGAGGGGGCGCACGCGCCCAAAATGTGGAGATTCGCTCACAGCGCACCAGCATGGATAAGAGAGCAACCCGCCCCTGGATTGCATGTGAAGTTTGAATAATAGAAAATATTGCTTCTAGATAGCATTCTACAAGTGATAAATTTATGGGTTTTATTACTTTTTACTAGCTAGGTTAGTATCTTTCTTGAAAGTTGCAAGTGTATTCAAGGACTTTCAGAATACTCTTTCTATTGTGTGGTTGCTGAAAAGGCAAGTTCTCGCATACCAGAAGAAATGACAGGCTAAAAGAAAAACATGTTTTCTTATAGATAGAGAAGAGGCTTGGACTGCCATGTTAAAAATATTAATATCACCTTTTAAAATGTTAATAAGGAAGCCTAAAATTTGAAGCAACAAGCCTTTTGCTTTATATTTCACAACATTTCAAGCTATTTCTATAATTACAAAATCATTCTAATGATTGAAATCTTCCAATATTTATAATATGTTATAATTATACAGTATTTCTGGTTCTAGTATTTCTGCATCAGCTTTAACATCTTTTGGACATAATCTGTCCATAGAAGCAGACATCATTGCTGACATTTCTGATATTGTAGATAATAATGAACCTGTAGGAAGCCCCGCCCCATCCTAGAAGAATGAAATGTTTTGAGAAATATTAAAAAGGCAGGATAAAATATTTCCCCTTAAGGAGAAATAAAAAATCTTAAGGGACGCAGAAACCAGCCGCAGTTTCCCTGCCCCAAGCAGAGGCCAGCTTTTAGAAATGCAGATTTGGTAATCCATTCAGAAAGACTGGGTCAAGACAGAAACTCAGATAAGCAACAAACAAAAGGTTGACAAAATTAGCTCAAACACCTAGGATTTGCATTTCCTCTTTTGCCTATAGAGCCAGCTATAACCCCTTCATGACCCCTGTTCTGTCCCCACTACACATTAGTCTGTGTGCAGCTCAACATGCAGCTATACTAAGGTGACCAGACGTCCCGCTTTTGGTGGGACAGTCCCGCTTTTGAAGCATTTATCACGCGTCCCGCGGCGTTTCTAAAAAGTCCCGATTTTTTGAAAGAATGCAGACAAGCTAGGGCATTCTTTCCAAAAATCGGCTCTTTTTGAGCCGCTCGCTTCACTTTTTACAGAAATCAATAGGTGTGAACTGCAGAATCTAGCCCTTCTATTCCAGGCTGCTTTGCCATTGGCTGAAGAGAGACACGTGTACAAAGGAACCAGGAAGTGACTTCTGGAATTGGAGTATCGGCTGTATTTTGCAACGTCTGGGTGATCTTATTGAGTGTATGTAGTAAATTATTATTATTAAATAGAACGGGTTATTAATTTTTTTAAAAAATCCAGGAGAATACATTGAAAACAAACACCCAGGCAGGCAAAATTCTTGCTGCATATAATATGGAAACTTGGAAAGACTGTAAAATTTGTGATTTTATTTGCTGTATTGTGTGATATATTGTGTGTATAAGAATTTTTATTTAAATTTTGTCAGACTTCTTTTGTGAACATGTACTCTTTTTCCATTGCTGCAGTTTTTTCCTTTAATATTATGTCTGAAAAATATGTCTTAGTTATATCTGAAAAACAAAATTTATGCTTGTGATATTGTAAATTGTAATTAATATAGGGTGTATCTTTCCTTTTTTCTCTATAACTGATTACCAAATTATCTACACAATAGACTGTTCATAGCTTTAATTAATACTATATAAATATAATTGTATTGAAACTATAATGCATGAAAAGTGTATAACAGTGGTGGCCAAACTTAAGCATACCATGCGTCAATTTTTTCACAGACGAGTTCAGATGCGCCATACAACTCAAGCACGTTTTTTACCTTCTTACTTTCACGTTTGGGGTTTTAAAATAGGGATAGGGGTAGGATCTGCTTTGCTTAAGGGAGGAAAAGAAATAACTCAATCACGCAATTCAATTAATTAATTTACGCCATTTCAAAAGACTTATTTCAAAAATAAGTAGGCGCAAGGTCAGGGGTGAAATGCTCCCGGTTTGCTTTTACCTGTCGGTCGTCGGAGAGCTTATCGTGAAGGCAGCACGATGCTCCGCCCACCCGCCAGGACAGCGTGACGCTCCGCCCACCCGCTGGGACACCGCCATTTGAGTTCTTTTACCCTCTGCGCATGCACAGAATGCTTTGTGCATTCACAGAGGGTAAAAGAACTCAAATGGCGATGTCCCGGCGGGTGGGCGGAGCGTCGCACTGCCTTTGCGATCGGCTCTCCGACGACAGACAGGTAAAAGTGAACCGGGAGCATTTCACCGCTGGAGGATGCAATGCGCCACTTGTAATCATCCAATGTGCCACATTTGGCGCATGTGCCACGGTTTGCCACCCCTGGTGTATAATATTACATGTACTGCTCTAAACTATTTTCTACGTTTTAAATATGTATTTTTCTGATTCTTCTTTTTTAATCCAATCTGCTTCTTTGGTGATAAAATGTACTGTAAATATACCCTAAGGTTGCCCAGCTATATACTAAATCTGCAAATGCTTAACAAAACACAGTTGACATAGTTTGTTACTTCAAACATTCCAAATATATTGATGCTTACTGTATATACTTACGAATTATGTATCTCTCTTTCTGATTAGCCCTTGGACTAAATTCTTTTACCACATGATTTTACATAAAGATGCAACACATTCCATTGATTTTTGAATAATTTTCATCTAAAATATGTTAAAATTTTCTGCTTGTTATATTTTACCAAAATAAAACTTTTGGAACCACATGGTGGCAGAGTAGTATTAAAAATTAGTATGTATTGAAGATGGTTAACAAATGAAATGCACTTTTACAAAGGCACAGACTGCCTTTTATCCACTTTTAAGAAAAGTTCCAATTTCTTTTAAAAATGGGGTGGTTTTCAGTTCATTTCTTGCAGAAATGGACACAAATCAACTGTAGTTGCCAACACGAGTAAGTAATTTGTCCAGCTCCTCTTGGATGAGTCTGATTTTTTAGATCCTTTTAAGTTTAGTTTTGGCTTTAGTTTTTTAACAGAAACTACCCTGTTGGATAATCTATGTCAGGGGTGTCAAACTCATGGCATCACGGTGACGTCATGTGACATATCGGGACTTTTTCCCCCTTTGCTAAACCGGGTGTGGGTGTGGCCAGCACGTGATGCATCCATCCCGCGGGCTGCAAGTTTGACAGACCTGATCTAGATGAAGAAAACCTTTGGTAGCATTGACCGCCTATTCAAGCCTGCTGGATTGAATACCAAGTTAGGATATGGAGGCATTATGTTGCAAGATTCCAGTCATACTTAAATAGTTCTAGAATATGATTGTACAGGATTTTTGCTCTGCTCATAATTGTTATGGTTCCTTTTATTCTATAATTTTCCATATGTATAAAACCACTAAGAGACACTAACTATAAGAATGACAATAACTTTATGGAGACAGTAGATTTAGTAGGAGAAATCACGATATTCGAAGTTTACATATGCTACTCAAAAAGCAGTTACACTCATAATTATTTTATATCTAATCCTAAAATAATCATGAGGATAACATACAAAAGTAACATTGGTTAATTCTCTAATGCCACAATTGGTAACAGGTTTATTTACTATTATCAGTTTGTAGCTCTTTTTTCTACAATCAATATTACCTGCAAAACAAAGCTCAACTTAGAAAACAAAAGCTCAGTGAAATTCATTCCAGATTTTGATTTCTATGCTTCTCAAAGCAGCAGGAAGCTAAGATTTGAGGACTTCACCAGCAATATGATTAAAAGTCTAATAAAGCTCAGTGATTTGGAAATTTCTGCTCTGGCAAATAATGGCTTATGAATTACTAGTTAAGTCATTGTTCTGAAAAGTACACTTCTGGGAAATTATGCTAAATGAACCTTGATGTTAGCTGGGTGACTATCAACTATTTCATTGTGGATGGTATGAATAAACTGAACATTAGATAAGAGAATTTAGGATAAGACTTTTATTGACAAGGAGATCTCCAAATGTTTCCACCAGTGTAATATACAGTATTTCTAACAAAGGTGCGGAAAAAAAGGAATAAAGTAAAAGGTGACAACTGCCTCTATTATTACTTAAAATATTTACCTTGCAGTTTAGTGCCAAAAACAAACAATTATTGTACAAGTCTGATTTAAATTATATATTACCATTTTGAATTTGGGCATTCCATGTGCATATCTGTGTGAAGTAGAAATGGAATACTAAGAGCATAATGCTGAAGATGTCTCAAAAGTGTTTTTTCGCCCTTCAAAGGGCAATTAGACTGTTTTTTCTTTAAGAAAGAAGAAAAAAAAAGAGGAAAGAAGAAAATAAAGAAAAAAACAGTCCAGTTTCTTTTTGAAGATAAAAAAAGCACCTTTGAGACAACTATGACCTGGATGACTGAAAATCTCCACAGACAGTGCTGAAGATGTTTCCTGTTTCTGAAATGCAAATTCACCTTTACTGTCATTTGAGAAAAGTAAATCACCTGTTATCTACCATATTGCATTCATTCTGTTTTGCAAGGCTTTATCTACAATATACTCACAATATTTTCTTATCATGTTACAGTGATTATAAATTAGCTCCCTAATAAAGCCACAGTCTTTACTCCTATTCAGCAATTAATCAATGTTTACCTAGTGCTAAAGGCTCATTGCATTGACTTTTACTCAGCAATTAAAAGTGTCGTACCATGAAAATTCAAATTATGCAAACATAATTCTGCTACTCATTAACCTTTTTAGCAAACATAATCCATATAGAGAGTATGGAGGACATATGGTTAACATATTGCTAACATTACATATAAGTTAGGGATTTAATTCTATATATACATGGATCTATTTAATTATACATATACAGTAGGTATATATTCTAATTTTGGTTGTAGGAAATAGCACTTAAAAGCACATTGTATATAGCATTACAACCTGCAGTTCAGAAATCAGTCATCTCTTCTAAAAGATCCTGATCTAATTTCATTGTTAACCTTGTTGCTCATTCATAAAACTAAGCAAAGAAATTACTTATTTGGGGGAATCAATAAATATTCAAAATGCTGCAAGTACACGTTAATTTTATAGGGTAGCTTAAAATATTAATGCTACGTGGTATGCACAAATGATTAATCAAAAATGTTGGGCAGGAGCTACATTGATTAGATTTTTCTGTGATAAATTGAAAGCAATCCTTTTTGTCATAAATCACATAATGTGCCATTATTATCATGTGAGTTATGATGCCTATGTAATCTTGATGTAATCATTGATCTAAATTAATAGATTGGGAAGTAGAGAACATTGGAGAGCATGTTTTATGACTTGGTTTTGGATGTCCTCTTCTGCTTTTTAAGAAAGCTACAAGGCCTATCGCCTGGGCCATTTTCAGAGTTGGCTACTTATGGTTACAATTATCTGAGAACAAAATAATATTGGCAATGAGAAGATACCCCAAGAGCAATCTAATTAATAAAACATAAATATATTATACACCCCTCAGAAGTAAGTCCACTCAATAGAAGAAACAGGCAAAGGATAATCCTCATATCCTGCTAACTATAGCTTGAAGATCCCTCACTAACTGCTGAAAAGTTTGCATCCTCATGACTTCAGCTTCAACCACAACATACACGAGCACACAACAGATACAAACTCAAAGTGAATCGCTCCAAGCTTGACTGTAGAAAATACGACTTTAGCAACAGAGTGGTAAATGCCTGGAACTCACTACCTGACATTGTGGTTTCGTCACCAAACCCCCAAAACTTTACCCTTAGACTGTCCACTGTTGACCTCACCCGATTCCTAAGAGGTCAGTAAGGGGCGTGCATAAGTGCACCAGTGTGCCTACCGTCCCTGTCCTAATGTTCCCTCTTATCAGTACTAATCTTATGTATATAAACAATGTTATATCTATGTATATTACCAACATGTACTTGACAAAAATAAATAAATAAAATAAACATTTTTATTCCATTGTGAAAGCAGCATACTTTGAATGTAGCAGATGCAGTTTAGAAGCAAATTTAATGTCTTCTTAAGACACAAATCTTGTCATACAAAATATTCTCCCAGTGCTGCTGATGCAACCAGAGGCTGGGATTTTCCCAATTCCTATCAGTTTCTTTAATCTGAAGTGGGTATACTGCTCCCTTCCATTTACTTGGTTGGCACTGTTTTCCATGGACATTGTGGTCTGGGTTGCAGAACAGATCAGACACTTTGCTTCCAAAGGCCTCTGGGTGAAAGGGAAGAAGCAATGTTAAAAGATTCCTTTTAAAATCAATGAGAAACCTCCATTAGTCTCAGTTTACCTCTGAATAGGCATGCAGAGGATTCCATGTTTTAAATGGGAAGGAATGTTTTGACTACCTACGTTGAAACGTGGGTCATATTTTTACTTCTGATGTCCATCCTCCAAGGGCCTAAAAGAGACTCACTCCCAAATGCTTAGTTGGATGGTAGCTTTAAAAGATAAATGCTCTGAAACGCCAACAAGTAGGGTTGGCTTCAATAAAAAGAGCCGAGGTGGCACAGCGGTTAGAGTGGGGTACTGCAGGCCACTTTAGCTGACTGTGATCCGCAGGTCAGCGGTCCAAATCTCACCGGCTCAAGGTTGACTCAGCTTTCCATCCTTCCGAGGTAGGTAAAATGAGGACCCAGATTGTTGGGGGCAATATAAATATACATTGCTTACTGGTGTAAACCGCTTAGAGAGTGCTTGCACTGTGACGCGGTATATAAATGTCATTAATAAATAATAAATAAATAAAAACAGCCATGCTTTTGTTGTATTGTTTTCCAGTGTTACAAAAATGGCTATTTGGAAAGAGCAACTTGCAAACTGTTTCTTTTTTCTGCAGAGAGTCTGGTTCATTAAAACCATCGAGACAATTCAAATTAATTTGGGGTAAATCAAAAGAAGTCTGATTACAACCAGAGCATGGTTTGACAGGTGGCTAAACCTACTGGTCTGGCCATCTGTCAACCTATCTCCTTCCCAACCCACTTTAAACAGAATGACTGGTGGATGTTTTTTCTGCCAGTTGATGACATTTAGTGGGAGAGCAAACAAAGTTGGGAAAATCTCTAAATTGTTTCCCTTAAGTTCTTTCACATTAAAAGTGTATGGACAACACCATATTATGGTCTTGTAGCTAAGGCAGGACAAGGCTTAGCAAAGTAAGAGTAGTGCAAAGTATTCCAGCACACTTTTTTTTCTTGTCTCAAGAACTGGAAGAATCACGCTAATATAGCCCTGAGCGGGGGAGGGGGGGGGAACCTACTTATGGAAGCTGTTTTCAATAGAAAACGAGTAAGACAATGATAATATCACAAAGTATATCTTTTTATAGGCTGTATTTTTAAGTAGCTGTTGGCTCAGGAATGTGATGAACATAGGACTTATTGAGCTAGCTGTTACTGATTTTTCCAGAGATGTTAGTAGCATTTATATATTGCCTTATGTGCTATTTTGGCAGATACCACAACACATAGCATCTTCAAAACCAAACAACAGGGATATAGTTTTTTTCAACCCAATGTCTGTCTTATACATGTAAACACACTGTTTTATCTATCTCACAGGCACACCCATTTTCTCACACACAAGCACACATACATGCACAAATAACTAGTGTGCATAAATGTTCCCTTGGCCAATTACAATTCTTTTAAAAATCCAAAAGAAAACCACTGAAGGAAGCAAAAGATCTTTGCTATCATTTTTTTCCTTTAAAGAAAAAAAAAGATTAACTGTTCAGAATTAAAATTTAGTCTATTTTGTCATTAAACGAAGTATTTGAAAAAAAAAGCAACACAAGCAAACAATTTAAACTACTTCTGAGTTTAACTTAATATAAATGTCAATCCTGAGTCTTGAGTTCATATCTAGGACAAGTTTGATATATTAATTTATGCAGGTATTTTTAAATCTATTATAGAGCATCTGTTAACAAACAACTTGGAAATGGAGCAGCATGGACCCCTCAAAGTTTTTGGGTGGCAAATGTAAAAGGAGCTCCAGGGAGCCACACCTTAGCCTGATAAAATTGGGCAGGGTGTATATAGCTTGCAAGTTATGGATTGCTTAGCCATGATGTATATGTACACAAATTTTTTGTACATTGACAGAATAATAAAATAGCTCTTTGTGGTACGGACAGGTTACTCACTTTCTTTTTTTATAAATAATATATTTATTAAATTTCAACATTAAACATTAAAATAAAAACCAATAAATAAGGAAAGGGGAAAGGGAATAGTGACAAAAATCACATCAAACACATTTATAACAAAAATGACCTCCAACTTTCTTTTAGTACAGAGATAACAACCCACTTCCATTAAAGCACCAATACAAAATTTGCTAAGATAATGTACACAAGGCAGATATGGATATTCAAAGGATTGTATAGCATACGAATGAATGAATGTTTGTAGGCTACAAATGGTAGAAATATATTACATGACTCAGAAGTCAGTTTGATTAAAACCCAGTAAATTTCAACACTTTATATATGTCTATAAAGAGGGTGAGAGGGAGGGAACATTATGGTTTCAATTATGTCTCCAAAAGTGCCTCAAAAAAGAGCCAAAATAAGCAGTCTGCGGTATAGGTTCATATTTAAACACTGTCACATTCTATAATGAACAGTGAGCCGTTTGTAAATATTTACACATTTCAATCCAGCATAATTTGGTTTTTTTTTTTAAGTAAACAAATGTGCCGTGAAATAGATAACTCCAAATCAGGTTGCAAGATGATGTTTGGAAAAACATTAATAACAAATGTGGTCCCCATGACTACTGGTCTCTTCTGTCATCTGCCCTCCTCCTTGGCTTTCCCCTCCTCTTAGACTCCAGAGCTGGCTTTATTGCTCAGCTTCTCCTCAGTGGGGCATTTCAATTTTCACTAGAAAGTCTTAATCGATTGATTTGTGGAGAACTGAGAAAACTTCACCTCTGGCATCTTGCAAGGTCCTTATTACCACTGATCTCTTTTAGCCCCCAATATACTATTTTTGATATTTATTATGAAAAGAAAGAAAAAAAGAAAAGACCCAGCAAACCAGTGGAGACATTCCATTTGAACTTCCTGGAAGGTAAGTTTTGAGTATTTTGCTTTTCTCTGTGTCTTGATCGACATTCAATCCTGCTGTGATATTTCCTTCCCCCTGGCAAGCCTCATGGAATTTAACAGATTTAACAGATTAACTGCTCCTGACATGTAAGTTACAGGTGAAAGAGGGAGATGGAAAGTTTTTTAATGACTTTTTTAATATTAATTATTGTTTCTAGTTTGTTAGATACACATTGTAAAGCATACATATTCTGAAATGATTAAAATTTAACAACTTCTCATTGCTTCATTTGAAAAGTATTGATTCTTTTGGGAGATGGTATTATTAATTTTTAGCTGTTTGAATGAAAGCTATATGCTATATTTTTACCTTGCATAATAGTACAATATAATATATTGTCTGGATTAGATATACCCAATATTGTTCTATATAGAAATGGGAATTTTATTAATATCTAACTTACCAGCAAGTTGTTCTGTATTCTTCATCGGTTTAACACTTGGTGAAAAAAACTATAATTGATGCCATCTTCCGTATTCTAAAAAAAGAATAAAGATATTGATTCTTCTAATTAATTTTCGGAAATGTATTTCAAAAGTATGGTAGTGTTTGTTCATATCAGAATTCATAAGTATTAGAAAAACATGGCTCAGAGGAAGGAGTTGGTGCCCCTCATATTTGATGCAAGAAGTTATAACAGAGCTTCTCTCTTTCTTATGTTCTTTAATGGCTTAACTTCTCTTTTTTTTTGGTCTCTAGGCTCCAGCTGCTACTGAATAAGATGGCTCTAAGATGTCACACATACCTGATAATTAATTATAGTGGAATCTCAAAATCTCAGCATTACTTCTGAAGTAAGTAATTTCAAGGCTGTAATTGATGATGACAACTTGTAGGCACATTTATATGTAAAATCAAACAACCATTTTCTTTTTCAAAGTTTATTACAAATAATAAGTTGAGAAACATATACATACACACACACACATATAGTATGTGTGTGTATAAGAAAATGGAATAAAAAGACAGTGTTCAAATGTAACAATGATAAAAAGTAAACAAGAAAATAGAACAGAAATTTGCTATAAATTAATGCAAGCAAAATGCAAAACTTTGACTACGTGAATTCTAATATAAAAACTCCATGAAAACTAATTTGTCATTGAACAAATGCTCTCATTTTCATTCTATTTGCTGCTCATACGTCACCCTTCCTTCTGCCAAAGTCATTATTTAATCACTGATATGAATTAATTTATATTTCTGACGGTGAGAGCGATCAACCAGTGGAACAGCTTGCCAGCGGAGGTTGTGAGAGCCCCAACACTTGCGACCTTCAAGAGGAGACTGGACTGCCATCTGTCTCAAATGGTGTAGGAACTCCTGCTTGAGCAGGGGGTTGGACTAGATGACCTACAAGGTCCCTTCCAACTCTAATAATAAATCTAAATCTAAATATGCCATAATTTTGAATGTTCTTGCTGGCATTGAGGCTAGCAAAACCAATGTACAAAGCAGAAGAGAGTCTGAGGTTTAATACTTTGTTTGCAAATACTATAATAGCTACACCTCTGCGTATATATGAAGAAGGGGAGAAGATTGCTGATATCAACTCTACCCTTTGACCTGTCCTGATTCCCTCCAATGCCTATCTTGAAGATTATGGAATTGCTTTTATTCTACTAGAAAGGATTGTTGTCCAAGAATTAGATTGTTATGCTCCTTTGCATTGTACATGCCCAGAAAGTCCTTTCTCAGATATATAGAAAAGGATAGAGCTTTTATATCTGGTTTGCAAAAACCTGGATTATCATTACATAACTGGAAAGATAAAACTAAAAACTCTTGATTTCCTGCATCCAGTGGTATCTGGATATTTGCAGCCCGAGTAAGAGATTGATATAAACTGTGGGAAATATTTTTAATATGACATTGAGAAAGACAAAAATACAATCCTTTCTGCAGCATCAGTCATAAAAGCAGGATTCCTAAGCAGAACAATATAAAAAGACTTTTAATGAACATGCAGAGATGTTGGCTGATGAAGCCAGATGCCAAAGGGCTAAAGTGTTCCCTGCCTGCTGCTTCTCTCCTGGATTGCCATCCATAATGGAGGAATTAGATGCAGAAAGGCTTATGTACCCCATTCTATATTAATCTTTCCTCAAGCAATTAATCTTAAGGAAAAAAAGCTGGCTTCTATTACATGCTTATATGTGTAATGTCTGGTTCCTTGGAAATAAAAGGAGAATAGAGCAGTAGCCACCATATTTTTTCCCTTCTGTTGAATAGCCTTGAATAGGTAAGCTTTGACGTGGTAATCGTATGATCTAAAAAGTAGTGCAATTCTACAATATTATGGAGACATGTCTCCAGAATCATTTGTGGTTGGACAGCCTCTAAATTCTAGAAATAAAATAAATGTGCTTGACTCATAAAGCTAGATAATGCATGCATGTTCAGCACTCATTGACTGAGCTGATTATTTGTACTAAATGATCACATGCATGTTGAGCCATCAAAAAATGAATCACTTCAAGCCGCATCTTCATATTAGTTGGGAATCAATTGGGATTATTTGCTTCTGTACCAGTTCCCTGCTGAGTTACCAACCTCCCTACCTAAATTCCTCAATTCATTCTGAGATTGGCAGTGGAGCTCCCCAGGCTTTTGATCCTGGGGTTCTTCAATTTGCCTTCCTTGGGGGGTTGGAGTCTGAGGTGGTTGAAAGTTCATGGTCATCATTCAGGACTTGACATGGGACAGTGGTCATACCCTGATTTGATTTTCTTGTTGGAGCAGTGGCAACATGATCTGGAATTGGGGGTGTTCTTGGTGCATCTCACCTATTGGACAGAACACACCATTTGACTATGGGCTTGTCTAGTGCTGCCCTCGGCCACAGGGTGGCAAAATCTATTTGGTTGGTACGCCCCATTGACTGATGGACCCTGATGGCTTCTAGAGGGAGCTGCAGGTTATTCCTGGTGGTCTGCTGCATGATCTGACCAAAGTCTTATCTGCTACTTGGAATGAGAGAGCGGCTTAGGTCTTGGATCAGATTGCACTCACGGGATCTCTCTCCTCTCATGGATCCCACCGCTCCCTGTGGTTTGCAAGAGAAACTGAAAGAGATTAAATGAGAAAATAGATGTCTAGACCAATGCTGGAGGACAACAAAGAATGACCTTGACCAAACATGGATAAGAGCCACTATTGAGACTACCTTGTGGCAGTAAGGATAGCAATAGTTTTCTCCTCTTACAACATCCATAGATAGCCAACCACTGGCCTTTTTTTTTCCTGGCTATCCTTAAGAATGTTTATTGGATTTGAATATACTAATACAAATAATAATAACAACAACTCAGTTCTATATATTACGTATTTTATCCAGAAATAGTCTTCATAGAAGAAACATTCACTGTAATTCTGTGGCCATTGGAGAGCTGAAGCATGACTTCCTGTAGACTCCAACTGTTGAGGAAAAAATCCATTTCTGAATTAACATGAAGATAACCACCTGACTTCTTTCCAGATACTGGTATTTGTACCTGGGCTGTTGACTTATCAATGCGGTTGCTCTGGTCTCTCAAGCTGATGTAGTGACCTTCCAGAGTGGGAGCACTGAGTGCTTCTAGGGCTAAGGGGTCTGCTTGAAGTTTCTTAAGAGCATCCTGATAGTATTTTGTTCTAGAGAAAACCCTTTGTACATAGTAGTATGAAAGATAGAGTTGATTCATCCATCTGGAGGGCAGCTGATGAGCTATTAGGTCACCCCAAGTACCAGGTTTGCAGGTAAGAAGCTTCTGAGTACATCTGGGAATTGGAAATAATATTTACAAAACAAACGATTGAAAAAGTGAAGCCTATTTGGTTGTGGCTTTGTTCTATTTAGTGGGGGACAGGAGGAAGAATTATAGGGGTGCTGAAAGCACCTGCAGTGTTTTGTATTATAGGATTTCCCCTTCACCTTTTTCTAGCTATGTACATTGGAATGTCATATATTATAGTGTCAATATTAAGTTTTCAGTTCTCCCTAATTATTATTGCCCACACCATGCAAAAAAAGGGACTCCCGAAAAATTTTGCCAGCAGAGGCAAAAACATTTTGTGACACTTAACACTGATAATGTGAAATGCATTCCATGAATAATTGTCCAACAAAGAAAAGAGGAAAAGGATCATTTTAATTTGTATTTCCTTTTTAATTTTTAGATAGCTTGCTTGTTCCTTTACCCTACCTTAATTTTTAATAATATGATACTTACTGAAAGTGGCAAAACTAATTAATTCTGACTCATGTAAATTTATGAAGTCTGTTTTCCATCGATGTGTTTTACAGCAAGGGTCCCCAATCCCCAGACTGTGGCCCAATACCGGGCCATGGCCTATTCGGAACCAGGCCGCATGAGCAGCGGGCCAGCATGCGCATAAACACACACACATACAGCTCAACTTGCGCAAGTCGAGCTGTGTGTGTCCATGCATGCGCTAGTCCCCTGCTTGCACAAGTCAAGTTGCATGCGCACCGGCCCATTGTTTTTTCAAGTCAAGCTGCGCATGCGCTGGGCCGCCATTTGGGCAGGCCAGTTCCCCTCTCTCCTCCAGCTGTGCCGCCAAGCTGCAAAGTTTGGGGACTGCTTTTTTACAGAATACCTGGAGAGAGAGAGAGAGAGAGAGAGAGATACACATATACATATACATATACATACAAGTACACACATACACACAGAGACAGAGACAGAGAGAAACATAGACATGCCATTCATACCTTTTTAAAGTAAGAAGTGTTATACAAAGCCCAACAAGTGTGAATTCATAAACCAAAGAAATTAATAGGGTCACTTACTTTTGTATTCAATCCACTTTTATTCAGCAGGCATTCACTCTTAAAACTTTCTTTTCTTTTTTATCACACAAACTTCTTAAATAATCCATTACACTGCATTCGACCCAGTTCCCACTTCCATGTAAAAAAAAAGAAATGGGCAGTAGCATGCTCTTATACATAACTATTTTTGCGTCTTTCAACAAAGATTCATTCATTGCAAAAGACCACATATTCCACGCTACCTTTTAAGGTATTTGCATGCCTTAACATTTCACAATTTTTGCAACTTTATTAAACATTCTACCAAGATTCACAAATTCATGTATCTGATCTTCCATCCTTCCTTCTTCTATATTTTTTTTATCAAACACAACTACTGTGGTCTTGTAATGTATCAAATTTTTATCCATTCTCCTCTTTCCATCATACAATCTGCCTAACATTCACTGGAAACCATTCAGATTCTAATATTGCTACAGTCCTAATACATTTGTCCATAAAACATTATTGAACCAAGATGATATCTATACATCCTTGTCTTACTTCCTACTCAGTGTTGAATTATTCACTAAACTTTCCATTTATTGTCATGTAAGGTTTACCTCCTTCATACACTACTGTTATCACAGTTAACAAACAACTTTCAACTCCATATCATGCAACACATTCCATAGTTCAGACCCATTCACTTTATCATACAATTCTCTAAACCAATTAACTTTCATTAAATGTTCTTTTTTACATCTATAATTTTCAGTGACTTGCAGAAGAGTAAAAATCTAAACCCTACAATCCAGGATAAACCCACATTACACTCCCCAAATTTTGCTCAGCAGGATTTCTTGTACTTCTTCCTAGATGCATTTTAAAAACCAACCACTGTAGTGTTCACACTCACCCTCGTTTTCTTTTATTTAAATTTTTTTTATTTTTTCTCTCCACAATTCATACATCTTCAATGCATATACCTTACAATATGTCAATAATATATTTAATTATACATTCCATCAATATTTTTATATCATTTTCTATACACATAATTCTTTATTTTAGGTATATGTTATTAATCCAATGCTGCCTCCTCAGAACCTAATTTTGTCTCCTGAGTGTACCACCATTTAATATCCAATTTTAACTCAAATTAACCGCTAAAGCCTTTTTTATATATATATGTGTGTGTGTGTGTGTGTGTGTGTGTGTGTGTGTGTGTGTGTGTGTGTGTGTGTGTGTGTATGTATGTATATTAAAAAAACATTGTCTCTTATACTTCTTAATTTTAGGCCGTATTGCTCACTCTCCTCACTTAATATCTTTACTGATCATTCTTTTTTTTCCCTATCATTCCTAAATGCCCTAGATACATTATTACAACAATTATTCCATTTTCATTTTTTCTTATTTTTTTAATAAAGTCCAACATATTCATATTAACAATTCAATTTTACATTATAAATATTACATCAAATTCAAATAAAACTCAGTACAACCAATCATATATCAATCCAATATAAAGTTATTAAGCTATATAAAAAGACCAATTTTCTCAATTAATTATAATATTATAATTCTAAAATAAGAACCATCATCCAACAAATATTTAATTATCATCTTTTGTTTTCTCTCATTTCAATCATTCCTAAACACCCACTATAATCCTCAAATCTATTTATACAAATCTTATATCAAACATATCTTATGTATTAAAATAATAATTTTACAATTTATATTTTCTTCTAATGATTAAATTCAAAGTTAATTTGGTACTACCAATCTTACATCAATCTGATATATAATATAGCATTAAAGAAATAAAAATCATCCATTTTCTCATTTTCTGAGAGTGTAAAGAAATTTGTTAAAGCCAGACTACACATTCAGAACAAGTGTTTTCTAATCTAGATCTGGATTCAGTCTCCTAACTACTACACCCTTTGTAAGAAGACATCATAAAGCAACTGATATATGTGAACTTACAAACAATGTAAAACCATCTAAGACAGTGTTTCTCAACCTTGGCAATTTGAAGATATGTGTGGACTTCAACTCCCAGAATTCCCCAACCAACAAGTGCTGGCTGGGGATTTCTGGGAGTTGAAGTCCACACAAGTTGCCAAGGTTGAGGAACACTGGTCTAAGGCATTTGGCTACTTGAAGGAGTGATCTCATGTTCTTCCCTTGGTTCCTTCCTAGAGCCAACACTTCAAAAAGTTTTACTACCATTATTTCTATCCTGCCATTTTTCTATCCTTAAGAAGAAGAGAATCCACTCTTCTTCCAGCAGACAACTACTCACTTGAAGGCTTCTCATTAAATAACAACTAAATAACAACAAATTTTTCTCTTTTCAACAATAGCAGCTTTGGTGAAGCAACTTGTCAGATTAGCATAAGGGAAAAATCAACCCCTTCTTCCCCCATGTCATAGTTTTAGATTATTGTTTTTGTAAAAAAAAAAAAGATGCCCAAATGCAATCACAAGTTTAGCATGGTGCCTACTTTTAACCTTGGAAACAACTTACTTGTAGGGAAGGTTTTGAAATAGTTTCAGCTGCACACCCAAACTTCTTAGGCTACAAGTATCAAATCTAAACTTGTTCAAATCCCCAAACAGTCTGCATGCTGAAGAAGCCATCAATGGGGTCAGGGTCAGCATGTATTATGAAATTTCCATAGGAGAAATGTTTAACAAATATTCTGTGTTAAAAAAGGATTTCCTTCTACGGTATTAGTCTTTGATTTCCTTGCATTTAATTTCAAGAAATGATTCTGAGTTCTAATGTGAGAGTGGGGGGGGGGGGATTCTATCCAAATATCTCTGCCATGATATACCTTCCTCATCTCTCCCCTTAGATTTCTTTGATCCAAGCTAAAGAGCTCTAGTTGCTGAACTATTTCATCTTAAGGGAGATACTCCATCTTTCTAATCATATTGTTTGCTCTGGGTTTGCATTGGTTGCATTGTTTTCCAGCTTTCTAATAGCCTTTTAATGACCAGAACTCATAGCTCTTAGGATAAGAAGGTATCTCTAACAATTAGTTAACGAATAGACATGGGAATACATGGGCAGTTAGCTGGGGTGGGTTCCAATTTTTGTTGCTGCCGGTTCGCTGAGTGCTCGCTTCGCTATGCACTTTGCTGCGTGCGCATGCGCAGTTCAGAGGGAATAGAACTTCCGCGTTGCAAACTAGGCAAGGAGCACAGAAAACAGCTGCGGAGCGGCAATTCAATCTGCAGACCCTGATCAGCTGGGCTTTGGAAGCAGAGATAAAGGTCAGTATAACCCAGGGGCGAGCAGGCAGGCGGGCCCACTTTCACAGATACAGAGAATCGGTTCTCTCTCGGCTTGGAGTCAGCACTACCAGTTCTAAAGAACCGGTTCGAACCGGCAGCAACCCACCACTGGCAGTTAGGTCAGACATGTAAAGTTGGCTCCCTTAGAGAATAGTGCAAGCTGGTTGTTCCATCTGTTAGATGCTTCAATTCTCAAGTGTAGCTCCTTATCCAAGGCTCTGTGCCTCCGAAGGACTTCAGCCATTGCATTTTTTTCTGCTCATCATTCCACTATCTTTTCTAGATGTTCTATCCAGAGATTACTATATCCCACTGGTTATTTCCATTCTGTATTACAGGTTCTGTAATGCTTGCCTGAATCAATGTTTTCTTCCAATGCAGAAAGTGAAAAAGTGTAATTTTGTACTTTGTTTTGCAAAAAGAATCTGGAATCAAATAATTTTACAAGATGAGGAAAAGAGAAGATAGAAAACACATTTTAAATAATGGCGTATACTTTCCTAAATACATAAATATTAACGTGGGCCATGATTTTAAACAAAACAAAAGATATAAATAAGATAATAACTATAGGATCTGCCCAATCTTTTATTAGTACAGTAACTCGAAACACAGAGCCAATTTTTGGTATTGGACTCTACACATATGGTTCTTTTTGCTGAATTCTGTTTGTGCGCACAGCTTTGAAAGGACATCACCTTGACAATGTCAGTTACCTGACTATAAGAATGTGCAGTCTGATATTTCACATGAGAATCTATCCATTGGAGCTACTACTGATTACTTGCATAAAGTTTCTGTCTAAGTAGGTGCTTTTTGTTTCTTTGTTTTAAGCCAAATTGGACTCAGGTAGCTCAAAAATATTAAACATCTGAATTTTAAAATCTCTTCTCTAAGTCATTTATACTGAAGCGGGGAGGGCTCCTAAAACTATAAAGGTAAAATAAGGATGGATTCACTCTTAATTGTGTTGTGGTTTCACAGGTACTTCGTGATGGATAAAACCACTCCAGTACCCAACATGGATCCATCTGTGGCAAACAGCAGTAAGTCCCAGTTTGTGCACTTTGAATCCTGCCAGCCATCTCTCCTTCCATTCGTGTTGCTCATCATAGCGTATGCTGTGGTCATGCTGGTCGGACTTCTGGGCAACCTTTGCCTCATTGTCATCATCAAGAGACAAAAAGAAAGTCAAAATGTGACTAATGTTTTGATTGCCAATCTCTCCATATCTGACATCGTCATTTGCGTCATGTGCATTCCTTTTACTGTTGCATATACCTGGATGGATTACTGGGTTTTTGGGGAGGCTATGTGTAAAATGACTGCTTTTGCACAAAGTGTGTCTGTCTCCGTTTCTACATTTTCACTTGTGTTAATTGCAGTTGAGAGGCATCAGTTAATCGTGAACCCCCGTGGTTGGAAGCCCAACATTTCACATGCGTTCTGGGGAATTGTCTTCATTTGGGCATTTTCTCTAATAATATCAAGTCCCTTCTTGATATTCTATCAGGTCTCTGATGACCCCCTAAAAAATCTATCTTCTCACGGCGAGAGCTACGTCAGCAAAATGATCTGCATTGAGGTGTGGCCGTCCATTGAAGGGCAGCTGAGCTTCACTACCACCATGTTAGTTTTCCAGTACTTCCTTCCACTAGGGTTCATTTTCATTTGTTACCTAAAAATATTTGTGTGCCTGCAGAGGCGGTACAGTAAAGTGGATAAGGTAAGGGAGAACAGGAGCAGGCTAAATGAAAACAGGATTAATATCATCTTAGTTTCAATTGTTGTGACCTTTGGCGCCTGCTGGTTACCTCTGCACATATTTAACATGGTTTTTGACTGGAATTATGAAACCTTGATGCATTGCCACCACAACGTGGTCTTTACCTTGTGCCATTTGATAGCCATGATCTCCACATGTGTCAATCCCGTCTTTTATGGATTCCTCAACAAGAATTTTCAGAAAGATGCGGTGGTTATGCTTCACCACCTCAGATGCTTTGAATCTCAAAAGTTATACGAGAACATTGCCCTTTCAACTCTGAACACTGATATGTCCAAGGGATCCCTGAAACTCAGCAGCATGCCTGAAAACCTCTGAAGCAGGCAACTTTCCAATCATTTCCATATATTTCCATTGATCTATGTATTGTGTTGCTGAATTCCTCTTGCGGGCAAGTGTGGTTTTGGGGTGATGAAATCAAAGGCCTAGTACTGTTGTGCTAGAAGCAGACACCACCTAAAAGATCTTCCAAATTAATGAAGCAAAAAAGATCTTCCAAATTAATGAAGCAATGGAGTTTTAACTCCATTGCAAGAGTATCTTTTGTTCAAGAGCTTAACAAGTACTGTGTGAAAATTAGTATTCGGGAAAAGATGCGCCGTGTTGCTGGGAAATGATGTGGTATTCCCTGTGGCCCATGCCATGCCTCCCATGAGTCTCTTGGACATCCTGCAATATTTCTTCTAATGAACTAATAGTTTGAGGGGTCCTTTGTGCTCTCTGAGCTTGGTTCTTTTCTTGCAGATGTTTCATTACCCAAACTATGTAACATCATCAGTGCTAACACTTACTTTAATGCCTTTAGAGTCATTATAAAGAAGAGGTTCGCATTCAAACATTCTCAAAAAGAGTGTTTTATTAGACATTCTTAGGTTATGACTGAGATCAGGCTTTTGTTTTCAGTCATGCTAGTTTCAAAATTTTGGTGTTTATTTTAGATGACAAGAATTAGAAAAAACAATGGGCTTGGAATGGATGTCAGGCAGGTGCTGAAAGAGGAAGCAGCAGCACATACTGGTGCCATAAATGCCACCGTAGTATATATTGTGTGTGCCAGGTCCCACACTTGAAACTTATTTTAACAACTGCATGCTGTTGTCTTGGAGTTAACTGCTGAAGATTAAATGTACCATTATATCTATACATAGACATGGATCTTTTTACAGGAACCTGTTTTGTAACTAGTATTCTGGTTTTTACTATGGATGTTTCTCACCTTCGCTTCTGCTATGACATTTTTCTTTATGGCTCCAAACTTTAATTTTCTAACTTTCTCTCCTAGTCTGGCGAGGCTTTCAGTTAAAACAAATTAATTCAGGTATCTTCCAAGTTTGTTAGTTGGCACAGCAGTGCTGAAATTTTGCCTCTAATGAATCCAAAGCTTTGCTAACTTAGCTGTTGATAAAAGATTGGCTTTTAACCTAGAAGAGCAAATCTGTTTCCACCCTGAACTTTGCCAATTAAAATATTTCCATATGGGAAAATGTTTTTCAGCACATGTTCACAGCTCTGACACGACTTGAAATGTAAGAAATTCATACTGAGAACATTCATTACTGTAGCACGCTTTAAAAACTGCTGCTTTCAACCTGATGATGTCTCAATGTGTGAATTAGAATTCTTAGCCAGCACAATTCAAGGCCACTAGGAATTCTGGGAACATATTTGGAGGGTATGATTCAGGTGAAAGCCAGTTGGTCTAGTGATTAAGGCGCGAGGTTAGAAACCAGGAGATCGTGACTTCTAGTCCCACCTGAGGCTCAAAGCCAGTTGAGTGACATTGGATCACTCACTGTCTCTCAGCCCTAGGAAGCCGACAAGGGCAAACCACTTCTGAAATCTTGCCAAGAAAATTGCAGGGAGTTGTCCAGGTAACCCCCAGGAGTCAATGTTGACTCGAAGGGACATACACACAAACCCAGACACATGAATTGAACAGCCTGTTTTAGAATTATACATCTGTTCAAAGCCAAACTACATAGAGAGGTTCATCCCTGAATAGGAACCCCCTCCTTCCTCTCCCTCTCCCTCTCTCTCCTTTTTTTAGGTTAAACATTGTAGAGGAGACAATTGGATCAGGGTAGCAGCTCTTCATGGTAGGAAAAGTTCCACTGGCAGCTGCAAAGAGGATGATTCGTGGTAGGGGATAAATCCAAGGCCACCCCCACCCTCTCTTTCCATATGTGCAAACTGGCTGGGATGATTTACACTGGCTAATGATTAAAAAAACACTCAGCTATGTTAGGGCACGTTATCCTTCAGGATTGAAGTCTGGGAACATCAGTGTTATTCTGAGCTTTATTTTGTAATAAACTTAAAAATATATTTTTTTCTATAATATTTCAATGTATTCATTGACTGTTGCTTTTCTGCTAATATGATGAGCAAGATTTTGTTTTGTTTGTTCACGTGCTTTAGACTTTACAGAGTTTATTGCACAAATGCTTGTTATTTGCAGTACATTAAAATAAGGTTATCTTCAAATAATATATCTTTTGCTGAAGTCTCATACATTTTTACTTCTTCTCCTTGAAATTAGGAATGGGAAAAATTCATGGGGATGTTACATTTCAATCCGGGGGGGGGGATGCAGAACGAATACCTTATTTTTCAGAGTATAAGACGCACCTTAGTTTTTTGGGAGGAAAATAGGGGGAGAAAGTCTGCCTACCAGGTATTCATCTGGCTAGCATCCTTAGTCTGGTCAGCTTCAGCACATTATTTTATCCCCTGGTTAGGGCTGGAAAAAAAACATTCTTCGGAGGGAGTAGCAATGAAAAAAAGCCTGCAAGCCGGTAAGAGCCGGGAAAATCATTAGGGCTGGGAAAAAAGCTTCGAAAAAGCTACATAGAGAGTATAAGACACACCCAAATTTTCAGCCTCTTTTAGGGGGGGGGGGAAGCTGCATCTTATACTCCGGAAAATACGGTAATATACGTATTGGATATCCAAGTGAAATCAGTATTGATATGAAAATAAGAAAACAAGGAGACATCTTTCGCTATAATGAGGCAGCAACCATTTTGTGACAATGAATATTAGCATGAAAAGTTTCCATTCTTTTTATTTATAGTCATACAACAGCATGAAATATTCACACCTAATTGTGACTGAATACTTCTCTTTACAGTGACTGTTTGATACATAAAGAACTGCAGGAGTTTTTATCAGTCTGATTGTATAGCTTACTAAACTGTGTAATCTGTTATAATGCATGGAATTATACACCTTGAAATGCCATTCACGTAAAAGCACATAAAGAATTGCCAAGTATGTAGGCAGTTCAAACTTTTCATTAAATATGAAACATTAGAAACACTTTTTCCCCTAGAAATACAGCCTAAACCAACATTTCAGTAGGAGCCAGGAATAGAGGCCAAACATTTTATCCCTTTTGAGGATGTGGCAGGGCTTAGATTTATTTATTTTCAATTTGTAAGTGCTAATTCTATACTGTAGCTGCTTAAGTAGCTAGCTCTACTTTTAGTTATTAATTAAAACAGAAAAGGATGTGCATCAAAATTAATCATTTTGCTACTGAATAGCAGTGGAATAATCTGGGATCTTTGGATGTTCTTCCAAATTTGATCTGGGAAACCATGTGAACAACACAGAAGCTGCCCAACTCTGTCTTAATCAATGTATTTTAAAAAGAAACTAAAAATGTCTGAGTCTGATTTCTGCAGGGAGCTAATCAAGAAAAAAAACTGAAATCAGTTTCCTAGGCAGATTTTTTTTTTACAGTGCAAACTTGTGTGTGTTTACTCAAAAGTAAATACTGCCGCGTTCAGTGATCTGGGAAGGAGCCACATGGCATGCAGACAAGCAGACTGTGCTCAGTGCTTTTCTGGACAAAGCAGCAGCTTTGCCTAAAAGAAACAGCTGCTGTGCATTTACAGTATTTCAGTAATATCGGCCTTTCTGCTTTGGTGAACATTCAAAGTGGCTAACAAAAATTTTAAAACACAAACAGTATTAAAAAGTTTAAAATGCTGATTAAAATTAGCATAGAAGAAATGTCCCCAAAAGCCAACAATTAGAATAGAATAGAATAGAATAGAATAGAATAGAATAGAATAGAATAGAATAGAATAGAATAGAATAGAATAGAATAGAATAGAATAGAATAGAATAGAATTCTTTATTGGCCAAGTGTGATTGGACACACAAGGAATTTGTCTTTGGTTCATATACTCTCAGTGTACATAAAAGAAAAGATACATTTGTCAAGAATCATGAGGTACAACACTTAATGATTGTCATAGGGTACAATAAGCAATCAGGAAACAATCAATATTGATATAAATCGTAAGGATACAAGCAACAAGTTATAAGTGGGAGGAGATGGGTGATAGGAACAATGAGAAGGCTAATAGTAATAGTAATGCAGCCTTAGTGAATAGTTTTTCAGTGGTGAGGGAATTATTTGTTTAGCAGAGTGATTAACAGTTAATGAAAGAGATGCACAGTTATCTCTTCTCCAACATTGAGAAAAAGAGGGAGATTACAATATGACTTTTCCAAGAATGGATTCCCTCACCTGGGATGAACGCAGGATAAGATGATGTCATCATGCAAACCCTTTGAGAGCAGGGGAATCTTTAAAGGGGATACTTCCACCACAGGTAGCACCAGATGCAAGTTCAAGACACTTTGGAGGCAGCGGGGCACACAGATGATTATTTCAGAATCAAGATGTTGGGTAATCATGCACAAAAGCCACTTTGTATGAACAAACCAGCACAATCCTTCTGTTAAGCTTCTTCATCCCCCCCCCCCAGTGTGATGGAGTGGGGGTGCTTTGCTTGATGCTTCATTTAAGACAGTGTTTCTCAACCTTGGCAACTTGAAGATATCTGGACTTCAACTCCCAGAATTCCCCAGCCAGCATTCGCTGGCTGGGGAATTCTGGGAGTTGAAGTCCAGATATCTTTAAGTTGCCAAGGTTGGGAAACACTGATTTAAGACAAGTGGTCCTTTGAAACTCATCGCAACATACAGTGGGACTTGCTCCCAATTAAACAAGAAAAGTGCATGGGATTTGTTTGGGAATTTGCTTCCCCCCCCCATATGTTTCCTACATGACTGCTAGTTCTGAAGTGGAGGTGCTTCAAAAATTGCTTGTGATATGCAGAATGACAATAATGGGATGGGGACAGAGTGAGCAATTTATTTTAAAGAAAACAGTCCAGGGAACTGGAATCCTGGAGCTTTATCTCTACAGAAATACTTACCTGCGTGTTTCAAGAAAATAAAAAATACACAAGAAAGAAAGAGAAATTGGCATCAAGCCTACTCAACCTTGAAATGGAAGCTTCATTGTTTGCCAGCTCAGAAATAGCTGAGGGCTATTTCTTGGAGAATGATTAGTAGCTAGACATTGGGAAAAGATGCATTTGAAGCCGGCTTACTTAGTCAGTGATGACCCCAAAGTAATTTTTCTTTCAGAGGATATACCCAATCTGTCTGATAGATACTGAAAGAAGGATCCTTGACAAATTTCAGACTGCGGGATTTATTTTCTATGTATATAGGATATCATTTTAAAGCCTTTAATTGTCTTGTTGAGACATGGGGATGGAGGTATACATCAATTTGGTGTTGACAAGCCAATTATAAAAATATTAAAGATTATTGCCCTTCCCTCCAGCTATGTCAGATTTGAAGTAAGGTTCTAAGCCATTCAAAATCTTTAATTTTCTCTTGTTATGCCAAAGTTGTCCCAAATAAAACAGACATCTTCTATCCATAGAGGAGTTGGCTGATTCTGCAGGTAAATTCAGCAATCAAGAAGTCAACCAATTGCTTCTAAGTGACCTCTTCAGCTTCAAAGGTGGCCCCATGGCACATGGATGTAGTACAGGAACTCCCCTCAGAGATTAGAAAGGCCCCAATCCTGTCGGCCTTTTATAAGTCTTTAAAAACCTGTCTGTGCTCCCGAGCCTGGCATGCTAAATGTTCTAAGGACCACGTTTCCTGGCTTTACTGTTAACTGGCCAAGTAAATATACACAGCATGGCGGTCACCTTTGACACTGAAGAGGCCCCTTAGAAGCAGTTGGGTTGACTTCTGCTGTGTATATTTATTGTGAATGTTTTTATGGTTTTTTAAATGTTTTTATTATTTTTTGTATAGGTTTTGAATTCTAAGCCACCCAGAGTCATTGATTGAGATGGGCAGCTATAGAGATTTAATAAATAAATTAAAACTAAAGCAGCAAGGTAAACAACTAAAGTCCATTTGGAGGCTTACACTGTAGTATAGTGAGATGTAAAGGAGCTAATTTTCTTGCACACCACAAATTTTCTTGCACACAACAAATTCTCAACTCATGCTCTGCAAGGATGTGAGGAGGCCTACTGGTACTGCCTTCTCCTCCCCAAGTTCTATTACAAGGACCTCAAAAGGTTTGTTAGAACAGTTTATAAATAAAATCTCTTTTAATTTGGCTTGTCTGGATGACATTTTTGACACTGAGTCAGATTCTTCTTATATAATTAGTCAGAATGAATTTCAATTCCAGTACCCAATGACATGGACAAGCTGCTTGGAGTCGTATGTTCCACCACTTTTCCATTAGATTGCCGTCCACCTTGGCCAGTCTGCCCATCATGTAACACCAGTCTGCAACTTAAAGCAGCATCACCATGATCGTGTTCCTGAAGTGATGCAACTATCCTCTATAGATGATTTTGGTTTTAAAAAGCCTATAAATGGATCCTGCATGGACATTCCCAAGCTCTCCAATACAGCTTTTGCTTTCAAATCCAAAGTGCTGTCCAGATCTACATCATATCTTCATCTATTTTTTTTTGCTTCAGTCATTGATCTGCATGCATTTTTTTCTCATTCCACAATCCAGTCTTTTTCATTTCATATGTCATCAAACTTTTCATATTTCCTATTACTGTAGTGTTCTGTGGCATTTTGTAAGAAAATACGTTACACTCTGTTCCACAGTGCTTCAATTTCCTCTTTTCTGGCATCTGCTTTCCATTCATTTACTCTATTGGGAGATTATTTTCCAACAGCTTTTCATACAGGGCTTGTACTTTTTCTTCCTGGAATATTCATTCTAGTTCCTTTCACTTCTTCCTTTTTTCTTCTTTGTCTACTTTCCCCCAATGCCTATTTCTCACATTACCGAATAATGTTGTTTGTTCCCACATTGAAAACTTCTCATGAACCACATATCCTGTGCTCATTCTCATGAGCTGAGATAGCGCAGTGGTTAAAAGCAGCATTGCGACCTTCAGCTGATTGCTAGTTCAGTAGTCCAGCTGTTCGAATCTCACTAGGCTCAAGGTTGACTCAGCCTTCCATCCTTCCGAGGTGGGTAAAATGAGGACCCAGATTGTTGGGGGCAATATGCTGAACTCTGTAAACCGCTTAGAGAGAGCTGGAAAGCACTATGAAGCGGTATATAAGTCTAGTGCTATTGCTATTGCTATTCTTTCAATCTTTCATCAAATCAGCAAATAAATCTCCCACCTGACTGCCGACCCACCTGACGGCTAATTATTTTTCCAGAGAGCATTTCAGATATGCAATCTCACCATTGATTTTATTGGTTCTAAATTTGTTCATATGTTAGCTGCTGACGGCTTCATTTTATTTTGTGTGTTATCGAACTTTTGCTGCTTTTCTTATATTGTCATTTTTATTTTGTTTATTATAATGTGGACATTTTATTGTACTGTTTGTAGACACACTGTAAATCATTTAAGGTTTCCTCAGTCGTGACAACCATAAGTCAAAATTTAAAAATAAATAAATATTCTGGAACCAAACTAGTAGCCTCTATTTTCATATGGTCTCATAACAATCTCAATGAAACCAATTCATATTATCTGATATACATTTTAGCCCTTTTTTTCATGGTTAATCCCACATCTTTACTTCAATTCACTCCACAAGATTAGTCTACCTTCATTCAGGTTTTATAGTATTACTGTAATATTATTATTTATAGTAATAATAACAATTTTATCCCTTAAAAAATAAAATACTTTATCCTTAGGTTGAAAATCAATGTTTCTTTTAAATCCTTGATTTTCGTCTGCTTTAAATATGATTATGTGCCATCAAGTTGTTAACAGTTCTAAGCAGTAATTCTGACAATATCTGACTGGAATGTAAATCTGGAGAATAGGCAGTGATGGCAAAGCTAAAAGAATATTTACACAGTAGAAGTTTAATCAAATTTAAACAAGAATGGTTCTCACACATGCAACACATCAGGTAGTATGAGGGAGAGGGAGAGGGAGAGGGAGAGGGAGAGGAGAGAGAGAGAGAGAGAGAGAGAGAGAGAGAGAGAGAGAGAGAGAGAGAGAGAGAGAGATGTGTTCCTGGTCAGTCAGATCAAAAAAAGATTTAAAAAACTGCTAATCACCTCAAAAGGCAGGGTACACAACACATAAAGACTTTCCCTAGCTTCCTTCAACTACCGTATTTTTCGGAGTATAAGACGCACCTTTTTACCCCCCAAGAGGGTGAAAAACTGGGTGCGTCTTATACACCGAATGTAGCCCCACCCACCCGCCGGCCCACCTCCCTTCAAAGGTTTTTGGCCTCCGCGGGTCGCATTTTCGGGCGGTTCCAGGTGGCGGGGAGCCTCACTTTCACTTGGAGGTTTAAAACAAGCCCCGTGTGCCTTTCCTGCCTTGGTCGGAGCCTGATTTTTGAAGCGGGAGGTCGGGACTCGTTTGGCGAAGGGGGCACTGCATGAGGTGTGTGTGTGTGTGTGTGTGTGTGTGTGTGTGTGTGTGTGTGAGAGAGAGAGAGAGAGAGAGAGAGAGAGAGAGAGAGAGAGAGAATGGAGTCAGATTCGAACATTTGCGTGTCCATCTGTCCCCCTAGCCACGGAGCGAGGGGATCCAAGCTAACAGCAGGCAATTTTCCGGTCTGCTAGAATTGTAGATGGAGGGATTATTTTAAAAAAAAAATTTAAGAGCGTTGAAGATTCGCTGGCAGAAACTTTCCTGCGAGCAGATCCATTGGAACTCTGGATCTTGCCCACCCAGCAGATGTTTCCACACCCTGGCATTTCCCTTCCCCCCCTCCCCGCATCCTGATGTTTCTCCCCCTCCCCACCCGTGTGTTTCTTCCTTCCCCTTCTGCCCCCCCCAGACTGGCAGACAGCAAGCGTCTAATCTGCCCTGCAGCTATGTTGCCTCGGGATTGCTACCAGTCCCACCCAATTCAGAAACCGGGGTTGCAGGGTGAGGAAAAGTTGGGAAAGTACAGACATCTGGAGGGTGCCTGGTTGGGGGGGGGCTTTTTCCATCTCCCTCCCATCTTCATCCCTTGGCCCAAGCACATTCTCTTTTAAGCCATAACCCATCCCATCATTCACACGGAGCAATAACTCTCGGGTGCAATTAGAGGCATATCTCCCCCTTCCCTTCTCAGAACGAGGTCATTTCGAGGGGCGTACTACCACCGAGGTGGAGGGAGACCGAGAAAGACCACCACAAATGAATCGCCCAGAAGGGGGGGTGGACAAACCGCAGCTGCCCTACCCCAAATTTGCAACTCGGGGAGGCCCTTTCTGCTGAGACACAGCTGCTCCGGTTTTCTCCGGACTGCACAGGAGAAAACCCCTGAGTTTTCCTCAGAGAGCGCCTCGCGCGCCCCCAGCCTTTGGGTGCTATTTAAATAATAATAATAATATTAAGACACCTTTCTAGAAAGAGAAGACAAACTTTGCCCGCGTTTGGTGCAGGGGAAATCGGCCTGGGGGATTCGGGGAGGGAGGAAGAGGCAAACCGACACCTTTCCTCCCCCCCCCCCCCCGCTGTTTTGTTCTTTTGTTTCTTTCTCAGAGATCAGCTGTGAAGTGCAAAAATATAGAAGTGTAAAAACTTCCATTGCTTAAGGGCCACCTAAACAGCCTCCAAAGCTTGCTCGGCTTCAGGCTATTATTGACAGTATCCAGCCCTCCTCCCCGTCACCTTTCCGTTCTCAGTTTTTGAGAATATTTTCAATTATCGTCTCGCTTCGCTTTTCCTCAAAAGGGGAAGAAGGCACAGGGTGGGGTGGGGGTGCAGGCTCTGCTCAACCTGCTGGTGCCCGCCTTGCCTTACGCCTCTCACCTCTCACGCATGCCCCCTTCGCCAAATGAGTCCCGACCTCCCGTTACAGGAATCAGGCTCCGACCGAGGCAGCAAAGGCACAGGGGGCTTGCTTGGGAAGCCCGGCAATCTGTTTATGAGATGGCAGCGTCCAGGAGGACTGAAGTGCTGCGTCTCTATCGGACCTTGCTGCGAGAAAGCCAGGCTTTCAACGCCTACGGCTATAGGTAGGAAGATAGGGAGTCTCGGGAGTGGAGCCTTCGGTGCCAAGTCTCTCTTCTTCCCCCATGAAAATCATCCCCCACCCCACCCACGCCAGTTAAATGCCCATATGGTGATAGGGTTTGTTTTAAATGGATAAAAAGATCTGTGCTGCTCGTTATCAAAATCCGAGTGGAAGTGAGGATGCAGCTGATCCTGATGCTGGTAGGCAAGGGCAGAATTTCTTTTTCCCTTGTTTTGCTCCCCCAAAATTAAGGTGCGTCTTATACTCCGGTGCGTCTAATACTCCGAAAAATACGGTATTTATGATAGTTACTCCAGGGTTTTGTTTTGTTTTTTGAGGTAAAAAACTTAGAGATCCAGCATTCTTGTAACCAAATTCTTTATACTGCACAGTTCGTTGCTAATTGGACATGTCAAATTACTTCAGCCCCATGATTTGCATGAAGGGAGATAAGAGGTATCACCCAAAAGTTAAAACAAATTTGCAACTCAATATTGTACATAAACCCCATGGAAACTCCACGAGTTCATAATAGATGAAGTTAATCGTAATACCAACACAATTGATAATGAGTTGTTCGAGTTTCACCCATTGCATTTCCCTGAAAATAATTCCAGACAGGTACTCTCAACATTTCTGGGAAACTCCTCAAGCACCAACTGGTGTGTCATCTTAATGGACTTCTACTTCTTGCAGAGATTGGTAGCTCCAATTAATCCCAGGAAGTGATATGTACCCCAGAACCAGATAATCTCATCTTATCCAAGGTCAATATCAGATTAAAGGGAAGTTAGCCACATGAGGTGGCCCATTTTAGAATATAGAATAACAGAGCTGGAAGGGACCTTGGAGGTCTTCTAGTCCAGCCCCCTGCTTAGGCAGGAAACCGTACACCACTTCAGACAAATGGTTATCCAACATCTTCTTAAAAACTTCCAGTGTTGGAGCATTCACAACTTCTGGAGGCAAGCTGTTCCACTGATTAATTGTTCTAACTGTCAGGAAATTTCTCCTAAGTTGCTTCTCTCCTTGATTAGTTTCCACCCATTGCTTCTTGTTCTACCCTCAGGTGCTTTGGAGAATAGTTTGACTCCCTCTTCTTTGTGGCAACCCCTGAGATATTGGAACACTGCTATCATGTCTCCCCTAGTCCTTCTTTTCATTAAACTAGACATACCCAGTTCCTGCAACCGTTCTTCGTATGTTTTAGCCTCCAGTCCCCTAATCATCTTTGTTGCTCTTCTCTGCACTCTTTCTAGAGTCTCAACATCTTTTTTACCTCATGGCATTTTGACCTGAAGAAGCCCATGGCTGTTTTTGGGATCATAAACTCTTATTTTTCATCCTAGGGAGAAGATACTAGCAGTCTGGGAAAATCCACAACCACTCTTGTAATGAAATCAAGCACTCAGAGGTGCTGTCATGCAGCTAGGAAGACAGTACAGTAAAAGCACCCCCGATCTGTCACACAATCTCTTTGTCTTTGTTGTGACTTATGCTATCACAGCTCATGCCAGCTAATTTTATTTCTTGTAGGCCTGATGGTACAAATCCCATATTTTCTCAGATGTCTGCCTAAATATGCCAGAGTTTCATTCAGCTATGTCAGTATCTCAGCATGTTATTTTGACACCATAATCTTCATGAAGGCTGTTTTCCCTTTATCTCTTGTTTTAGTGTCCCCGTGGGAATTTTGGAGGTGATAGCTGTGCTGCAGTACGACTCAAACTAAAGACAAAGGGCCTTATTAAATTATGACTGATGGCTTCAAAGCTATCACATTCCAGCTGTGGGCAACAGATATATAAATCAGCCACCAATGTAATCAGTTGTGTGTCTGTACCTGACAGAAAGAAGAAAGAAAAGAACAGATGGAAAACAAAGGCAAACCTAAAAGCTTAATCTCTAAAAATAAATTTACTTTTATTTTTAGGGTAGCATATGTTGGGGTATAACTAATGTTTGCCTGGGTTGGGAGCCATCTAAGGATTGCTATAATTTTCTTGATGTAACTAACTTTCTGAGTTGTTGCAAAACAGTTCTAGAAGTTTTTCCTTCCAGACAGGTAACTTTTTTTACTAAAACTCCACAAGAACCGCTTGTACCACAAGTGGTACAAGAACAATGGAGTGCTTGCACTGTGAGGCGGTATATAAATCTCACTAATAAATAAATAAATAAATAAACAATAAGGGCTGAAGTGCACATTACAATAGATATTGCAACAGCAACAATATGAAAATGGAGTCACTACAGGTGTGGCAAAAACTACTTTGGGGACCAAAAAAACCCAACTCTTGAAAAAGTGTAAACAGCATGGGAGACATTACATGAGCCGAGGTGGCGCAGTGGTTAAAGTGCAGCACTGCAGTTCAGCTGTTCAAATCTCACCGGCTCAAGGTTGACTCAGCCTTCCATCCTTCTGAGGTCGGTAAAATGAGGACCCAGATTGTTGGGGGCAATATGCTGAACCCTGTAAACCGCTTAGAGAGGGCTGTAAAGCACTATGAAGCGGTATATAAGTCTAAGTGCTATTGCTATTCTTTCCATACAAGTTTCCATTAAACATTGTTAGCATTAATTTCTGAGGTACATTTATTGCTAAAGACAATATAGAGACTTGTTGCAGTTTAACTACTCATAAATGTATGCAGCAAAGCTATATACTGTACATGCTTTTTGGAAGAATGCCTCATTGAACAGAATAGGATTTTTTATCTGAATACATTCTCACAGGATTGTCTCACTGCTGTATGAAACAAACAAAATATTATGTAGTTACTTACCAAGCACATCTAAATGATATTAAAGTAATCAAAATATCTTTACAATCCCCAAGGCATGTCACAACTTTTGAGCACCCCTAATGTTTGGAAATTGAAAGTTGAAAATTTTGACACGCCCCACACAAGTGTATGGATTCAACAGGAACCTCATTAAGACACAAGCCTTTGCACTATAGCTATTTCACTGTACCTATATTTAAAAAATTTTCCTAAAGTGACTCTGTTTCAACTTATCAGTTCCAGATGTGTGTAGAAGGACTGATGTATCTCTCAAAATTCCCTGGGATATGGTCTTCTTAAAATGCACAGAATTTCAAAGAGCTTTCTGTAGCAAAGATTCCCTTTCATCTTTTTCTTTATAGAAAAATGCAAATCTTTTACAGATTAAAACAAGGTCAGAGAGTAAAAAATATTATAAGCATAGGTCTGCATAATTTGGTATTGAGATCCATTTCACTATAGTGGTTTAAGCACCAGGCTAGAAATCAGGACCCTGAATGCTAGTCTTATCTTGGGCACAAAGCTAGCTGGGTGACTTTGGGCCAGTCACTCTCTCTCAGCCCTAGGAAGGAAAGGACAAACCACTGCTGAAAATTGTGCTCCCAAAACTGCAGAAACGTGTCCAGGTTGTTGCCAGGACAAAACTAGTTCAAAAGCACCCTAATAGTGATAACCTAGCTAGCCAACTTGTTAATACATTTTTTTCTTTATTGAGACTTCAATCGATCAGAATAGAGCTGGAAGGGACTTTGGAGGTCTTCTAGTCCAATCCCGTGCTCAAGCAGAAGACCCTATACCCGTGATGGTGAACCTTTTTGCCATCGTGTGCCAAAAGCGCACGCGTGCGTGCACTACAGCACGTGTGTGTGCCGGCGCTCATAATGCAATGCGGGGGGCCCTGCGCATGTATGCATGACCCATGTTCCCCCCTGCACATGTACACACGAGCCCCCCACACTCCCCATGACCCCCCACGCATGCACGCGTGACCCTCCCGCGCCCCGTTTTGGGCCTAGTAGGCCTCCCTGCAGCCTCCTGGGACCAAAAAAGGGGCCCGGGGGGACCGCACTTCCCCCACACTTCCCCACCCATGCAGGCCCATGCATGCGCCCCTCCCCCCACGCACCCCAAAAATCAGCTGGTTGGCAGGAGGCGCGTGTGCGTATGTGTGGTGGAGCTGAGCTGAGCGACGGCTTGCGTGCCCGCAGAGAGGGCTCTACATGCCAGCTGAGGCACGTGTGCCATAGGTTTGCCATCACGGCCCTATACCATTTCAGACAGGGGGCTGTCCAGATTTTTCTTTAAAACCTCCAGCGATGGAGCACCTACAACTTCTGAAGGCAAGCGGTTCTACTGGTTAATTGTCCTCACTTCTTTGTACTTTTTCCAAAGTCTCAACATCTTTTTTGTGATGTGATAAATAATACTTATATTAGTTATGGAATAATAGCTGAAGTGACTTTTGATAAATATACTAAATTCATCCTTCATATCTGACTGATAGTCATGAATTCCTCTATTGGATATTTCTGAGCTAGATAATAGAGATAACATCATCAGACTGAACTGTTTCCTGTTATTTATTTTTACAACTTTTTCTCAGTTACTGGAAATCTGCTCTAGTAAATACGCTACATCATTACTTCTTTGCTTAATTAATTTGAGACTCTGGCTATTAAGGTTCTTCTTAGCTCTGGTTTCATTTGCTTGATACCACCAGACACCAGACAAAGGAATTCAGATGCTTTCTATCAAAAGAACAGAACTGAATAACAGAGTTGAAAGGGACCTTGGAGGTCTTCTAGTCCAACCCCCTGCTCAAGCAGGAGACCCTATACCATTTCAGACAAACAGCTGCTCAGTCTCTTCTTAAAAGCCTCCAGTGATGGAGCACCCACAACTTCTGAAGGCAAGCCATTCCACTGGTTAATTGTTCTGTCAGGACATTTCTTCCCAGTTCCAAGTTGGTTCTCTCCTTGATTTTCCATCCATTGCTTCTTGTCTTGCCTTCTGATGTTTTGGAAAATGGTTTGACCCCCTCTTCTTTGTGGCAGCTCCTCAAATATTGGAACACTGCTATTATGTCACCCCAGTCCTTAGATATACCCATTTCCTGCAACCATTGTTCATGTTTTAGCCTCCACCCTCCAAAGCAATCTTTGTTGCCCTTCTCTGCACTCTTTCTAGAATCTCAACATATTTTTTACATTGTGGTGACCAAAACTGGATGCAGTATTCCAAGTGTGGCCTTACCAAGGCATTATAACACAGTACTAACACTTCACATGATCTTGATTCTATCTCTCTGTTAATGCAGCCTAGGATTGCATTGGCTTTTTTGGTGGCTGCAGTAACTGCTGGCTCATATTTAAGTGATTGTCCACTGGGACTTCAAGATCCCTCTAGCAGTTACTGCAATTGAGCTAAATTTCACCTAATCTGTACCTGTACATTTGGTTTTTCTTGCCTATGTGTAAAATCTTACTTTTCTCTCCATTGCAGAGGTGGGTTCCTGCCTCTGATTGCCGGTGCGGTTAATAGCTGTTGTTCGGCGCAGAGCCGAAGACGCTGCTGCCGTTCGCGGAGCAGGAGCTTTCCCCGGGCGCTTTCCCCGCCCGCATGGATGCCGCCAATTGCGTTCTTCTGCCCTCTGCGCATGCGGAACGCTTTGCGCATGCGCAGAGGGCAAAAGAACGCAATTGGCGGCATCCATGCAGGCGGGGAAAGTGCCCGGGGAAAGCTCCCGCTCCGCGAACGGCAGCAGCATCTTCGGCTCTGCGCCGAACAACAGCTATTAACCACACCGGCAGGATCCCACCTCTGCTCCATTGAATTTCATTTTGCTAGATAGGGCCCAGGTTTTAAATCTGTCAAGATGCATCTGGATCTTGAGCCTATCTTCTGGGGTGTTGGCTCTTCTTACCAGTTTGGTATTGTCTTCCAATTTGATGAGTTCCCCATCTTATTCCCTCATCTAAATAATTTATGAAGATATTGAAGAGTATTGGGCATAAAACAGAACCTGAAGGTACCCCACTGCTTACTTCTTTCCATGTAGATCTACTATAATTCCATTAAAGAGTACATGTTGAGTGCAGTTTGTCAGCCAGTTGCAAATCCATATGGTGGTGATGCTGTCTATCCCACATTTTTCTAGGTTACTAAGAAATAGGTTGTGGTCTACTTTGTCAAATGCCTTACTGAAATACAAGTATACTATGTCCACAGCATTTCACTGGTCCACTAATTTAGTCACTTTGTCAAAGAAATAAGATTTGTTTGGCATGATCTGTTTTTGACAAACCCATGTTGGCTTCTGATTATAACATTTCTTGCCTCTAGATCAGGGGTATCAAACTCAAGGCCTGCGGGCTGAATCAGGGGTGCTTAAATCTGGCTCGTGGGGCAGCCCTGGAAATGACGAAGGACCAGCCCGTGGTGCCTCTGCCAGCAAAAAACAGAGCTTCAAGAAGCCATCAAATTGAATAGGAGCCTGCAGCGTAATACTGCTGCAAAAAAGGCAAATGCAATCTATGCTTTCCAAACCATAGAAAGCAATTTAACTCTACTGCTTTGGTCAGACCAGTCAAGTATTTTTTTCCCCTCTTCTTGTCAGAGAAATTGGAACATTTTCTGATGATGGTAATGAAGTCAATCAGCGACTAGAAACTAAATCGTATAAAGAGAGATTGAAGAAGGGAGGTTATCTACAACTCTGAGGAAAAAAGGACTGGGGGTGGGTGTAAGATAGCATTCCTAAAATACCTGAAAGGGTGTCATATAGAAGACAGCCCAAATGCCACACCCACCCTGGCCATGGCCACCCCAGCCATGCCCCCCCCGAGGTCAAACACAACCCTGATGCGGCCCTCAATGAAATCAAGTTTGACATCCCTGCTCTAGATGTTCACAAATCTGTTACTTGATTCCCTTTTCCAGGATCTTCCCAGGTATTGATAACAGCCTGATTGGTCTGTAGTTTTCTGGATCTCTCCCCCCCTTTTTTTTTCAAGGTGGGAATCACATCAGCTGTTTTCCAGGCCTCTGGTAGTTCCCCAGTGCTCCAGGATCTTTGGAAGATATGCTTCAATGGTTCCAAGATCATATCTGCTAGCTCCTTCAGAACTGTGGAACATAATCCATCAGGATCTGGTATTTGAACTCATCTAGAATGGACAGGTATTCTCTTACCATTTTCTTGCCTATTTTAATTTGTATTTCTAGTCTGTCTTTTATGGTTCTGTTTTTGGTAGGTTGGGCTATTTTTCCTTTTTGAGTGAAGACAGATGCAAGGAAAGAATTAAGCAGCTCTGCTTTCTGCCTGCTGCCTGTCACTTCCTTGCCATTTACTCCCATTAGTGGACCGTTTGTTTCCTTGACTTCTTGTTTTTTATATGTTGAAAGAAACATCATCATCATCATCATCATCGTCATCGTCATTTGTTGCAAGTCTTAGTTTATTCTGAGCTTTAGTTTTCCTTATTTTATCTTTGCAGATTTGGGCTATAGGCTAGTATTCTGCCTTAGTTATGTGTCCCTCTTTCCATTTTTTATATTTATCCTTTTTGTCTTTCAGTTTATCAGAGTTCTTTGTGTAACCATGCTGGTTTCTTTTTTGATTTCTTATTTTTCTTTTTCATTTCATTTCTTATTTTTCTTTCTCATTCTGCTGGATTGGGCTTTTATGATCATGTATTTTAGAGTTTCCCAAGTTTCTTGAGTTGTTTTCCCCTTTAATATTTTTATCCATGGAAGGATGGAAAGATGAGTCAACCTTGAGCCTGGTGAGATTCGAACTGCCAAACTGCAGGCAGCCACCAGTTAGCAGAAGTAGCCTGCAGTACTGCACACTGCACCATCAATCCTAAAGATAGGCCACTTTCTCTCCTCAGTTTTAGTTTAAAGCCCTTCGGATAAGCTGAGCCAATCGTTTTCCAAATGCATTCTTCCTGGTTCTTGTGAGGTGCAGCCCATCTCTTGCCAGAAGCCCTTCATGTAGGTAATGCAGACTGTGGTCTAGGAATCCGACAATGGTACCATTGTCTTGATGGCACCATCCCTTGAGCCTTCCTACATTTCTTCTAGCCTATATGATTGCCAAATGCCATTTCCTTTTCATTGTTTTTATGCCTAATCCTTTCTCCCCAGTCAAAAAGGGCATCCCCTCAAGTATTGGAACACTGCTATCATGTCACCCCTGGTCCTTCTCTTCGCCAGACTGGCCAAGCTCAGTTCCTAAAACATACAAAGAGCGGTTGCAGGAACTGAGCTTGGCCAGTCTGGCGAAGAGAAGGACCAGGGGTGACATGATAGCAGTGTTCCAATACTTGAGGGGATGCCACAGAGAGGAGGGGGTCAGGCTGTTTTCTATGGCACCAGAAAGCCAAACAAGGAATAATGGATGGAAGCTGACCAAGGAGAGATTCAACCTGGAAGTGAGGAGAAACTTTCTGACGGTGAGAGCAATCAACCAGTGGAACAGCTTGCCAGCGGAGGTTGTGGGAGCCCCAACACTTGCGACCTTCAAGGGGAGACTGGACTGCCATCTGTCTCAAACGGTGTAGGAACTCCTGCTTGAGCAGGGGGTTGGACTAGATGACCTACAAGGTCCCTTCCAACTCTAATAATAAATCTAAATCTAAATCTAAATCTTTCTAATAATAGGACTGTTCTTAGCGGTTAAAAAAAATATTAGTGCTGTAGAGTAGTACTTGTCTACAACTCTTTAAATAGTCTGGCAGGGCCTTTTTGTTTTAATTCTGAATATTTTGTTGATGTAGTTTTCTCTCCCTTCATCCTTCTTTCCTCCTTCTTTGTAACAATAGCAGATTTATATACTGTATAACATGTTTTGCCACAATCCTATAATTGAGATTGAGATTAAGGTACAATCTGAAGAGCAAACGAAGGCAGACAAAGCTTACATAACTTTATCCCATGGTTAAACATAAGTGGAGAAGAAGAGATGCCTACCAGAATACAAATTTAAAATCATCAGCTTTTCTTGCATTAAAGTGCCTAATTGAAAACTTCAGAGTTCAGGTTGTCATTACGGGGTCCAGCTTTTTATTAAAATAACAACAGAAGAATATCAGAAAAGACTGACTAGAGAGCAGAGAGGAACAGCCTAAAACAGCTAACAAGCACATTTCTGAACATATCCATCACTGGTCACCTGGTTTGGCTTCCAATGTAAGAGGTGTCAATGTGTAACAAATGTTATGCATCTTGCAGCTGTCACTGGACGCTGTCAGCTTAAGTTTGGTCACATAAACAGTCTTGTCTTGATCAAGATAGCTGAATTCTGCGAACTTTGACAAAGCCACTGCAATGAAAGTGTAAAGACTCTATTGGTATTCCAGTGATATTTGTTTAATTATTCCTATTAGGAAATCATTTCTTAGGACCAGATGGCTGATTAGTACAACAGGTCACAGGGACATCCTGGAACCTTTCCTCCCTGAACACAATATTGGCATGCTGGTTCCCTTTTCCAGATCTGTTGTGCAACTTCCAAAAGTCGAATTGCTGATTCAGAAGCAGGTTAGGCAGTAACAATGAAATGGAGTAATGGCAGGGGACAAAGAATGTTATCTCCTCATTATTTGCTTATTCACCAAGCTGTAAGCTTATATTTCATCTATACCTTTGTAACAAGGCTATTTTGTTTCTGTTTTATAGGGTGAGTAAAGGAGAATCATTATTATTTTCAAATGGCTTGCTAAAAGTACATTTATGTATAACACTTATAAAATCAGTCTTTTTTTTTTTTTTTTGCAAAACCCAGATTTAATACTGCCAAAGTGCTGACACTCTAAAATAATGTGTTTTGAGGAACCATTAGATTAGAAAGAGAAAAATAAAAACATTTACCAATAGCAAAGTTGGAGCATCAATATTGCAGGGGCCTCTGGTGCCAAAAACATGGTGCCACCCTTACCCCCCTTTTCTCCTAGACCCGTGATGGCGAACCTACGGCACACAGGTGGCACGTGGAGCCATCTCTGAGGGCATGCGAGGTGTTGCCCTATGTCAACTCCAGCATGCATGTGCGTGCTGGCCAGTTGATTTTCGGCCTTGGGGAAGGCTGTTTTCGGAGTGCGAAAAACGGCCCGATGGGCAAACCAGAAGTTCAGAAAAACGGACTTCTGGTTTGCCCATTGGGACGTTTTTCACACTCCGGAGGCTTCAGGGAAGCCTGAGGGTGAAAAACGGCCCATTGGGAGGGCGCATGTGTGGGGATGCGCGCATGCGCAGTGTGGCACACGTGGGGGGGATTGTGTGCCGGCAAGCACACTCCCATTTTTGGCACGCAAGAAGAAAAAGGTTCGCCATCACTGTCCTAGACCATCTGATCAATACAGTCAGTTCCTGGCCTGGAAACAGGTTGGTGGTTTCTAAATGCCACTGATGGCAGGAAACCAATTCATCTGGCCTACATCAGCCAATTTATTTCCTTGGATGAAACCAGCAACTTTAGTGGGAGTGACACTGCAAGACTATAACAGAGAAACAAGGATAAAGTGTTTGTATGAAAGGATACAAGTGGGCAGAGATGTAAATGGCTGCACAGCCTTATAGTAGCATGGGCAACATTTTATGACCAAGAGCTGTACTGTAATATTATGAAGTTTTCATGTGGTCTAACAGGTGTAGCTAGGATAATGTAACCAGAATTGGGGGAGCCAGACTTTGGCATTCTTTGTGGGACTGAGGGGTTTAAGGGATGAAACGGGTACTTACGATTATGCTTAAGGTACTCATTTCGACCCTCCAACTTCTTTCAAAAAGCACCAGTTTTAGTTTTGATGCAATTGGGTTTTAAAGAGACCAAAGGGTAAAATCTTATTCAATCCACAGCTTTCAACATCTTAAAAATCATGATGCAACTTTTTACATCTGCTTGCCTTAAAAAAACACAGGGAACTAACTGAAAGCTATTATGGGTTGTCTATCCCTATTTTAAGGGGACACGGTGGCTCAGTGGCTAAGACGCTGAGCTTGTCGATCAGAAAGGTCAGCAGTTTGGTGGTTCAAATCCCTAGTGCCGCGTAACGGAGTGAGCTCCCGTTACTTGCCCCAGCTTCTGCCAACCTAGCAGTTCGAAAGCATGTAAAAATAGTCCTGAGGGAATAGGGCGGCATAGAAGAACCACCAAATAAAAATAAATAAATAAATAAATAAATAAATAAATAAATAAATAAATAAATAAATAAATAAATAAATAAATAAATAAATAAATAAATAAATAAATAAATGCAAGTAGAAAAATAGGGACCATCTTGGTGGGAAGGTAACAGCGTTCCGTGCGCCTTCGGCATTTAGTCATGCTGGCCACATGATCACGGAGACGTCTTCGGACAGCACTGACTCTTCGGCTTAGAAACGGAGATGAGCACCGCCTCCTAGAGTCGGGAACAACTAGCACGTATGTGCGAGGGGAACCTTTACCTTTACCTTATCCCTATTTTGATCTTTTCCAACTTGGAATTTTGTTGTCTTCCAAAGTATTATTCCAACTTCTAAAACATCCAGACATATTATGGTTTCAATAATTTCTATTTTAGTCCTGCTGTGAACTAAAATTTTCTTTTTTCTTTTGCTCTTCTCTGTAAACTGGCCAGAAGCTGGTGATTGTAGCTGATAGAGAAATCTAAGGGGAAAACATGGCTGAAAGAAACAGGTCCTCTGTGAGAATTCTGTGAGCTGCAGAGCACATCATAATCAGAATGTTCTCTTCCACCTGCATGCGATTTATGGCCAAGCTGAACCGTACATGGCAACTGTAAGCCAGGTTAGAATTACTCAGGGCCGTCTTAACAGCATTATGGGCCCAGGCAAAGCAGTATACTGGGGCCCCCTACAACAACTACTCACAGGAATAAAAATGTAAATGGTCAATAAAATTAAACATATATTTATTTTATTGGCATGTTAGTATTAATTTAAAAAATGCAGTAAAATGTAATAAATATGTTGCTGTATTTATATGCTACAAGGTGCATTGAAGGGTTAACATACACAGATTAATATGGGGCCCCTATGCTTGTGGGGCCCATGGGCAAGTGCCCATCAGGCCCATGCATTAAGACAGCCTTGGAATTACTGTTTATAAAGTGGGGTGAAGGCAAATTCTTGTCTTCATCATTCCCTAGTCTTTGAAATGTCTTTTCTCAGTGGGATTCTCTGATCAAAGAAAGTATTGCCTGGTACTCAGCTTCTCTAATTCCACCTTAGTTTGACATTTACTGCTTAATCACAGATTAGTGTAGTTTATTGCATCAGACTGCCTCCCTTCCTAATTCTGATCTCAGATTTAATTGGGTGGTGTGCCTCAGGATACAATAGTTATTTAAAGGGTCATCTGTCATCATGTTCTGAAGCTAACACATCTCTGCAGAAATATCTTTAACAAAATTTTGGATTATGACATGCCAAGGGAGGAAAACAAATATAATATACTATGAACTGATTCAGTTTGTATTTTCCTATTTCCCTATCAATTCTGATCTCTGTTTATAAATTAAATTACTTTTTAGAAATGGCAAACGTTTTGCAAAAATTACAGATTGCGACTGTTAGTAGGATCCGCAGCAGGAAATTTCCTTTCTCGGTCTCTCCAGTTGTAATTTTAAACTTTAAATAAAGTGATGCAACAGTGAAAGAACAAGTAAGTGCATCAATATTTATGGAATATTTTAAAAAAGAGAGAAAGGCTACAAAGCCTAATTAAAGAATGGAAAAGATACCAAGATTGGTGGCTGAGGAAGCAACCCAAGTCCACCACTCCTGCTTTTCATTGTATCTTTGTTCTATTTAAGCACCCTATCAGGCCACAGGTCACTGGTAACTTTGTAGTGGGAAATTTCCTTTCTTTATTATCTTCATTTGCACACTAGTTCCTCATTGCGGAGGCTAATTGCTGTCAAACCCACATTCAAAATTCTGCTGGGCACTATTCAAAGAACATACCATAAGGATGCCCACATCACATTGCGCAAATGACCCTCTGCGCCAGTGGAGGGTTCTCAAAATTTTTACTACCACTCTGTGGGCGTGGCTTATTTTGTGGGTGTGGCTTGATGGTCATGTGACTGGGTGGGAGTGGCTTTGCGGTCATGTGACCGGGTGGGAGTGGCTTTGCGGTCATGTGACCGGGTGGGAGTGGCTTGCCGACCATGTGACCAGAAGGGGGTTACTTGATCATGTGACTGGGTGGTCATGTGACTGGGTGGGCGTGGCCAACTTGACGTCACTCACGTCAAGGGTTAGGGTTAGGGTGCCTGGCCTCTCCTCACCTCAAAGGCCTCAATGAGATACAATTTCCCTATCTATTTACTACTACTGAACATCCAAAATATACTATTTAATCCTATGTAATGTGTACATACAGTATATATTACACATAGGCACACAAAAATATATATTATCTACTATATATACTGTATGTGTATGTACACACATACACACACACACACACACCTCTTCTAAAACTATACACATTCAACCTCACCTACTGCATTTGGAAAAACACACCCAGAGTCCACTTTAACTTTTTAAAAATCAAGGAAATTTCTTTCAAAGTTTAGCTACACTTTGATTTATGAAGGAACTGGATATTTTTGTTGCATTTTCTGTACCATTTCCTGGAATTCTTTTATTTAAAAATCCAGATTTTTATCAAATGTTTATCTCTGTGGAAAACTGTAACTTATGCTACACAATGTTGATAGATTCTTGGAGAGGAGGCATCACCCTCCCATTCTCTATGGATGGTATGGATATGACAGGATTTTGGAGAACCTTCCTACTAGCAAATGTGCTGCTTTTTGCAGTGAGAGCAGAGATCACAATGAAGTATCAGAAAACAAGTTAGTATTTCTCTGCCCTGCAGATCTCTTGTTCCGATGTCCAGAAAGTATTATTTCACTTGTATATTGGATGGGGATCTTTGAGACCAGAGATATAGGAATAGGAATTATATGCTTCTTTTTGCAAGATGCATTATTTACAAAAAAATAAAGCTATAACAATAACAAGTATGCCTCTAGAGTAATTCCTTGGTTTAACAGACCCTTAGTTTAGTGACTTCAGATGCAGCAGACAAAATCAGCCAATGGAATTTATGCTTCTGCATAAAAATCCCTTATACCATTGGCTAAAAATGAAAAATTAACTTAAGAAAAATCCCACTTACCATTTGAATTTAACAGACATTTTGTTTTAACAGACGCCTCTTCTCCCCATTAGTCTGTTAAACTGATATCTTACTACAACTTCCATAATTAGATTGGTTATGTTAATACAGTCATAATTAATAATATTCAGGCTTCTCACTCAGTAAAAATAAAAAATAAAAATACTTTGCATTTACATCATAGTAAATGCAGGAATCATTGTAGAATTTTCCCATATTTATTAGAACCAGGTATTTTGCAATTTCCAGTGGAGCCTTTTTATAATGGACATCATCCTTTAATCTATTTGGTTCAAATATTAGTAGAAAAAATAGCTATGATAAAAAAATATGTGCACACATATGTACGGCTACACACAAGCACCAAATCAAAAAGTTGTGAAACTAGAATTTCAATGTTAGATAAAAGTATTGCCAGTCCAAACAGCAAATACCACTAATATTTAGAAGACCCATTGGCAACAAAGAATCTCTGTGGCAAGACAGTGCAAAACAGGGTTGGATGTGCCAGATAGCCTGTCTGCGTTCTGCCAGATTGCCTTGGGCCACTGGTCAAGAAAGAAGAAGATGGACACAGCTGGTTTTGGTCACATACAACACCTTGCTTCTTTGCGGTTTTCTCTCCACTTGGAGCTGAAAGTCTCCCCCCTTCAACCCATATGGCCAGTTGTGCTCCCTAAAAGAAACAATTGCACCCCCCATTGCCAGCCTTCCTTCCTTCCTTTTCTTTCTTGTCTCTCTCACTCTCCCTTCCTTCCTTCCTTTTCTCTTTCTCTCTTCCTTTTCTCTTTCTCTCTCTCTTTCTTTCTTTCTCTTTCTTTCTTCTTTCTTTCTCTCTCTCTCTTTCTTTCTTTTTCTTTTTCTTTTTCTTTCTCTCTTCTCGGTGGCGGGAGAAGGAAGAAAGGAAGAAAGTGCTCTGGGAGAGCGAGCGGCCCAGCCCAGCGGCAGCACTGCCGCCCCTCTTGCCTTTCTGGCTTCGGCTCTGGTACCTTCGCAGGCCGGGCAGCATTGGGGCGCGCACCTACGGAGCTCCGCCAGCCTCAGACTCTGGGGCTGGCGGGGCAGGGAGACAGTGACGCTGCTTGGAGAGCCGGCAGTCTCCGAGCCTCACCAAGAAGGTAATCCGAGCGTCAGCTGGGCACATGAGCGCTCCCACCCACCCCTCGCTCCTACCGTCTCCCGGGAAGTGGCCGCGGACAGATCTGGGCAGGGCGGAGCCGCCGGTGCAGCGCTCGGCGAGGAAGGGTGAGTGGGGGGAGGGCGGGCGGCCCGTCCTGTCCCAGCAGCGGCGCATCTCCCAGGAAGTGGCCGCGGACAGATCTGGGCAGGGCGGAGCCGCCGGTGCCGCGCTCGGCGAGGAAGGGTGAGTGGGGGGAGGGCGGGCAGCCCGTCCTGTCCCAGCAGCGGCGCATCTCCCAGGAAGTGGCCGCGGACAGATCTGGGCAGGGCGGAGCCGCCGGTGGAGCGCTCGGCGAGGAAGGGTGAGTGGGGGGGGGAGGCTGGCCCGTCCTGTCCCAGCAGCGGCGCATCTCCCAGAAAGTGGCCGCGGACAGATCTGGGCAGGGTTATTCCTTCCTTCCTTCCTCTTTCTTTCTTTCTCTCTTTCTCTTTCTTTCTCGGGGAGGCTACCAAAGGGAGATCCATTTGGAGGGACCTGGGTGGGGCGAGTCCCGCCTAATTCAACCCCCAGGGACTGCCTCACACACACCCGTTGCCTGACAAGCCTCCCTTCAGGCCAGCGCGTCTCTTACCCTGGCTCCTGTGGCAGCGCTGCTTCTTCTCAGTGACTGGAGAGGGGTGGTGGCGGTGGTTCTCCTCCATAATCCCGGCTGTGGGAAACGCAACCGGGCAGAGCGGGGACGCGCACATGGAGTGAGGTGAGGAGTGAGTGAGTGGGCGGAACAAATAAAAAATAAAGCCGAAAACAGGATGTAGACGCATGCACAGCGCCGGAAGCTCGGCTTCTGCACATGCTCAGAAGAAAAATAAAAAATAAAATAAAATAAAATAAAATTTAAAAAATTTAAAAAAAGAAAGCCAAAAACAAGATAGCAACCGCATGCACAGGGCCGGAAGCTCAGCTTCTGCACATGCTCAGAAGAAAAGAAAAAAAAATCGGAAAAAAATTCAAAAAAAGATGGCGGCGCCCAGGGACCTGTAACCAATTGTGACGTCACCAGCCGGTTGCTACCGGTGCGGTAGAGTGGACCGCACCGGTAGGAACCCACTACTGCTCTGCGCATGCGCAGAAGCCCTTGCGCATGCGCAGAGGGTTCTTTGCCAGCTGCGGCGACCGGAGAACTGGTTCGGGGGCGTGGACAGCCAGCCACTGCTGCCGGTTCGGCGAGCGGGTAGAAATTTCCGCCACCGGTACCTGAGAACCTGTCCGAACCTTCAGCAACCCACCACTGCACAGCATATGAATTATAGGTAAATGTTTGAACTCAGTCAACACTAATCCATCAAGTGATTTTGAGCGGACATTAAAGTTCCATTTATGATACATGGTCCACAATTGTTCATACATGTAAACCAATACTGATGCAGGACCAATCAAATATTATTATTATTATTATTAGCGTATGGCGTTGTTACATTAGCTAGGAGACCACAATGCTATTGCAGAGTAGAAGTTTGATTGCTGATTTAGCAGCTCTGTTGTAACACATGGTCACGCGCTTCCCAAGGTGTGCCATAGGAGGGCGAGCTGGTTTCACACTAGAAAGAAAGATGAACAGCTTTTCCTGCAGTGTCACCCTAGGCCCCCTTCCTTCCCCAGAGTCTAGTCATAACAGATGCTGCAACCGGGAAGGTTTAGAGTTGGCAGGAATCTGACTGCCTGAACAGAGCACCAACTCAACTCCCTACCGAAGTGGTACCTGTTTATCTACTCGCATTGAACATGCTTTTGAGCTGTTAGGTGGACAGAAGCTAAAGCGAGTGATGGGAGCTCACTCTGCCACACAGTGTTAGGACTCTAACCGCTGGAGCAGAGACCATCTCCAGCATCATTAAGCCACTGACCCACTGCACCTCTTGATCAAATACTTACAGCAAGAAGCAAAGTGCCCAATGAAAGTTTATTTCAATGGGATTTAAGCAACACAATGTTCATTTTATCTTCTTGGTATATTTGATTTAAATGCTTCGGCACCATTTAAAACTACTGGCTAAAGCCTAGTGTGAGTGCAAATCCTTGCTTAGCCATGTAGCTCCTTGGATGACTCTGCAGTCTGCACCATTTGCTGTCTCTTAGCACCTCTGCATGCTGTGATCTTAAATCAGATTGTCTCTTGTCCTGTTAAAAATAAAATGTAAGGTCTACAGTTAAAAATAAAAATCTGACTCTCCTATGTTTATCCCAAGATTAATATATAATCCGTTTAGGCCCTGTGGTTTTCAGAAAGACACTAAATGAGAATACATGAGCATAGTAAGTCTAGACCAGATATTTTCTGCTCATATTATGATTCCTTTTTTAAAAGACAATTAATGCAAAAGAATGGCAACAAAACCAATTATGAGTAGAGGAATGAAATAAATGAAAGTATGTTTTGGGGGCAGGAAGAAATTTGGTAAAGTTTCTTGAAGGAGCACAGGGCAAAATGCATTATTTAACAGAGTAATTTGTTTTGCTAAAGAATAGTTAGTTAGTTAGTTAGTTAGTTAGTTAGTTAGTTAGTTAGTTGTCACATAAACTCTACAATAGTTACTCTAACTCCAGTAGAGTACAAATGTGATCAAACCTCTTCCTTAGTATCCTATGGTTTTCTTCTTGCCTTAACCAGTTTTCAGTGGAGATGAAATCTCTGTGATGTTACATTCAAATGCCAAACCTTTTGCTTTCAGTGTCTGCAAATAGAGAACAGGAGAAGACATTCAACAGAAGCTGTCATATTTTCAAACATACCCCCGTTTTAACAATAACAAGCTGCTGTTACAAAAACAGACCTAGCAAATGAATAGCATGTTCCATTAGGGAAAGTTGATACTGTGAATTCTAAATATTCCATTAAGGGATTATTTACAGTTTTCCATCTTTACAAGCCTTCAGTTAACATGATTTTAATGGGCCTTGGCTCTGCCTGGCGTGGATACCCACAGTTGCATGTACATTTCCTCTTAAGCATTTATGTGCTTGGCAGTAGCACAACATCTTGCAGCAACATCTTAGGGATACAAAAAGTCTAACATTGGCTGATGCACCACAATATGTGAGTGGGTGGGTTGTAGGGAAAGAGAGTTACCTAGGACCATTTTGAAGAGGTGTTTCAGAATATCCTTCAATGCTTTGGAGATAATGTCACAACAATTGCTTTTTTCATGTAGAGATCCAGACTCTTTAATTATTGGAAATGCTTTTAAAAAACAACAACAACATACAGCTAGTCCTCAACTTATGGTCAACTTGTAACCAGTCACTTAGCAACTATTCAAAGTTAAAATGGACTGCTGAAAATGGGACTTACGAGCCAGATTTGACGTTCCAATGCCCATCCCGCCCAATACAGGGTGGATAATCTGTTTCCTCTTCCATCCATCTCATAGGAAATTTACAATGGTCGAAATGCTTTTTGACTGGCACTTGCACTTACAACATCTTGCAATAAAACAGAAATTGTTTTATTGGAAATGCTTTTAAAAAACAACAACAACATACAGCTAGTCCTCAACTTATGGTCAACTTGTAACCAGTCACTTAGCAACTATTCAAAGTTAAAATGGACTGCTGAAAATGGGACTTACGAGCCAGATTTGACGTTCCAATGCCCATCCCGCCCAATACAGGGTGGATAATCTGTTTCCTCTTCCATCCATCTCATAGGAAATTTACAATGGTCGAAATGCTTTTTGACTGGCACTTGCACTTACAACATCTTGCAATAAAATAGAAATTGTTCCTTTCACAAAGAGGGGAGTTAACCATTTTCCTTACATTCCCTTGCCGGCCTAGATTTGAGTTTAACAAACATTCACCACTGTACCAAACCCAATCACATCAATATCTATACCATATTACCAGTTAAAAAGAATCTAAGAACATATTCCAGGAAAGACACAACTTAACAACATTAGAACGAAGTCCTGGTTGGATTTCCTTGCTCTGAATCACTTTATGTGCAACATGAATCTATAAAAGGAAAATCTTGAAAGTGCAATTTTCAAAGAAAGTGAAATCGCATTGAAAAGTCAAAACATGAAAGCTTATTAAATACAATAATGAGGTTGACTGAGTAAAAGATCCTTTTGTTGTTGTTGTTATTGCCTTTCATGTGCTCATGGATTATTAAGAGCATCTCTTCTATATAATGATAGCACAGATAACACCCTCTGAAACACATAGAAGCAGTCACTAAAATTACAGAATTTGTGGAATAAAGTTAATAAAGTTGAAAAGCAGTAATCGATGTGCAGATTCTATGTGATGCCCTAGGTCAGCAGTCCTCAACTTCTGTGGCACCAGGGAGTTTTGTGGAAGGCAATTTTTCCACAAACCGGGGTGGGTGGGTGGGATGATTTTGGTTTCGCTCACTCGCCCACTGCTCACCTCCAGCTGTGCGGCCCGGTTCCTAACAGGCCACAGACCAGTACTGGTCCGTGGCCCTGAGGGTTGGGGACTTCTGCCCTTGGTCACATGTTGGCCTGATTGTAGATAAGATTAAGCCAGAATTTTTAATGAAGATTAACTAAATATGTTATAGCAATGATTATAGAGAGAGATAGAGGTTAGAGAAATACATAGGTTTCACACATTCTGCTAAAGCATAATAGAATTTTTGGGTTTTCATTTAACCAAAGTATGGTTAAATGAAAGTATGAATTTAGTTATAGTGGTTTGTAGGAGTCAGTGTGAAACAAGCTGTACCTTCATTTTTTCAATATGTGTTTAGCGATCTTGTCAAAGAATGGTACACCTACATTTAAAAAAAATTTAAACCTGCAAACACTTTAGTTGATTCCACTCAAGGAAAGAAATACCTCTCAAACTTCTGGAAGCAGAAAGATCAATGGGATATACAAGGGACTGGAGCGTGGAGGGAGCTCTATTTATATGCTGCAAGCTACCCCTTGCTCTACTTCATATATCTGTCAACTGGTATATTTTTGGATGTGGCACTATCAATCTTCTCAAAGACTAGATCCATCTGGGGAAAATAGTACTGCAGCTGACTAGGGGGGATGGGGGAGGCACCAGATGAGCTTGTTCCTGTTCCACCTCACATCCTTCACCACCCCATTAATGTGTCAACCAATATTTTTTTGAGGGATATCTTCTCAATTCTTCTGGTTCCAGTGACTCTCATACATGCACACACATCTGTTCATACACACTTTCATATCAATTTTTTTCTTTCCTCCTACTCCTCCTTTTTTTTTTTTTTTTTTTCATAAGATAGCTCCACCATAGCAAGCTGAAGCTGGGTTGGGGGAAAAAGGATGCTGAGAAATTCACCAATCCTGAAGCAGTCCTGATTGGCAGTATTGCCCAACAAAATAATTACAGGTATAAGCGGAATATTATACCAGTAGTTGATTCCTATCATAATACAATATAAAGTTTCTTCTCTTCAGAACGAGTGAATCTTCCAGTAAAGCCTATATAGCAGTGATGGCGAACCTTTTCGGCATTGAGTGCCCAAACCGGAACGCGCGTGCGTGCACGTGCATGTTCCGGAGCGCCGGAAACCCAAAGACCAACTGGCCGGCATGCGCATGCCTGTTTTTTGGCTGTTTTCAGGCCGTTTTTCGGGCCATTTTTGGACCAAAAACGGCCCAAAAAATGGCCTGAAAACAACCCAAAAATGGTCTGGACATGGCCCAGAAAATGGCCTGGTTTTGGGGCGTTTTTCGGGCCGTTTTCCGGCACTTCGGCACCCGCAAAGACATGTGCGCACTGGAAACCAGAAGAGCAGCTGGTAACGGCACGCATTCCCACAGCGAGGGCTCTGTGTGCCACCTCTGCCACGTATGCCATAGGTTCGCCATCACGGCTATATAGCAACATTAGTGCCTGATTCCATTATTTCTGGTCTACAAAGGTGACCACAAAAATCTATTAAAATCTACATTTCTTTGTTTCCTTCCAGTGTTAATCCAGATCTTTGCTGCCCAAATACAATACCCTGAGTTCTGTAAGACTAAAATGATGTAAATATTTATCAGTTAAATATATCCTTGTTACAACTTTTCTTGAGGTTATGGGAAAGTCATTTTAGGATCAAAGCAAAGAAAATATAGTTGTCACATAAACTCTTTATTGCATTCTTTCTTACTTCAAGTGAATTCCCAATCTTCTATTAAAATACACTTTCATCATATTGTGTTTACTATTTTATTATCTGTAATCATGATTTTAATTTTAATTGTCTTTAAGCTACTATTCCCTTTCCTTAGCTTTATTACAGTTTAATTCCTTAACTGGAAAAATATAACCATAGAAAGTTATTATCTGTTTTTAATCTAATTCAATTTATACTCAAACAGCTGCCACCCAGTATATTAAATCTCATTAGGCTATACTTTATGCTATTATCTGGCTATCTGGATAAAATAAATTCATAATAAAATATGGAAGTGATTTGCAGTAATATTCTGGACTTGAAGTTTTGTTTGCATTTTAAATTTACCATTATTTTGCAGAATTAAATCATAACTTTATTCAACTTTTATTTCTAAAATAAAATAAGGCGTTCAATGTCTGCTCTGCAGGAACAATACAGGGATACTAAGATACTGAAATTATTGTTGCAAGTTAGAAAATTATTCAGTTATTATTCAGTGCCCAGATGGTATAACTTCAGAATTTTATAAAAAATTTCAACAACAATTAGAAAAATTAATGTTAGAGGTTTATAATGGGGCTATGGAAGAAGCTAAAATTCCCGAGTCTTGGAAAGAGGCGTACATAACGTTAATCCCGAAAGAAGAAGCAGATAAATTACAAATCCAAAACTACAGACCCATTTCATTATTAAATACAGATTATAAGATATTAGCCTCTATTATGGCAGAAAGACTCAAACCAATACTAAATAAACTAATACACTCTGACCAGAACGGATTTTTGCCAAATAGACAAATTAGCCATAATACAAGAATTATACTGGATGTTCTTGAGTATTACGACATACATATAGAAAAACAGCTGGCATTAATCTTTATTGACGCCCAGAAAGCTTTCGATAATCTTGATTGGCGGTTTTTCATAACCCAGCTTGAGATGATGAATTTTGGCGTTAAATTTTTAAATCTGATTAAAGCAATCTACAAAGAACAATCAGCCAAAGTACTTGTGAATAATGATCTGACGGACAAAGTAAACATTCAGAAAGGAGTTCGCCAAGGGTGCCCCTTATCTCCACTACTATTTATTCTGGCTTTAGAAATTCTTTTGAGGTGTGTAAGACAAAATCACAATATAAAAGGTTTAAAAATTAAAAAGGAGGACTATAAGGTGCAGGCCTTTGCAGACGATATGACTTATATCCTGGAAGATCCCATAAAATCGGGCCCAATACTAATTCAAGAAATAGAAAAGTTTGGTAAGGTGGCAGGATTAAAAATCAATAAAGAAAAAACAAAAATAATAACTAAAAACTTAACTGAAAAACAAAATAGGACCTTAGAAACAATACTGGGAATTAAAATAGTTAAAGTTAAATATTTAGGGTTATGGCTCACTGCCAAATGTAGCACCATCAAAGAAGACAACTATACAAAATTAAATCAAAAAATACAAAAGGAGTTGCAGAATTGGGCTAAATTGCAACTATCGTTATTAGGTAAAATTGCCGTTATCAAAATGAACGTTTTACCCAAGCTATTATTTCTATTCCAAATTGCACCGATAAAACTTAAAAAGAACTTTTTCACGGAATTAAATAACATCGTCCGCAAATTTATTTGGTCAAAGAAAAAGGCCAGAATTAAACTCCAGACGTTACACGACCGTAGGATAAATGGTGGCTTTGGACTCCCGGACTGGGAAAGTTATTACAATTGAGCTGGATTAAGGAATGGGTTTTATTACAAAACAGAAGGATCTTAACCCTGGAAGGTTTTAATCTTCAAGTAGGCTGGCATGCATTCCTGTGGGGAGGGAAACATAAGGCACATGCATACTTTCAGAGACATTATATACGGGGTCCCTTACTAGAAACCTGGCTTAATATAAAAAATGATTACTATAAAAAAATTCCTAAATGGCTATCAACATCTGAAGCCATTATACATCCAAATTTTATAAACAAGAACAAAACTATTACCTATCAACAGCTTTTAGATGAACAAAATAACCTTAGATCAAGACAAGAACTTAGTACAAAGGGCATAGATTTAGAATGGTGGCACTATCTTCAGATTCAAACCCGATATAAGAAAGATCTCTCCCAATTCGGCTTCCAAAACAGTAATGAATTAGACAAAATATTTATGGGGCCAGATGAAAAAACGATCTCCAAATTTTATAATCTGCAGTTGAAAACTAAATTAAAAGAGAACGAAGTTAAAGGCTATATGATCGCTTGGGCTCAAAATTTGGGATATGAAATAAATTTGGAAAATCAATTATAAATTGACACTAGCTGCATCCTATAAAGAGAATATCTATAAAATGGTATACCGTTGGCACCTTTCCCCAGATCGCTTGGCAAAGATGTTTCCATCGCTATCACCTAAATGTTGGAAGTGTAAAAAGGAAACAGGGAGCTACTACCACATGTGGTGGTCGTGCCCCAAGGTTCAAGTATTTTGGAAAAAGATTAGATCTTGGTTGGAACAGATTTTAAATGTGAAAATGGAATTAAAACCAGAAATGTTCTTACTGGGGATCTTCCGGAGCAAATTTACTAAAGAAGAAAGATATTTAATTTTACAAATAACAACCGCAGCTAGACTATTATATGCCCAAAATTGGAAATCTGATATTATTCCCTCCTCAAATATGATAATTAGGAAAATTTTAGAATGCTCAGAAATGAGCAAGTTAACGATGGACATTCATCAAAAAGACAACTCTGATTTCTATGAAATATGGGCAAAATGGTATTCCTGGTTACAATCAAATAAAAATTTAAAATTATGGACACAGAAGAAGACTTGATCCGAAAAACCTTTCCTTACCATCTCCTTCATAACAATAAAAATGATTATTATCAATGCACATAATCCGAAGATATAAATATGAAAAATAATGTAAATATGTAAAAATACGTTTTAGATTAGTTTGAACTAAATAGTAAAAGGGATAAAGGTTAAAAGCAACCAATGTAGTAAGATTGCAAAACTGGATTTAGTTATACAAAGGTATAGCTGTTAAAATGAAATGCCGTTTTTTGTGTATTAGTGTTTGTATTTTTTTTTCTTTTTTCCTTTTCCCCCTTTTCTTAATGTTTTCTTTTTTCTTTTTTCTCTTTGATGTTGTGTGTTATTATGTATGTTTTTTTAAAAGTTTAAAAACCGAATAAAGATTTTTTTTTTAAAAAAAAAGAAAATTATTCAGTAATTACATGTATTATTATTATTGTTCTGTTACTTAACCATTCATTTATCTATTAATTCATTCAATTAATCCATTTTATTCACTTTGCCTTTTCAATAGCTAGCCCAAATGAGGTTGAAGTAGGATAAAAATGCTTCTGTCATAGTTGGTGATGGAAGAATTGGTCTCTCTCTTGGCTTGAACAGTTCCAGATGTGGGTTTTTTTCTGCTTTCTTTTGTCTTCTGGACATTCTGGTAAATATCAACAATTTTCAGGTGGGTTCATTATGTCATTAAGTAGACCAGGTCAGGAAATCAACTTGACAGAAGAAGTAGAACCATCCTTATTTAGAATGGACTCCGGGGGATGGTAGAGGACAGGAAGGCCTGGAGGAACATTGTCCATGAGGTCGCGATGGGTCGGACATGATTTTGCGACTAACAACAACAACATAAAAACAGAATGCTGCAAGTCTGATTGTGCTGCATCTCCTTCCCCTTTTTATACTCCAGTGAATCAGAGAGGCCTTCCAAACATTATCTTGTTTCCAGGGATTAAAAATGTTACAGTGCTTTTGCCTTTGCCCAGATTCTTGTTTCTTTTCATGGGCCACATTCTTTATTCTCTACGTCTGTAATGGAACATGTGGATGACCTTTGAGGACAAGAAGAAGAGACGCTGCCTAGAAAACAATCAGACAAGAGAGTCAGGAGCACCCCAATGGATTGACAGTTACATGAAGACTTCGGAAGGACCCTAATTCTACAGGTGGGTTAAAAGTAGCAGCAGGCAGTTTTGTACCTTCAGACTTTCAAGATGGTATCAATGTAATCTTATAACAAAGAAGAATTAGCTGGTCGTGTGTCTTATCTGGTTTACCTGGGACAGCTAACATCACTTTAATACTGTTTAATGTCACTGAAGTGACAAAGTTGGTACTTCTGTCAAAGGAATAACAGGAAACATTCTAGTTAGGTCAATCCTATTCAAATGTCAATCATTCTCCTGTCGATTGTCCACCCCTTTCCTCCATAATATTTGTTTTGAACTGCACTTCATCTGAATTGACTAAAATCAGAGAGGACAACATAATTCCAGATGTGCTACCAATGCCCATATTGCAGACTGGTGATCTGTAAAGTGATCCCATAGGCTTCTGCACTAGTTCCAATTTTCAACAGCTGCCACTAAGAGAGAAGCAATCACGGAGCCCTACAGTTGGAAGGGGCCATCGAATTCAACCTTCTGCTAATGCAGGGATACAAATTAAAGTCATGCAGACAAAAGGTTGTCTTGTCTCCACTTCAGTACATCCAGGGGAGAGGAACCATTAATACATACATACATACATACATACATACATACATACATACATACATACATACATACATACGGTACACACACACACACACACACACAAACACACACACACACCTTAAGAATAAAAGCAATTTAGGCAATAGGCTCAGTTTTCTGTTCTGAATTTAAGGACAAAAATTTGCTTTCAGATAGTTTAAAACCTTAAACATTTTGCCTTGAGCTTGGAGGGGTTGTTCTTCCAAGCCAATGGCTGCTTTCACACATTCTATTAAACCATAATAAATTCTGTTTGGTTGTTATTTCAGTGTTGAATGAAGCCACCCATTAAGAGTTTTGTGTGATATACTGTATTTATTAGGCCACATTTAATAAACCATGTTAAAAAATCCTGGCTTAGAATATGTAAAACCAACCAGGAGTTCAATTCAGCAATTACTCACTTTAAGCTTATTTGGTAATCTATAAAATGAAGCCAGATAGCATGATTTCCTAAAACTAATGAACTTCAATATGGTTTAACATGTGAACCCAGCCAATGAGTCTCTGGGTGCAATTCTATACATATTGGGAATATGTTCTAAGAAACTCAACGGATCTTAGGTTTAAAGAAACACATCAGAATTATGATATCCGTCACATTTATTTCCTGCCAACAAGGTAATGAGAAAGGATTGCAATCATCTTTTTAACTGTTTCTGTTATTCTGTCTTTCTGCAGCTACAATTTCTGTACACTGGGTTGCCATTCAAGATATATATGGCAGAACAATTTAAAATAAAGGTGACATGCCTTCTTTAAACAGTCATGATAGAAAGCAGAACACCAACTATTTTGGTACTAAGTGGCAAAGTCAAATGGTGCCTGAGTGGGCCTGGAGTCGTTTAATCCAAACAGCATTTATAATATTGATGAAACGAGGGAGTTTTGCTAGAGAACCCCTTGACAGAAGTTACATTTTTAAGCAGAAGGTTTACTTGTACAAGCATTTTTAAAAAGTATATATCAGTACATTAATTTTCCTTATGATTTTTTATTTATTTTGGTGGGTGGGAAGACAATTACACTGCTTATAAGAATATCAAAATAAGTTTTGTATTTTCTTAGGCACAGGAAAACTTCACAGTGCTTTGTGAAAAGCCAATCCTAAAGTAACATCTGAAATTCCTGTTTAGCCTATTCAAACTTGGATCAGGCCCCTAGAGATAATGCTTTAAAGGATTGTATAATTCTTGTACAGCTTCTCAACTCAACGTTATACTATAAAACTCTTTTATGCATCAATTATGATCCCAAGATGGCTTTTTCAATCAATCAATTACAGCAGAATTACTAAGATGTAGCTACCTTTGCCCAATAAAAATATTAACACAACTTACTGAAATCATTACTGAAATCATAACAAACTTGGCTTAAACTTGGCTTAAAATAAAATGATTTGAGAATCATTTTAAACTCTAGAAATTGCTTAGAACAAGAGTAAGCAGCTCAGATACTGTAGGATTGGCAAAGCTTGAGCTGCAAGGCGATCAAACCAGTCAGTCCTAGAGGACATCAACCCTGACTGCTCTTTAGAGGGCCAGATTCTGAAGATGAAACTTAAATACTTTGTCCACCTAATGAGAAGGAAGGACTCACTGGAGAAGAGTCAAATGCTGGGAAAGACTGAGGGCAAAAGAAGAAGGGGACGACAGAGAATGAGGTGGATGGATGGAGTCACTGAAGCAGTAGGCGTGAGCTTAAATGGACTCCAGAGGATGGTAGATAACAGGAAGGCCTGGAGGAACGTTGTCCATGGGGTCGCGATGGGTCGGACACGACTTCACAACTAACAGCAACAACAACAAATGATAGAGATTGGTCAGCAAAGGAGTTGAGAGGATGTGCTTTTGGAAAATAGTTGCAAATGACCATTTGACCATCACATTGATTTACAGTATTCATTCATTCATTCATTCATTCATTCATTCATTCATTCATTCATTAAATAGATATATATGGCCACCCAAATAAAACATGGTGACTCCAGGCAATGTACAAAGTTAGAAATCAATAATATAGAAACCCCAGAAACCTCCTTCCCTTGTGGTAGAGACAAACATAACCACATAAACCACTTGATCAGCTCCAAATCAACCTCGGGTCCTCAAGCCTGCTGATGTCTTCAGGGCCTTTCAGAAAAGTAGCAAGGAGGGGGGCAACCTTATTTCTGAGTGAAGGATGTTCCAAAGAAATGGAGCCTTCTTCTAGGTCCCATGAGGTATATTTCCTTAATAGATGGAACCCACAATATACTCTGCCTTCCCACTCTGGTGGGCTAGGTTGATGTAACCAGGAAGAAGTGGTTACCCTGGCCCCAAGCCATGCAGAGCTTTAAAGATAACGCTTATAATAATGCCAGAGAACCAGGACAATAAAACCACATATGTTTATTAGAGGAAGTACCAAAGTAGCTTGTCCTCCTGTTCTTCCAATAACTCAAAAATTCCTCCAAATCATCTTTTGATCTAGACAGACTGAAAGAAAGAGCAACCAGCTTTGAATTTGCAATTTTTATTTAAGGACCAATATTAATCAAGTTTAAAATGATAATGAATTGAAAGAAAAATTGTGTAATAAAAAATAAATTAAATAAATAAATAAATAAAATGATAATGGATTACTTTGTTTAAGCATTCTAAAATAAGTCACCGAATCTGATTAAGTTGTTTGAGTAGAAACTTAATCAGATCCGGTGGCTTATTTCTGAGTGGATAAATAGAACTGGACTAAAGATTGACTGAAATGACAGTAGATAAACCTTTACTTTTCTCAACAGGAAAACTTCTAGGGTGTTAGACCAGGGGTGAAATTCAGCAGGTTCTGACAGGTTCTGGAGAACTGGTAGCAGAAATTTTGAGTAGTTCGGAGAACTGGCAAATACCACCTCTGGCTGGTCCCAGACTGGGGTGGGAATGGAGATTTGCAATATCCTTCCCCTGGAGTAGGGTGGGAATGGAGATTTTGCAATATCCTTTTCTCAGGAGTGGGGTGGGAATGGAGATTTTGCAATATCCTTCCCCTGGAGTACGGTGGGAATGGAGATTTTGCAATATCCTTCTCTCAGGAGGGGGGAGGGAATGGGGATTTTGCAGTATCCTTCCCCTGGAGTAGGGTGGGAATGGAGATTTTGCAATATCCTTCCCTCAGGAGTGGGGAGGGAATGGGGATTTTGCAGTCTCCTTCCCCTGCCACACCCACCAAGCCACACCCACAGAACCAGTAGGGAAAAATTTTGAATTTCACCCCTGTGTTAGACACATTAGCTTGTTACATCTTAAGTTAGATGAACACTAGCACGTTTATTGCAACATAAACTTTAAGGAACTGGATTCCGCTTCATAAGAACTTGCTGAGCTTATTTGTGGCTTATTTGTTGCTTGTTGAGTCATTTCTTATGATATGGGTAGCCATATAAATTTGATTAATAAATAAAATGAAATGTTTGCATTCCCATCAAACATAATAAAATAGTTTAAAAATATTAACACAATACATGACTGTGACATTTGTTCAATAAAACCAGCTACCTTTCTTTTAATTGTAACCCCTATCATTCCCTCTCCACCACAACTAATAAGGAGTCACACCTGCATCAGACTTGACCATCAGGGAATATCCAAGACACTAAAGCAATATGCTAAATTTCTGGACAGAGGTTTGCTGCCACCTGCTGTTACAGTATAAGAATAACAGTCTTATGTTTTAATACATGCCTGTGAAATATTGAAATATTAGATTTTCCATTACAGTACTATTTATATTTACAGGTCCTCTGAAAGAAAAGGTACAAGAGGTAGCTTTCAATCCCTTATGCTGCTTATTTCTCCTATAAAATGTCAAATAGAAGGGGAAGAAATAGAAGAAGCGACAAATTTTATTTACTTGGGTTCCAAGAACAGTGCAGAGGGTGACTGGAGCCATGAAATTAAAAGACGCTTGCTCCTTGGGGGGGAAGCAACACAAGGTATTTTTGTACGCACAAACGGTTGGATGGAATCCCATACATGCAGGAAAGGTTTTGTAAGACCTAAAAACAGAATCACTTTTTTTTAAAGGAGGCTATATTGGTTTGTGTTCACTTGAGTCAGAAACTAAGCAGAAAATGTATCTGATGAGGGGATTCCCATGCATTCCTCAAGCTTTTATATTTCTTTTCAGCTTCTCATGTTTTTTTCTGAAAGTCGATTGATCAGATCTTCACATTTGCCAAGCCCAGATTAATGAAATCACAGTTCATCTAGAATCCCAGGGAACATTTCCCAGCAGAGGGGGGACTTCCCATCATGTTTCAAGGAGGGATTTTTTTTAAGGTTATCTCCAGTGGTGGGTTCCTACCAGTGCGGTCCACTCTATAGCACTGGTAGCGGCCCGCTGGTGATGTCACAGTACCGGTGCGGTCGGTTGTTGGTGCCTGGGTGCCGCCATTTTTTTAAAAAAAAAATTAAATGTTTTTTAAAATTTTCTTCTGCGCATGCCTAGAAGCTGAGCTTCTGGCACTGTGCATGCGCTGCCTTCCTACCCCACAGTGAGTTCAAGCAGGGGAGGATGGCTGAGGGAGCACGTGAGATGCTGAAAGAACGGGCGGCAGGAGCTATCTCCATTCCCCTCCCTTCAGCAGTCCGAGAAGCGACGAATGCGCGGTGATGATCCTAGGCATTTTTGCACGTTTGAGGCTTCTCAAGCTGCTGAGGGGAGGGGGAATGGGTGGCAGGACCTATCTCAGTTCCCCTCCCTTCAGCAGTCCGAGAAGCCACGCCCACCCGGTCATATGGCCAGCAAGCCACACCCACCCGGTCACATGGCTGGCAAACCACACCCACAAAATAAGCCACGCCCACAGAGTGGTAGTAAAAAAAATTAGGAACCCGCCCCTGGTTATCTCTTTGTAATGACTTTGTGTCAGTTGACAAGCAAAGTAGGAACTCTGTGATTCACAACACTGGCTGTCTTTGATAGCTCAGCCCGTTTCTTTCCAGCTCGGCTGCAGTGGGACACTATTTTTGTGTGTGTGTTTTTACAAGAGCGAAGGTGGTGCAGTGGTTAAAGTGCAGCACTGCAGTTCAGCAGTTCAAATCTCACAGGCTCAAGGTTGACTCAGCCTTCCATCCTTCCGAGGTGGGTAAAATGAGGACCCAGATTGTTGGGGGCAATATGCTGAACTCTGTAAACCGCTTAGAGAGGGCTGTAAAGCACTATGAAGCGGTATATAAGTCTAAGTGCTATTGTACGCCACCCAGAGTCCCTAGGGAGTTGGGCGGCATAGAAATTTGATTAATAAATAAATAAAATAAAATAAATAAATAAAATGTCATATTTTGGGGGCAAAATTGCAGGGATCCCCTGCCTCACCCTTCCTTCTGACTCCTGAGCTTCAGTTTTCTAGCAGCTTCTTGAAGAGTACACTGGCTAGATGTAGCAGAGATGAATTCCTTCTGCTAATCTCAACTGTTTGGCAGGGGGGAAGCAAGTGTGCAAACCACCAACCTGCTTCAGATTTTGATTTCCGGCTTTTCTCTCTTGCCTAAAAGGTAAGGGGATTTGGGTCACTCCAATGGAGTAGAAAGGATGGCCTTATGGAAGCACCCCTGGAATGAATGCCAAACCTGCATTTTATTCAGAACCAATTGCTCGATCTCCCTGACCCTCATTACCACCACTGTCTCTAGCTATAGAATTACAGAAAGCTAAGGAAAGCACCTAGCTGCTTGATGAGACGGTAATACTCCACAGTTCTCAAGATTTTTAATATGGGAAGAATGGCAGCTAGGCAGCCGGATACTTCATTACTACATTAAAAATATTCCGGGTTTGGAGTGCTGAGGTGCTACCCACACAAAAAATACACAGCACATAATGAAAATAATATAATCCCATGTGGGGATTCACATGGAAAAGTTATGGAGATTGTTGTTCTTGTTGCTTCAGCCTGGCAAGAATTTGGGAAGAGCACTGTTTGGACAATGCCTTCCACAGGCTCCTGATAATCAGATGAAGAAAGAGTCACATTTGGCTCATTGTATTCTCAGCATTTCAAGACAGAGATAACGGCATGGGAAAATTGGGCAGGTCCACTTCCAACTTTTTGGAGGGATTAGGCAATGCAGATGCGGCTCATTTCCCTTGCTGTTAAAGTGAATAGAAAACTCTCCATCATACAGATCTCCCTCACTGATCAACCCATGCTTGATTTAATCTATTTTTAATTATGGTGGCTCATAATTAAACTAAATTAAATTAAATAATTTAACCCGGTGGCTCAGTGGCTAAGGCGCTGAGCTTGCCGATCAGAAAGTTGGCATTTCAGCAGTTCGAATCCTTAGCGCCGCGTAACAAGAGTGAGCTCCCGTTACTTGTCCCAGCTTCTGCCAACCTAGCAGTTCAAAAGCATGTAAAAATGCAAGTAGAAAAAATAGGGACCACCTTTGGTGGGAAGGTAACAGCGTTCCGTGTGCCTTCGGCATTTAGTCATGCCGGCCACATGACCATGGAGATGTCTTCGGACAGCACTGGCTCTTCAGCTTTGAAATGGAGATGAGCACCGCCCCCTAGAGCCGGGAACGACTAGCACATATATGCAAGGGGAACCTTTACCTTTACCTTAATTATTATTATTATTATTATTATTATTATTATTATTATTATTATTATTATTATTATTATTATTATTATTATTATTATTATTATTATTATTATTATTATTATTATTATTATTATTATTATTATTATTATTACAGTTATCTCCTGTCTTCTAAAAATTCAAGGAGGTACACATGGGGAGGAGCTCAGTACCTCAGCTTCCTGCCTTTTTTCCTTTGCTAAGTCCAATGCAATAGCTAAAACTCCATCCAAAGTTACATAAAGTGTTTTTCTCCTTATTCTGTGGGCCTTTGCTCTCCTCCTATTCCCCAATGTATCTGCTTGAGTCTCCTAACTTTTCACAACTTATTTATAGAACATACAGTGAGCAGAAGAAATACTTCTGCTTGTGGAAAGTCAGCCTTGGACATGCTCCATCAAAAGTTAAGGTAGAAAAATAAAGGCCAATCTTACAATAATGTAAAATGGGGAGTTTATTTGGGAGCAATCAAGAAAAGACCCTCCACAAAAACAGAGAATCTTTATTTATTTATTATTTATTTATTTTGGTTTTCTTATATGCCGCCCTACTCCCGAGGGACTCTTGTCTTTATAACAACAACATTATGACTTTTCTTGAAGAAAATCAGAGTGGATGCATTAACAAACGTTAATAGACGTCACAAAGGAGAAATAAAAAACTTATTAGAAATAATTTCAGGAAAATTAACTGAAAGAAGACTCTTCCAAAACTGTTAGGCATCCAGAAAGTTTTGTTCTGTTGTCCAGGATTAAAATTGCAAGAGATTTCAGTGCAATAAATACCTGGGAGTAGAGATGTTATATCACAAAGTAGGGCTAAAGGGAAGTCTGGTGGAATAATCCAGACCAGGTGCAAGTAATGGAACAGCATTTTTCCTTTCCAGTGATTTCCACACAGTGACAGGAGACACCAAGTGCAAGTCACTTTTACACATTTTTCTTCTTAAAAGCAAAAAGGTGTGACATCATCTGGGTCAATGGGTCTTGAGCTTTGAAAGCGCTCAAGAGAGACAATTATATTAAAGAAGGTAGTAATCTCTTTGATTTTAATGGTAAAATTTAAACATATATTTGATGTTTTGTCCTGGGATGCAAGCAGGCCTATATTTAACACTATTTTATAATAATGTAGACCTGGATAAGATTCATCTTCACCCCTCAGAAAAAAAGGACTCATGCTAATGTAATCTTAATTCATTCATTTCCTCTCAATTAAAAAGATAAAGAATATTAAGATTGTTTGCCTTTCTACGGATAGATACCAAACATTGCTTTTATGGACATACACTTACTGTATGTCAGTTTGCAGACAACAGAGATTTTGTTTTATATATCTTTTATATAAGATGTAATACTAAATAAATACTCTGCTAACAGGCTCAAAATTGTCAAGATGTTGGATTACAGTCAAAGCCTAACTCTTCACCCAAAGACCAATCTTATATGCATTCAAACAAGTGCAGACTTTTAAAGCAATGTCACATCCACCATCTTGTCTGTTTGCACACCTATGCGTGAGCACACACACAAACACACACATACTGTGGATGCTCCTGCATTCTACCTCAATTACAGAGATTTTCTTCTTGCTGCATAATAAAATTTCCTGGGGTTAGTCAAAGGACATTTATACAGAGCAAGATGATTGAGGCATCTTTAGCCATTTAACTGCACAAGTGACATTGCTGTCATGTACACGAATACATGACTATGTAGGTTCTCTTCCTGGGTCCCACCACATTCTTTTATAGAAGGGATCTGTAACATGCCTCTCCTGCCTGTCCTGATGGGATGGGATGAAAACAAAGAAACAAACACAATATTAGCAATAGACATAACAAATTTCTTAGCCAAGGGAGCCAGCCAACATTGTCTGAAGACACTTCCATGATCATGTGGCCAGCATGACTATCTGCCGAGGTGCATGGAACGCTATTACCTTCCCACTGAAGGTGGTACCTATTTATCTACTTGCATTTGCATGCTTTGAACTGCTAGGTGGGTAGGGGTTGGAACAGGAACTTACCCCATTGCATGGCACTTGAGACTTGAACCCGGGCTGCAAGCTTTCCAGCTGACAAGCTCAGCATCTTTAACCATTAAGCCATTGAACCTAGGGGTGGGTTCCTCCCGGTTCGGACCGGATCGCCCAAACCGGTAGCGAACCACTGGTGATGTCACTGAAGTGGATCGACCGGTGCTGGTTTGTGGGCGCCACCATCTTTTTTTGTGATTTTTTAGTGAATTTCTTACTGTTTTGAAGGTTTTTCCTGTTCTGCTGCTTGTAAAAGAGCCCTCCCGCCCGCCCCTGGGTTTAAACTGAACTTTATTCGTTCACCCAAAGAACAGCTGATCAGCTCCTCAGCTGTGTTTTGGGCTGATTCCAGCTACTGAGCATGCGCCAATTTGTATGAGGAACGCACGCGCATGCGGAACATGCGCACGCAAAACATCGCGATGCGAACCGGTGGCGATGGTAAGTGGAACCCACCCGAGTGTACCCATTAGAAGTTACTTAAAAGAAATAAAATATAAAATGTAATAAAATATTATTCTATACTAAATGAAAAATAAATTAAAATATTATTCTATACCAATACAACTTTTTAAGTTTTTAAAAAGAGGTTGGATAACTATTTGTCTGAAATGGTGTAAGGTTTCCTGCCCAAGCAGGAGTTTGGACTAGAAGACCTCCAAGGTCCCTTCCAACTCTGTTATTCTATTCTATTCTGAAACCATACCAAATAGGCAACAGTACATTAGCACAACATGATAGCTATGACAAAGTATGAATTAAAAAAAAATTAAAAAAAAATTCATCCAGTATATTTTGCAAATATGGTAATCTGGCTGGAAACTAAAAAAGATATATTACTCACTGGTCTTAACAGTATAGGAGGATCTCCATGCAGAGTTACAGTGGATTAGCAAGAATTCAGGTATGTGCTGACATTTCTCAAATTAGCAGCAGGTATTTGTGCACATCTTTAGTTGACATTATTTTAAATGACAACAGGAAATGCATCAGATAGGTGAAAAGGTTTGGATCTTAGTATAGCCTGGGAAAGATATAAAACAGATACTAAGTTCAGAGCCTGCCAGAAAACATGCCTGTCAGATCACTCGGTGAAGGGAAGGACTTCTTGAAATAAAGGTGTTAGTATATAATATTTAGACCAGTTGTGTTATGAAATTGCACTCATGGGACCAGTTAGGGTTTCCGCTGAAGTTTCCATCATACGTTAACTGTTGTGCTCATGGGAACCAAAGAATTCTCCAGCATATGAAGCTGCTCTTATATACCAATGAATTCAATCAGCACACAGCCCGTATCACTTCCAGCATCTTCATTGCTATTGTCTTGGGTTACAGTTTTATGTTTTTAGTTATTCATCTGGTTACTTTTCCTTTAGAAATCATAATGGAAAAAAGAGCTGAAGCTCAAAGGCAGATTTTTACTATACTTCTTAGTATACTGGCCAGTCTAGAAGTAGTCCTCACATAACAACTGGTCATTTTACAATTGTTCAAATTATGACAGCCACAGAAAGGCCATTGTAAATGATCACCCAAACCCTCCCTCCCACGGTCATGTGACTGCATGCCAGGAAGGTCCGTTTTACAATTGGCTGTGGCGTTTCATAGTCATATAGCCGTGGTTTATAATTTTTTTGCTGGTTTCCAGGAAAAAAAATGTCCATTCAAATGAAGGAGTTCACTTAAAAACCGTAGCATTCACTTAACAACTGTATTAATGACATTCAGTGACCACTGCGAAAATGCCAGAAAATTACTTCCGGTGATGTGAATGCCTCATCTTAGGACTGTAACAACTTAACAACATAATTTCAGCCTCAATTATAGTCATAAATTAAGGACTACCTGTAGCAAACTTATGTGAAAATTGCTAGTTCAAGGAGCATAAAACAACGATGAGGTTTCTAGTTAAAGCATGGGAAAAAATGTATGGGAAAGGGAATTACAGGTAGTCCTTGACTTATAACCATTTGTTTAGCAACAGTTCGAAGTTATAACAGTACTGAAAAAAGTGATTTGTGACCATTTTTCACACGTAAGACTGTTGCAGCATCCCCATAGTCCCATGATCAAATATACATTCGCTTCTGACCAATCAATGGGGAAGCCAGAGTCACTTAACAATCATGTTACTAATTTAACAACTGCAGTGATTCACTTAACAACTGTGGCAAGAAAGGTCATAAAATGGGGGGAAATTAACTTCATAATTGCTTTGTTTAGCAACAAAAATGTTGGTTTCAATGTGGTCATATATTGAGGACTACCTGTATGCTATTACCAGATAAATGAAAAAGAGGGCATTTTGGATAAATGGTTGTAAAATTTATTCTACTTTGGGTTATTATGCCATTGTTACAGACAGTGAATGGATCTCATATACGTTGCTTAGCCTATTCAATGTAAATTAAAATGAGATCCAGTTTTTAATCTGTTTTCTAGACTAAACTCATTTTTAAAACTTGGATGTACCCTCATCCAGAATCTCTTCGTAGTTTTGGCAATCATTCATTTGTTCTTTGGAACATAAAATGGAAAAGATTGCCAAAGACCAATAGAGCCTCAAATTGTGCCAATTAATGAATAGATTTTTGGGGACAATCAGTTTCCTACCATATTTGAAAACATGAAAGTCTTTAGTGGCTTTCAAAAATACATATAAAGGCTTCATAAAAGGAAGCTGGTGAGGTATCTTTTTGATAAAATTTCAGATGTATATCCAGCAATATTCTATGTTACTGTCTTCTTTATTTAGGTTTATTGTACACTGCCATGATTCCATCTGGAAACTGGTGGTTTGTTTGTTTGTTTGTTTGTTTGTTTGTTTATTTATTTATTTATTTATTTATTTATTTATTTATTTATTTATTTATTTATTTATTTAATTTATTATTTATTTATTTGTGAGATTTATATACCGCCTCACAGTGCAAGCACTCTCTAAGCGGTTTACACCAGTAAGCAATGTATATTTATATTGCCCCCAACAATCTGGGTCCTCATTTTACCTATCTCGGAAGGATGGAAGGCTGAGTCAACCTTGAGCCGGTGAGATCTGAACTGCTGACCTGCGGATCAGTGTCAGCTAAAGTGGCCTGCAGCACCTGCCTCTAACCGCTGCGCCACCTCAGCTCATGATATAAATTAAGTAAATTAAACAAACAAATTTCTGGTCTTAAAACTATTTTGGTGTATGATGACCAAGCCTATTTTTAGTTTCTACGTCTTTTGGCTTCAACAAAAAAAATTGAAGAGTTCTTACATGTACACATAAATATGTCTAAAACACAGGTGTCAAACTTGCTGCATCACATTGCTGTCACATGACATATCGCGACGGTTTTTTCCTTTGCAGAGCTGGGGTGGGCGTGGCCTGCGTGTGATGCATCTGGCCTGCCGGCCGCCAGTTTGACACCCCTGGACTCTAAAAAATCAGTCTGAAGATCTTCCAAAAGAAACACCTTCAACCTTTGGAGATGTATATTTTTTTAAGCTTCTAATTTTTTAAAATTAATTATTGTTCCTGTTGAAGGACTATATTTTCATGAGGTGTTGTTGATCAAAAAGTAAAGTCATTTCAGAAAAAAACCCTAAGGAAATCAAGAAGAGGAAGAGGCAAAAGAGAGTCTAATATATCCAGACTGAAGACCAGCTGCTTTTTTCTCTCCTACCCTGTGAAAAGTTCGGGATGGTTTAAATAGTTGTCCTTTTCTAGCCATCCTCACATTCATGTCAATGTCAAAAGTTCACCCTGTAATTATGATGCCAGGAGGTGAATAATAGTTGAAATTCCATGCCCCAGACAATTTTGCCACAGGAGCTGAGTGAATCTTGTCTTCAGTTCCTGCCCAGGAAGGAGGAAGAATTGTTCAAGTGGCCTGTATATTCTTCTAGGCTCTTCATTCAGGCATAAAAAATATTCAAGAGGAGAGAGTCTAATGGTGAGCGCCCCCCCACCGCCACCTCCCCAGCAAAAGGCAGCTGCAACTCACCTTTGACATGTATGGATCATGTCAGCATAGACAAATGTGGGGTGTAAATTCCTGGTGATTCGCACACTGGTTGGAAAACATGTAATTTAGCCTGCCAGGATAATTTAGGAAGTCACCGGCTGAAGTTTGTAGGACAAAAAGGTCTGCTCTAGGATGGGCTCTAGGGAGTGAGACTGAGCAGAAATTATTCAATCAGGAGAAATTAATGTAGGAAAGCGACAGAGGGAAAACAACCAGTAATGAAAGCGAATGAGCCCCGTCAGATAAAGACATTTTGCAGATGGATTAATGATTTTTAAAGTTCAGGAACCTTATTAGGTTTGTGTTCTGAAAGAAAATGCTGGAAATGCTTATTTTTTTAAAAAAGAGTTGTCTTTGGAGTCAGTTCTGGATGGAAGATATACCGTCTGTCCTGAAAAAAGAATTACTTTAAAATCCTTTGGGATGGGCTGTAAATAACGACTAAGACTACTGTGTGGGTTCAGAAGAGCCATATAAAGGCGGCAGATGACAAAGAATGATGTTAAATGGGCCTTAGTAGGAGAGGATGGTTAGATCAGTGAGATTTAGTCTGACAATAATGGCAAGTTGAAAGAATTTTCTTTCCTTCTAACATCACTGAAGGAACTATGGATGCTATTCACTTTCCACTTACGTTTTGACAGCAATCTCAGCAATTCTTCAGGTCAAGATATTGGACCTATCCTAGGAACAGCCAGGCTGGGTCAGACTAAAAACCTATCTAGTCCAGCATTTTGTTTCTTCTATAGCTAATGAGAACTCTACTAGTAAGATGTAAGTCCAATGACTCCTTGGATTTTTATAATCCCCTTTTAAAACCATCAGGGTGGTGACTATTACACAGCTTGTGGTTGTGAGTTCCGTTGTTTATTTATAGATAACTATGTGCTGTGTCAAGAAGCAGTCTTTCCCCATCTGCGGGATGGATCCTTACCAACTTTACATCAATCATCATTCCCACCCTTCTCTCCTACAACTGTCTCAGAGGGGTAGCTGCTCAAGCTAAGTCACACACATGCTCCTCTCTGCACAAACCATCTATTCAGACTAGAACCTACTACCCACCGATTCAAGGACCCTCCCCATCCATTCCATTTGGCCTTAGTTGGGGTTAAGGCAACACTTCCAGAGGTGGGTTCCTCCCAGTTCGGGGCGGTTCGCCCGAACCGGTAGTGACCCGCTGGTGACATAATGGTGACATCACGGAACAGGTTCGGTTGGTGCCGGTCTGTGGGTGCCGCCATCTTTTTTTATTTGTATATATATATATATATATTGAATTTTTTTAAATTTTCTTTTTCTTCTGAGCATGTGCAGAAGCCGAGTTTTCGGCACTGTGCATGCAGTTGCCATCGTGTTTTCAGCTCTTTTTTTCTGGATTTTTTGGCACTGCGCATGCGCATGCATGCTTTGTGCCCACGAGGCGCACCCACGCTGCGCAGGAGGAAGTGAACTGGCAGCGAGGTAAGTTAGAATCCACCCCTGAACCATTCTCATTATTCTCTAACTCCAGGTGTGGTCCCCTCTTACTCAAGCACAATCAAATATTCCGCTATAACTCTTCCCTTCTTATCCAAATCTAGAATTAGCACCATCCATAGATGAAAAATGTCAGCAGTGCTCACCGCAGATGGATGGCACTTATTTAAGAGAAATCACAATATACAATTCTTGGATCTACCCTAAGGAATCAGATATCAATATCTCAGTAAAACAGTATCACTTATTAACTTTTACACATGCACAATTCAAGCAAACTCATGGTGCGTACTGATTGGCAGAGGTATTCCCATTACATGGAATGTAAACATCTATCAAATTAAAAAATGAAAAGTTTGAGCTGCATTTATAGGTAATCATCAAGTTAGAACAACTCATTCAATGACTGTTCAAAGTTATGAGAGTGCTGAATGAGGGAAATTTATAACAGGTCCCCAGAGTTCCAGCTGACACAGCATCTCTGTGGTCTCACAAATATGGGGTGAACAATTGCAATTTATGTAAATGGCAAAATAATTTGAGCAGGCATATTAATCTATAAAGCGCCAATGTTTACTAAAGATAAGAAGGTAGCCAGAGAAATATTAAAACTTGCAAATTCAATTAAAATTGAATTTGCAAGTTTTAACATTTGCAACTTTCTATAATGTTGCAATATGTATGTGTACATGAATATATTAAAGCATGGGTGTCAAACTCGCGATAGCACATTTCTGTCAGGTGACATTTGGTGACGTTTTTACCCTTCGGGTAGCTGGGGTGAGTGTGGCCTGCCCGTGACGCATCCGGCCCACGGGCCACCAGTTTGACACCCCTTTATTAAAGTGAGTATATGAATGTTATTATGTATTTTTTAAATATATATATACTTTAGCCTCTTATCAGATGAATTTGCTGTGGTCTCAGAAACAAAACCTTGGTGCAATATTTCTGACATCATCTTACACAGACTACACATTATACTAAGGTATATTCCTGCAATTATGGTTTATTCAACAAATCCTGGGTTGGCACAGTGCATACCCAGAATACTCATAGCATGTTCAGTGTTCATTTTTAAAAAGAACAATTCCTATCTAAGATCACAATTAGATTTTAACATGTCACAGTTACATGTTTAAGTTCTAACAGAACTTTAGAATGGAATTGCTGTTAATTTCTGCACTTCCATTTATGGACAAATAAATCAGTGGTGGGTTTCAAAAAAAATTACTGTCGGTTCTGTGGGCGTGGCTTGGTGGGCGTGGCTTGGTGGGCATGACGTGGCTTGGTGGGCGTAGCTTGGTGGGCATGGCAGGGGAAGGATACTGTAAAATCCCACCCCACTCCAGGGAAAGGTTACTGCAAAATCCCCATTTCCTCCTGATCAGCTGGGACTCGGGAGGCAGAGAATAGATGGGGCGGGGCCAGTCAGAGATGGTATTTACTGGTTCTCCAAACTACTCAAAATTTTCGCTACCGGTTCTCCAGAACTGGTCAGAACCTGCTGAAACCCACCTCTGAAATAAATGCAAAATTGGTTGAACACTTTTTCCCCCCACTGTGCCTGTTTCTTTTAGAACAAGACTGGCTAACACTCTCTGCTGGTCTATATGCCCGTGTGATCCATCTTGATTAGAGACGACGTCATATAGAATTTCATAGGAAACAGCTCCACAGTCATGGTTTGGCAATAACAGCCCAGGCCTTGCTGTTTTGTCTCATAATCTTGAGTCAGCTGACAAAAAAAGCCGAAATCTGAGCAGACCTTGAGGTCACTTCCTCAATTTATCCCTAAGTGATTAGCGTGGCACCCAGAAGCTCAAGGGTCTACCAAGAGCTTAGCCTCAGCACAGAAGATTTGAAAACTTGTAGGGTGAGATTTATAAACAACCTTTTTCAAGGAGATAGATGAGTTTCACCAGGGATATTCACGGTGGCACTGCAAAAGTCTTTGAATAGACTTTTTTTAAAAAAACTGCTTATAAAACGAACAGGTAGGTAAACGGCATGGAATGTTTTCGTTGAGCTAAGCAAGATATATCAGGTATGGGTGATTTCAGTTTACACCCTAGCATTCATTCTGGGGTTTTTGAGGTGCTGGCCGCCTTTCCTGCTTCGTACGGAGATGATTGTGTGGCTCTTGTTTGTCTGCTCAAGCGCCATTGCAGCCTGTCCGAACGCTTGCGTGTGTTGAAAGAAAGACATCTGCTTTAGCACTGCACTCGAACTGCTTGACAGGCCAGTCGATTTATACTCCATCAGCTGCTTCTATATTAAATGCTACACAAGTAGGTAAAATTAGAAATTAATCGGATCGGATTTCCAAGGATAGATTCTGCTATACTTCCCAGACAGACGGGGCTCCGTGGCCTGAGCTTTCGAGCACTGAAAAGGGAGATTGTTTGGCAGAGACGGAGAAGGCCTCTGCTATCCCATTAATCCCAGAAATCCACATCCCCTTGCTATCAAAACGCCTCATTATGTTCGATGTGTTTGCAACACATTTTGAGGCACGTCGTAATTTCTCAGAAGAATCCTCAAAAGATATGATGCGGCCAAAGGCCACATATAAGTGTGCTGCTCTTATGAGAAAGGTAACTTTTTTAAAAAATAAAGCATCCCAGAAGGAATTAGCGTAGCTGACGAAAGAATGGTTTTACTTTTCAAACTATTTGGCCTTGGGGGAAATGAGACTTTTGGGCCAGTGTTGTTTGTTAACCTACAATGCCAGGTTTAAAAACTCCAAAGTGGATGGGAGGATAAATCTAGTTACACAACAGCCGGATTGGCACTTTTATGATTGCAGTCACAGGTTCTATTCTTAGCTTCCCCTCTGAAAGGATGAGTTACAATATCCATAATTTCCAGTGACTGCTGGTTGGAGTGATAGGAATTGTAGTTTAACATTTGTGTAGGAAGGGAAGCAGGATGAGGAAAAAATGAGATACTCCATTATCTTGTTTTGTACTTTCAGGAAGCAAAATGAGAGCAAAGCTTTATATTTTTTAGGAGATTTTATCTAATATTTACTTGCAATGGGAAATCACTATAAATTCCACCTATGGCTGGATGAAACTGGTGTAGATTTCAATTAAGTTTCCTCTTAAGGCATGTACATTAGGCATGAGGTGGACCAGTTGCTTTCGTGGTGTGGAGACAATAATTTGGTCCTTAACACCAATAAGATCAAGGAGCTTATAGTGGACTATAGAAGGAACAGATCAGACATCCAGCCCTTGCTTATCAATGGAGACCGAGAGGAGCAAGTGGCCAGTTGTAAGTTTCTGGGTGTTAGCATAAAAGAGGACCTGACCTGGGGCACTCACATTGCAGCACTGGTCAAAAGGGCCCAGCAGAGATTATACTATCTGAGACTTCTCAGGAAACAAAAACTGAATGAAAAACTGCTGGTGACCTTCTACCACTGCACCATAGAGAGTATTTTAATTTACTGCACCTGTGTATGGTTTGCCAATTGCACAGTGGCAGATAGGACAGCGCTCCAGAGGGTTAACATCATTGCCCAGAAAATCATTGGTTGCCCTCTCCCCTCTTAGGAAGAGCTTTATAGCTCCTGCTGCCTTAAGAAAGTTTAAAACATTCTTAAAAATCCATCTCATCCTGGGCTCTTTTGTTGAACTATTAACATCTGGCAGACGGTACAAGATAATAAAAACAAGGACAAATAGGCTGAAAAACAGCTTCTATCCCAGGGCAGTAACCATATTGAATTCTACTGTATAGTGCAATATTAATGTAATATCAGGGGGTTTCAATTCAATTGTATAGAACAGTGATGGCGAACCTGTGGCACGCAGAGCCCTCTCTGTGGGCACGCGCACCGTCACCAGCTGCTCTTCCGGGTTCCATCATGCGCATGCGTGCTGGACAGCTGCTCCGGGGTGCATGCACACCAGCCAGCTGCTCTCTTCTGGGTTCTGGCGCTCCAACGTGCGTGCTCCAGTTTCAGCACTCGGTGCCGAAAAGGTTAACCATCCCTGGTATAGAATGTGAAGGATGTATGTTTGTGTTTTATTTTTATAGTTATAATGTACACTGAAGATGGCATTTTATTTCGTTGTACGAGGTGCAATGACAATAAAGTAAACTAAACATTAGCATTGTCCCTATTTGACAAAAGTAGGAGCCTTTTAATCCATCTGAATGTTCACCTGGCTAGAATAGTTTTCGTTTAAGTTTTATTTTTTTATTTTTCCAAGTCAGTAATATGTAGAGATTATTTTTTTAAAATGTTTTATATGTTCACTTATCAGATAAGATTTCATTCAGCAGTGTGCCACTACGTATCAAGCTGGCTTTTGATTATTAAGCCATTTTCCGATACTAATATAAGGATTGCTGCAAAATAAGTAATATATTCACAAAGGAATCTTGGATTAAACTCAGAACAGGAGAACTCCATGAAATTTTCTAGAACAGAAAAATACCAAAAGTGGTTGCTCATCGGCAGCTGATGGGATGCTTGCAAGAGTTTCCTTCGTGTTCAGCCTTTTTTCGTAGTTCTCTGAAGCGGAAGATAACATTACTGCAATGTGCTGTGTGTAAGATCCACTCTCGGCAGCTTCTCAGAAGCTGAGCAGGTGCTGTTTATGCCAGTTTAGCAAATGTGAGTTATGGGGAACATATTATTTATCTTCTGCAGAAAGAAACAATTCTGGTTTTCTAATTTCCTCTGCAAGCCATGGAACCCGATATACCATCTGGAAGCCCTATATAGCTTGCATCTAAATTAAATTTTGTCTCAAATGTTTGCAGCGTAAGGGTTGAAGTTTGACCCACATAACTGGCATAGGCACTGGACTACCAAGCTAAGTGTGACAAATTATTGCAAAATGGGAAGTGGAGCCTGTCAATAGGGCTATTCGGGTTTGAGCCAGGATATAGAACTGAGAGCTATGATTTTCAGGTTACAAGAACATAAGCAGAGTCCTGCAGAACCTGGCTTGGATTAGACCAGTATTCTGAATCAAGCAGTGGCCAAGCACATGCTGGAGGGTGGTAGATCAGATATCAGATAATTAGATATCTCCTATCCCAAGATGATTTATTTATTGTGGAAGTAAAATGTTTACAACTCGGAAATGGACTTACACTCTAAATGTTAAATGCCTACCTCTCCATGTTGTAGAATATTACTGTAGTTCATTTCAGTTTTGTGCCCAGCAAGTATCAGTGATAAATGATTCTGTCACCACGATACAAGAAAGATGTTGAGGCTCTAGAAAGAGTGCAGAGAAGAACAACAAAGATGATTAGGGGATCGAAAGCTAAAACACATGAAGAACAATTGCAGGAATTGGGTATGTCTAATTTAATAAAAGAAGGACTAGGGGAGACATGATTGCAGTGTTACAATATTTGAGGAGCTGCCACAAAGAAGAGAGGGTAATCTATTCTCCAAAGCATCTGTAGGCAGGACAAGAAGCAATGGATGGAAACTAATCAAGGAGAGAAACAACCTAGAACCATGATGGCGAACCTATGGCACAGGTGCCACAAGTGGCACGCGGAGCCATATCGGTGGGCACGCGAGCTCAGGTCCGGCGTGCATGTGTGCACCAGCCAGCTGATTTTTGGGCCTTCTTGGCCCACTGGGAGTCGGGAAACAGGCTGTTTCCAGCCTCCAGAGGGGGTGGGGAAGGCCGTTTTCGCCCTCCCCAGGCTCCTAGAAAGGCTCTGGAGCCTGGGGAGAGCGAAAAATGGGCGTGCCATTGCATGCTGGGAGCAGGGGGGTCATGCGTGCATGTGCGGGGGTGCATGGAATTAGGAGTGTGGGCACGCACACACGTGATCCCCCGCATTCCCCCCCCTTTTGGCACGCGAACCAAAAAAGGTTCCCCATCACTGACCTAGAACTAAGGAGAAATTTCCTGACAGTGAGAGCAATTAATCAGTGGAATGACTTGCCTCCAGAAATTGTGGGTGCTCCAACACTGGAGGTTTTTAAGAAGAGATTGCACAATCACTTGTCTGAAATGGTATAGGGTTTCCTGCTTGAGCAGGGGGTTAGACTAGAAGACCTCCAAGGTCTCTTCAAACTCTGTTATTCTGTTATTCTGCTTTTGGTTTTTTTGTAAGGTTAAAGAAAAGAAGAGGCTACATTGTATATTTTGGAAAAAAAGTAGAACTCCTAACTGTCCCTATTGGTTGAACCTCATTTTAGGTTTAGCTGTGGCTCCCTCACAGATTTCCTGATAGTCCAATATAGATAGTTCTCGACTTAACAACCATTTGTTTAGTGACCAAAGTTGCAATGGCACTGAAAAAATGACTTATGACCATTTTTCACACTTACAACTGTTGCAATATCCCCATGGTGACAGGATCAAAATTTGGATGCTTGGCAATTGGCATGTAATTATCATGGTTGCCGGGCCCTGGAGCCATGTGATCCCATTTTGCAACCTTCTGATAAGCAAAGCCAATGGGGAAGCCAGAGTCACTTAACAACCATGTTACTAACTTAACAACTGCAGTTATTCACTTAACAACTGTGACAACAAAGTTTGTAAAATGAGGCAAAGCTCACTTGACAACTCTGTTGCTTAACAGAAATTTTGGGCTCAAGTTGAAGACTACCTGTATATATTATTTGTTTTCCTAATCCGCTTCTCTGTCCCTAATCATTACTTTACAAATTCTCTCTCTCTCCCTCCCCCTCCCCCTCCCCCCCCTCTCTCTGTAATTGCATTTGGCCTATGAACTGTGGACTTTGCTCTAACACTTGCATCAAAAATTGTAGGACTATATGTCAGACAGCAAAGGACTACCTTCTCCCAAATAGCCATGCATGTAACCAGTAAGCACAGGGTGACACAAAAAGTGGCAGGAGAAAACAGATCTGGCCATGTTATGTGGCCCACAGTAAATAATAGCAATGGCAATAGCACTTAGACTTACATACCACTTCATAGTGCTTTACAGCCTTCTCCAAGCAGTTTACAGAATCAGCATATTGCCCCCCCCCCCAAATCTGGGTCCTCATTTTACTGACCTCGGAAGGATGGAAGGCTGAGTCAACCTTGAGCCGGTCAGAATCGAAATGCTGGCAGTCAGTAGAATTAGCCTGCAATACTGTATTCTAACCACTGTGCCACCATTAAAATATTTCTATTTTTAATATAATAATTTTAACGTCAATAAGGATATTTAAAAAGCACTATAGGTTAGATATGTACACATACTCACAACATTGTGAGTTTTTCCTATCCTCTGTTTTGTTTTCTTGCATTCTTTTTCCATTTATTTTCATAACAATTTAATAAAAAGCTGCAGTGCCAGGACACCAAGCTTTTTTATCATCTTTTACATTACATGAGGATGGGTTTTGTTACAGTCTAGAACACTTGCTGTCATAAAAGAATATCTTAGATTGTTTCTGGACATCTGAGAGCTGAAAACTTGATGGACATTTGAAACAAAATTAGCAATGGTGGTTTCAGGTTAAGAATCCCTTTGTTGAATGTCTATGGAGTTTCTCAATCATCCAGGTCATGGTTGTCCCAAAGGTGTTTTTTTGAAGAGGCAACTGGACTTTGTTTTTCTTTGAAGATGTTACGCTTCTCATCCAAGAAGCTTCTTCAGCTCTTCAGAAGCTTCTTGGATGAAAATCAAATTATCTTCAAAGAAAAACCAGAGAGTCCAGTTGCCTCTTGAAAAAAACACCTTTGGGAATCCCTTTGTTGGTTTGTATCAGATCTAGATATAAATATTTGGTAGCAAGGTAGATGTCTTCTAATTGTGTTCCTACACTACTATTCAATTACAATTCAAATGATTGTGAGGGGAGGAAGTGGGACAGGTTCCAGTTCTTTAAACCTATCTCCTTTTGGCTAGTTAAGATTGTCCTGGACAATGTGTGGTAGGTCTATATGGTGATGAATGCCATTATGAGTGGTCCTGCCCACCCAAAATTGCAATGGTGAAATGGGTAGCCATATAGATTGCTAAATAAATAAACAAAATAAAGGAGGCAAAGGTGTGCCCCATTCTTAAGAAGCCATCATTGGCCAGCTGGTGGTGCTAGAAAATTTTAGATTGCAGCTTCAGAGGACTATAGAGGACAAACATTACCTGGACTTTTTCAGTTGGGCTTCAAACCAAGTTAAGAGACGGAATTGATTGCAATTATTGATGACCTCTGGAAGAGTTGCAATGTTGGTGGTACAATTGTTCTGATTGTCCTTGATCTCTCAGTGGCCTTTGATGCCATCAGCCATGGTACCCTTCTGTACTGTTTGCAGGGATTAGAAGTAGGAGATTGGTGATGCGGTAGTTTTCTTCCTTTCTCAGCAGTTGATGTTGATTGCAGGGGGAGAGATCAAGCCTGAGGCCCTAATTTACGTGGTACTATTGGGTTTCTGACTGAATGAGGAAAAAAACATGGAATCCCAAGATTGTATTATTATTATTATATACCCCAATCTTTAGGTGTCTAAAACTGAGACAAAATCAGAACTTTCAAAAACATACCCTTAAGTATTCATTCAGATCCAGGAACATGATTTAGAATAATTTAATAAAACTATATTATAACGTTATAGTATCAGGTTTTTAAACACAGTCTATTCATATAAATATTCAGCCTTCATTGCAAAAGGCATCAGAATTGCTACATGTTGCAATGTGATTTCCCAAATTCATCATATCCAGTGGAATATTTTGAAATTAAACAATGAGTATTCAACACTATCTGCTGAATACTACTGAAAGCTGCTGTCTTCTTTATCAGACAAATTCCTTTTCACACTCTACACTACAAGGAGAAATGGTGGTTGCTTAACAGTTTTAAAAGATTGTCTGTTTTTGAGATGTCTGACAAAGCCCCCATGGACCCTCCATAATATTTTCTTAGCCCTCTCTGTGTTACTTTTGTCCCCATCTTGGAGATAACATAATTGTGGAAACATCTCAGCTATTCAGGTAGTCGTCATTATTGTTTCTATCAACAGCATGATCGGTATGTACCTTAGAATATTCCCGGTGTTGGATTGCAAAGGTCCTGTCTCTTCATCTGGCAGAGTCTAATTCCGTCATCTTCACTAATGTCTAAAATTACACCAAGTAAAGGTTGCGATTTACGTGGAACACACTGAGCTTGCTAAAAAGACTCCCTTAGGTACAGAGGATGGTATTTTTTTCAAGGACATGACCAGGACAATACCAAGGCTACTGCCAAAGCAAAATAGAAACTTCTGGCATTCATGGACGTGGAAAGGCAGGCCAGTTTTGTTTCTCAGTATCTGTATAATGTATATTTTGTTCCGTTAGATGGGTAATGCTTCTCTTGAATAATGTGAACGTGCTCCAACAGCAATTGCAATCAACTAAGCACAATCCTGTAGTCTATTGCTTTGCTTGTTGACAGTGTATTTAATATCTAAAATTAGAAACTGAAGTCTGCCAGGAAGGCATACCTTGTAATGCAGCAATGGAAGTCTTGTTCCTTCACAACAAACAAGCTATGGTTAGAGAGAGTACTCTCTACACATGCTCAGAGGACATCTTAAGATATGGATGGGCAGCCTTGAGAGCTTCAAATCTAAATCCTGTTACCTTAATATATTAACTTGGCACACCAGTGGTGGGTTCCTACCGGTGCGGTCCACTCTATAGCACCGGTAGCAGCCCGCTGGTGACGTCACAGTACCGGTGCAGTCGGTTGCTGATGCCTGGGTGCCGCCATTAAAAAAAAATTTTTTTTTTATTTTTAATTTTCTTCTGCGCATGCCCAGAAGCCGAGCTTCCGGCACTGCACATGCACTGCCTTCCTACCCCACAGTGAGTCCAAGCAGGGGATGATGGCTGAGGGAGCGCGTGAGACACTGAAAGAATGGGCGGCAGGAGCTATCTCCATTCCCCTCCCTTCAGCAGTCCGAGAAGCCACGAACATGCAGTGATGATCCCAGGCATTTTCTCACATTTGAGGCTTCTCGAGCTGCTGAGGGGAGGGGGAATGGGCGGCAGGAGCCTAGGATCATCGAATGGGGAGAAGCATTCAGGCCGGACGGAGCCTCCTAGAAAAACCACTGTCGTGGTCTTGCTGCTCCCGCTGCGGGGGGCTGCATTGCGGGTGGGCAATGCCCCCCTGCTTCTCCAGCCACTGCCAAGCTCCTGAGGCCCACGCTCACCCGGTCACATGGCTGGCAAGCCACACCCACAAAATAAGCCACACCCACAGAGTGGCAGTAAAAAAATTAGGAACCCACCCCTGTGGCACACCCATTTGGCCATTGCATTAATGTATATTGTTCCTATTATAGCAGAAGAGAAACTGCACTAGGAACAAACTTTGGGCATTAAAATGGACTTTGCTCTAAAATATCTATCTAGGCTCTAGTCTAAAGCCTCTACCTAGGCTTTGCAAAAAAAAATTAAAAAAAAAAATACATGTAACATGACATCTGATTTGGCTTTTATTCTTTCCTTTGGAATGCACCATAGGACACAGGTAGTCCTTGATATACCCCCATTTGAAGTTACAATGCACTGAAAAAAGTGACTTATGACTGGTCCTTGCACTTATGACCATAGCAGTATCCCCATGGTCACATGGTGAAATTGTAGGTCTTTTTGTAGGGTTTCAGGGTAATGTGATTACTAGTTGCAACCTTCCTAACAAGCTTCTGACAAGCAAAGTCAGTGGGCGGGGAAGCTGGATTCGTTCAATGACTATGTGATTCACTTAACAAGTGCAGTGATTCGCTTAACAACCATCACAAAAAAAAGTCATGACATTGGGCGTGACTCACTTTATAACCACCTTGCTTAGAAATGGAAATTCTAATCCCAATTGTGGCCATACGTCGAGGACTGCCTGTCATTTGTAACACTTTGTTAAAAAAAAATAAGGTTCATCCGAGAGTTATTTTACTTTCTGGCGTACAGCTTCATTGTGTTCAAAGAGGGAAATTCAAAGAAAAGCAGAATAAAGACTTACCAGCTAAGATCTGTGCAGAGCAAGTGCAGAAGGGTCTTTTCCTTTATAAAATTTACCTGGGAAGGAATTAAAATTCCCAGGCAACTCAGGTGCATTGGTGGTCCCAATCTGGCTGAGGCCCCCATGATCTTCATCTAATGAAGATACAAATAGTCAGTTTACCTGTGTACTGCACAATGAACATGGTATGTATTTTTAGAAGCCCTGGAGAGAGACCATCAGTCAGTGTGGGTAATGCAAGGCTGGAATAGGCTAAAAGACTGCTTCCTCATAATATTATACTTTAAAAAGCAATTGAACATTTTGCCAACTAAATGTAAGCAGGGAATGGTCCAGGAGAAGTTTCCATCTCTCTTTAACGCTCCACTACAATAAGACTCCACTATCCAAAGGAAGACCAACAATGAGGTGCTACTATACAAAAGAAGGCCAATACCCTTGCTCCTCTGTATTATAAACTCTCCACCCTGATTCCACAGGAAAAGTCTCCTATACGTGCTCATTTACGCTTGCTGAAAGCATCTCCAGGAATTAAATCACGTGCAGTTGTGAAACAAAGGGGATCTGAGCCCAAATTTGCTTGTAGGGTACCTAATTCATTTGGAACCCAGTACTTCGACTTACTAAGATCTGAGGGCATGGATTGTGTTGATGTTTATCTGTAAGGCTGTATTCCTGCTATGGTAAGGCTCCTGCTTCAAACTAAAACATCCCTCCCATTTGTCAATGGATTGCCAGTTGGGCAAAAATAGTAGGTGATCCGAGAATAATACCCATCCCTCAGGGGAAAGTTCTGCTAGCTCTGGCCTTAGTACTATGATACCCCATCCATTGAGAGTGGAAAATAGTATAGCAAATAGCTGACCTTGGGCTCAGAAGTTAAGCAGGGTCAGGCCTGGTTAGGACTTATAAAGACTAGGAAGTAAAGCAATGGCAAACCACTTCTATATTCTGTCACGAAAGCTTCACGGTCAATGGAAATTGAGGTGTTAAATTTTATACTGTCAAAAGGGATAGAAAATAGCATGGGATGTTGATATCAATGTCTGAAGCCAGGACAATTAAAGCTATTCCCCAATTTTTAGAGAACAGCTATCCTATCAAAGTATACTTGAGGGGATGCCACAGAGAGGAGGGGGGCAGGCTGTTTTCTATGGCACCAGAAAGCCAAACAAGGAATAATGGATGGAAGCTGACCAAGGAGAGATTCAACCTGGAAGTGAGGAGAAACTTTCTGACGGTGAGAGCGATCAACCAGTGGAACAGCTTGCCTGCGGAGGTTGTGAGAGCCCCAACACTTGCGACCTTCAAGGAGAGACTGGACTGCCATCTGTCTCAAACGGTGTAGGAACTCCTGCTTGAGCAGGGGGTTGGACTAGATGACCTACAAGGTCCCTTCCAACTCTAATAATAAATCTAAAAATTTAAAATCTAAATCTATACAATTATTTACCAGGTCAACCTTTTTGCAGGGAGAGGTCTATATTCTAGCAACATCTGTGTGACTCTCTTTTCATACACTGGTCTAAGATATGGAATCTGAAGTCCTCCAACTATGGCTGAGCTTTCATTTCCAAGGTCCCTTAGTAAGAGCCATACTGGGGCTGCTGGAAAACTGGGAAACATAAGGTTCCCACAGCTCTGGGTTAAAGGCAACTTCATATTTGTTCCCAGAGGTGTTCTTTTTTAACATTGAAAAAGAATACTACCTATCTTTTTTCTTAGATATTTTTGACTTGATATCATGACTTAATCTTGTCAAATGAAGAAAACACGAGGGACATTATAGAATGACCAATGAGCATCAAACATGGAATTTGGAATTTAACTCCATTGAAAACCTCTTGCAGCAGTTAGCCATATCTGAACAAGTTGCTGAGTTTCTTCATTTTGAGGAAATGTTGGTTGTAAAATCCCCCATTATTTCCTTGGCTATGAAGGATGTTTCACTGTTTTAAGCTTACGATGGCCATACACTGCAGTTTTCAAATGGTAGCTGCCTTAAAATGGCAGGACCACACTATGCATTGTCACTCAGAAGAGTCTCAATGGATGCTTGAAAAATGATGTCCAAGGATTCCCTGCAGCATTGGAAGCAGAGTCCATCCATGCCTAACCAAAATAGTCTTTCTATTTGCTCTGAGACCTGTACCATGAGATGTCCCATCGGGCAAAGCTTCTTCCTGTGGAGTCCTTTGTGTTCTTTGAGCTTGGTTGTTTGCTTTCAGACATTTTATTACCTCACTAGGTAACATTATCAGTGTTACATCCTCTCTGAAGCTTATTCACTAGCAATATTTATTTATTTTATTTTATTTATTAAAATTTCTATGCCGCCCAACTCCCGGGGGACTCTGGGCGGCTAACAGCAGGTAGCAATAGCAATAGCAATAGCACTTAGACTTATATACCACTTTACAGTGCTTTACAGCCTCTCTAAGCGGTTTACAGAGTCAGCATATTGCCCCCAACATTTTAGGCCCTCATTTTACCCACCTTGGAAGGATGGAAGGCTGAGTCAACCTCGAGCCTGGTGAGATTTGAGCTGCTAAATTGCAGGCAGCTGGCAGTCAGCAGAAGTAGCCTGCAGTACTGCACGCTAACCACTGCGCCACCGTGGCTCATCCCTATTTGCTTTCAATTAGGCAGAAATATTTAATGGTATTTTTTAATTTACTATAAATCCAAAGGGAGGTTAAACCAGCCTAATTAGTTGATTTGTTTGGTCTGTGTAGATTAAAATTGGATTATTTTTAAAAGTGAGCATGTGTTAAACTATTATTATTGCTATTATTATTCTAGCATCAAGTTTGTATATATTGTGGTTTGGTTTGGTTTTGATCTTTTGGGCATCATCCAGTCACTGCTATGAGATGGGCACTTATGTAAATTGCTTAAATAAATACATAAATCAAATTATACCAGCTATGGATAAATGTATATTTACTTCTAGACCCAGAATTTGTGGGGTTGTCTATGGTTGTTAAATAATAATAATAATAATAATAATAATAATAATAATAATAATAATAATAATAATAATAATAATAATAATAATAATAATAATAATAATAATAATAATAATTATTATTATTATTATTATTATTATTATTATTATTATTATTATTATTATTATTATTATTATTATTATTATTATTATTATTATTATTATTATTATTATTATTATTATTATTATTACACTACAAAGCCCAGAATAAATAGTGCTTGAGTTTGTGGAAGAACCAAATGTATCTGCATTTTCTCAGTTTGGCATTCAATGGCATTGGCATAGTATAGTGCAAAGATTGTACATTATGTACATTGTACATTATTGGCCAATAAAATGATTGTGTATTACTTCATTTGTGTCAATCTCAGATAATATCTCTCAAATACAAAGCCAAGGGTTGGAATGTCAGTTTGTCTTCCCTCTTCCTGTTTAACCCTCCTCCCATTGGAACCAGAATTGGTTTAGCTTGGACATCAATCAGTGGGAGATTAGAAGCCATCATGTGCCTTCCCTGGAGCTTAGCCATTTGTCATCTTCTTCCAAAGACATTTAAGAAAGGACAGTTGGATCAAAGCAGTGACTTAGTATAGACATGGAAAATTCAAAACATCCCTGGATTTAAATGCCTTTCAAACGGTTGGGGAGAGTGGTGAGAGAGACTACATAGATTTCTTTTTATAAAATTATGTTCAATTGAAAAGCAAATGTCTTCCGAACAATAGTTTCTACATGCATTCCTTGAGAAGAAGGACATTCCAGGAAGGTACGATAGAATGTTTCCTTGTCAGGGAAGAGCTCTGTACATTTATTGAAAAGTAAACAATGCAGTCATTCAGTGTGCCACTGGAAAGTTGTGTTGGCAAAATTATGAGTTACCCAGTTCTCACCATGATTCACCAAGTAGTAGAATGTTCCTATGTATATTGTAGAATCAATTAAAGTGATTAATAATTTGTGCAAACTGTCCACACCATCTCTTTCTTTCTTCTTTCTTTCTTTCCTTCCTTCCTTCCTTTCTTTTTCTTTCTTTCTTTTTTCTTTCTTTCTTTCTTTCCTTCCTTCCATCCTTTCTTTCTTTTTCTTTTTCTTTCTTTCTTTCTTTCTCTTTCTTTCTCTCTCTCTCTCTCTCTCTCTCTCTTTCTCCTTTCCCTTCCCTTCCCTTAATTCATATGAAACATACATACATATATCATTTTGATAATTAGATTTCTACAGTATTAACCATGGATAATTTACACTCTAATGTTTAGACAACTTAGACCATTGAAGATTTTAAAAAGTAGAAAAGTTATATCAGTATTAATAATGATTTAAAGTGTCAATGTTAATGAGCATAAGATTATTTAGCTTTTTCATTCAGAATTGACCATAACATTAAAAAAAGCTGTTGAATGCATCAAAATATTTGCTGTGCAACAAAGGTTTCTGTCTTACGCTGATTACTTAGTAATAATGTCTCCCCTGTATTATTACTTAATAAACTACCCCCAAATTTGAGCCATTTAAATAACACCATTTGGTGCTTGGAGATTCTAACAGAGGTTGTTTTGTGTTACAACATACTGCAAGATAAATTTGGTACAAATCATCATTAGAAATAATATTTATTTATTTAATAATAATTCCAACCTGTCCCGATCCTAATATATATTACTATTATTATGGTTGGTCTCCAGATGTTTAGACTGTACTTGGCATTTGATCTGGGAACTGGGACAAGCAGACGATATTGTTTTACGGTATTAAAGATGTCACAGGATGTAAGCTATTCTAAGTGAAGCTACATTTTGCAATTGATGGTGGCAATTTTGTCAATGCAGATGGTGTTCAAGTGGTACTCCAGATGTTTTGGGAATGCACCCAAGGGGCCTATTTTTATTAGTACTAACTTTGCTTCCTTTTGCCACAGACATTCTACTTCTATTTGCAGGTCTTTATATTTTGTTGTTTTCTCTAGTTCTTTCTCTTTTATTCTGCTGTCTCCAGATACTGCAATGTTCACTATTCAGACTTTTTTGTTTTTCTTATCCACAATTGTTAAGTTTGGGGTATTGATAAAACAGACAAAAAAGTCTGGCTAGTGGATGTTGTAGTACCTGATGAGGGCAGAATAAAAAAGAAAAAATTGGAGAAAATAACAAAATACAAAGGCCTACAAAGAGAAATAATAATAATAATAATAATAATAATAATAATAATAATAATAATAACAACAACAACAACAACAACAACAACAACAACAACAACAACAACAACAAAGTTGGAAGGGACCTTGGAGGTCTTCTAGTCCAACCCCCTGCCTAGGCAGGAAACCCTACATCACTTCAGACAAATGGTTATCCAACATCTTCTTAAAGATGTTGGATAAAGATGTTGGATAAAGATGTTCTTAAAGATGTTGGATTTTCTTAAGTAGAATGACAACGGTTGATTACACAGTCAGCCAGACGTTTAGACTGGATTTGGCATTTTTATCCACCTACAGAGTCTTTCCCAAGGAGCTGGGGTAGGCACATACTGATGTTTTATGGTGTTAGAGCTGTGGTTCCCAACCTTTTTGTGATTGAGTACCACTTGGAGGTCCCGTACAGTCGCCGCGTACCACCTGGTTCCAGAGAAACTAAATTCGATCAGATATCACTTTATTTCCATAATTGTACAAGTAGAACACGCAAACCAACTACGAAAACAAGAGTTCTACTGCGCGACTGCTGAGAGTTCAGAACAGTCACCGTTCCTTTTTTGGCCCCGCGCATCCAGCAACTGGATTCTTGGGCCGCTGGGACCAGGTGGGTGGCGTGTGGCAACAGTTGCAAATCGTTGCCAGATTATCTTGTGTTAGGCAGTAAACATTTTTGTGAAATAAAAAATAACTAACTAAAAATCATTCATGACCTCGAAAGTGTTCGCGTACCACCTGGAAGGCCCTCGCATACCACTAGTGGTACACGTACCACAGGTTGGGAACCACTGTGTTAGAGGTATCATTGCAGGATGTAAGCTGTTCTAAGTAAAGCTGCCTTTTGCAATTGATCGATGGTGAATTTGTCAATGCCGATGGTGCTCCAGTTGTTTTGGGATTGCATCCAAGGCACCTATTACTATTGGTACTATCCTTGCTTTCTTTTGCCACAGTCTCTCCACTATTATTATCGTTGTTAGCTCACAATGCCTATATAAATTGAGTCACTTTCAACCAATTTGACTTGGCTAGAGAAGTAACATTAAGTGGATATATCCTATCTCAAAATATCTATCAAGTCTACTGATTGACAGGAGTTTAACATGGAAGTTGTTGATTGTACTAAATCATGATCTATTTAACCATGGTTTACAAAATAAAATATAATCAGTTGTGGTTACATATCTTGTTAAGCCAAAGCTAACCAAACAAAAAAAGTTTAGAATACTTTCAAAATATAGTACACCTGTTCTACATCCAATTAAGTATCTGCTTTCTGTTCTATAGTGATTTTTCTTGGTTACTTCATGGTTATCAGCAAGAGACCTCATTTATTAACTTGAAAGAGTATCTGAAGACGTTTCTCTGTCTTCATGCAAGCAGGTACATGATAGAATAGAATAGAATAGAATTTTTTATTGGCCAAGTGTGATTGGACACACAAGGAATTTGTCTTTGGTGCATAAAAGAAAAGATACATTTGTCAAGAATCATGAGGTACAACACTTAATGATTGTCATAGGGTTCAGATAAGCAATCAGGAAACAATCAATATTAATATAAATTATAAGGATACAAGCAACAAGTTACAGTCATACAGTCATAAGTGGGAGATGGGTGATAGGAACGATGAGAAAAACTAATAGTAATAGTAATGTAGCCTAGTGAATAGTTTGACAGTGGTGAGGGAATTATTTGTTTAGCAGAGTGATGGCGTTCGGGGAAAAACTGTTCTTGTGTCTAGTTGTCTTGGTGTGCAGTGCTCTATAGCGACGTTTTGAGGGTAGGAGTTGAAACAATTTATGTCCAGGATGCGAGGGGTCAGTAAATATTTTCAAGGCCCTCTTTTTGACTCCTGCAGTATACAGGTCCTCAATGGAAGGCAGGTTGGCAGTAATTGTTTTTTCTGCAGTTCTGATTATCCTCTGAAGTCTGTGTCTGTCTTGTTGGGTTGCAGAACCAAACCAGACAGTTATAGAGGTGCAGATGACAGACTCAATGATTCCTCTGTAGAACTGTATCAGCAGCTCCTTGGGAAGTTTGAGCTTCCTGAGTTGGCGCAGAAAGAACATTCTTTGTTGTGCTTTTTTGATGACATTTTAGATGTTAGATGACCATTTTAGGTCTTGATATATGATAGAACCTAGAAATTTGAAGGTCTCTACTGTCTCTACTGATTTGGACCTGTCTATATTGTGCTGAGTGGTGTAGCAGTTTTGCTATGGATTTGACTACCAATGGCATGCAATGTGCTACGGAATCAGCATACTGTAGTTTGCGGGAGCTAAATATAGCTAAGTAGAATCTAGGACTTTGCTTGCTCTAAGTTGCATAGCTTATGAAGGACTGCAAAAATTCAAACTATAATAGGACTTATAGCTCACAGAAAATACTGTTAACTTAGGAATTAGCCCGCATATAGTCTCTCCTTCTAGGTTTTACAGCATTTATTTATTATTTATTTATTTTATTAAGAGTTCTTATAGGCCGCCCAATCCCTTGGGACTCAGGGCGGCTTACAGCAGAGATTAGAACTACAGATTAAAAAAAGCATTTAAAAACATCATATTACGATATAAAAAAGGCATTCATCCTTGGGGGAATCATCTCTTCACCCCGCCTGCCGGAAGAGCCACGTTTTTACTGCCTTGCGGAAGGCCAGTAGGGTGGGGATAGTCCGGATCACTGGCGGGAGTTGGTTCCAGAGGGATAGGGCTCCCACAGAGAAGGCCCTCCCCCGTGGGCCCGCCAGCCGGCACTGTTTGGCAGACGGGACCTGGAGGAGGCCCTCTCTGTGGGACCTCACTGGTCATAGGGAGGAATGTGGCAGGATGCGGTCCCGAAGATAACCTGGCCCTGAGCCATGTAGGGCTTTAAAGGTCAAAACCAACACCTTGAATTGCGACCGGAGACCAATGAGTAGCCAATGCAGCTGGCGGAGGATGGGTGTTACGTGGGTGTATCTCGGTACACCCACCACAGCTCGCGCAGCTGCATTCTGTACCAATTGTAGTCTCCGGATGCTCTTCGAGGGTAGCCCCATGTAGAGCCCGTTACAGTAGTCAAGCCGTGAGGTGACAAGGGCATGAGTGACTGTGAGCAAAGCCTCCCTCTCCAAGTAGGGTCGCAATTGGTGCACAAGACGCACCTGTGCAAAGGTCCCCCTAGCCACAGCTGAAAGATGTTGCTCCAATTTAAGCTGTGGATCTAGGAGGACACCCAAATTGCGGACCCGTTCTGAGGGAGTCAATTTTTCTCCCCCAAGAACCAAGGAGGGACAGTCGACATAATCCTTGGGAGGCAATATCCAAAGCCACTCAGTCTTGTCTGGGTTGAGCCTGAGTCTATTCACTCCCATCCAGACCCTTACATCGTCCAGGCAGCGGCACATTACATTAACTGCTTCACTGAACTGACACGGAGTGGAGATGTACAACTGGGTATCATCAGCATACTGCTGATACCTCACCCCATGTCGTCGGATGATCTCACCCAACGGTTTCATGTAAATGTTGAACAGGATGGGGGAGAGGACCGAGCCCTGTGGCACCCCGCAAAGCAGGGGCCTAGGGGCTGACCTCTGCCCTCCTGTCAACACCGACTGCGTCCTGTCGGAGAGAAAGGAGGAGAACCACCGAAGAACGGTGCCCCCCACTCCCATCTCCCCGAGACGACGCAGAAGGATACCATGGTCGATAGTATCGAAAGCCGCTGAGAGGTCAAGTAACACCAAGATGGAGGAATGACCTCCATCTCGGGCTCGCCAGAGATCATCCATCAGAGCGACCAAAGCAGTCTCCGTACTGTAGCCGCGCCTGAAACCCGATTGAAAGGGATCCAGATAATCCGTTTCCTCCAATAACCGCAGGAGTTGGAGCGACACCACTTTCTCGACAACTTTACCCACGAAGGGTAAGTTGGAGACTGGACGGAAGTTCTTTAAATCCGCTGGGTCCAGGGAAGGCTTCTTGAGGAGGGGCCTCACCACAGCAGCTTTTAAGGGCTGCGGGATGGACCCCTCTCTCAAAGATGCGATCACAACCGCCTGGAGCCAGCCGCGTGTCACCTCCCTGCTAGCCGAAACCAGCCAGGAGGGACACGGGTCCAATAAACAAGTGGAGGCGCTCATCGCTCCTATGGCCTTGTCCACATCCTCAGGAGTGATAGGCTCAAACTCCTCCCAAATAACAGGACTAAGACTCGCCTCTGTCATCTCGGCCTGCTCTGTCCAAATGGAGTCCAGGTCTGTCCGAATCTGAGTGATTTTATCCGCCAGGAACTGCGAAAATTCCTCAGCTCTACCCTGCAAGGGTTCTTCGCTCCCCCCCTTTGCAAGCAGGGAGCGCGTTACCCTAAACAGGGCGGCTGGGCGGGAGTCGGCGGACGCAATACGGGCGGAAAAATACGCGCATTTTGCCGCCCGTATTGCCACTAAGTAAGACTTAATGCAAGTTCTTAAAAGTGTCCGATCAGATTCAGCTTTGCTAGACCTCCATCGTCGCTCTAGGCGTCTCTTTAGGCGCTTCATCTCCCGGAGTTCCTCAGTGAACCAAGGATCCCTCCTGGATCCGCTGCCACGGAGAGGCCGCAAAGGCGCAATCCGATCTAAGGCCCCTGACGCTGCCCGGTTCCAGGCAGCCACTAGGTCCTCAGATGAATTGTGTACCAGGGATTCAGGTATTTCCCCAAGTTCCCTCTGAAATCCTTCGGATTCCATTAGGCGCCTGGGGCGGAACCACTTAATCGATCCCGCCTCCTTGCGGTGGAGGAGTGGTGCCATAAAATCCAACCTCAGGAGGAAATGATCTGACCATGACAAGGGTATTGTGACTAAACCCCTCAGCCTCAGATCATCTCTCCACTGCCCCGAGAGAAACACAAGGTCAAGTGTGTGACCACCCTCATGAGTCGGACCCTGAACTACTTGGGTCAGGTCCATGGTTGTCATGGAAGCCATGAACTCCTGGACTGCCTCCGAGGTTTCGCCGGGCGATGGCAGGTTGAAATCCCCCAGCACCATCAACCTGGGGAACTCAATCGCCAGCCCGGCTATCGCCTCGAGCAGAACAGGCAGGGCCTTAGCAACGCAGCTAGGAGGCAAGTACGTTAGCAAAAGGCCCACCTGTACCCCTAAGTCCAACTTCAGAAGGAGCGTCTCACACCCAACAATCTCCGGGGCAGGGATCCTCCGAGGGCACAGACTTTGGCGAGCTATAATAGCCACTCCTCCACCCCTTCCCTGGGGTCGCGGCTGATGCTGCACTGAGAACCCGTCTGGGCACATCTCGGAGAGGGGGACCCCCCCTCCTGGCCCAGCCAGGTCTCAGTAATACATGCCAGGTCCGCCCCCTCCTCCAAGATTAAATCCCGGATAAGGGGGGCCTTGTTGTTAATTGACCTGGCATTCAACAGCAGCAGCTTGAGCCCAGGGCCCTGACATCCCTGGTTACCAGGTACTCGGGCTGAGCAAGATGGAACCTGATCTGAGGGGCCAGAACGAGGAATCGCTTGTAAACAGCGAATTCTCGTTCCCCGTGAGCGGCCTACCCCTCTGCTCCCGGCATACCTGCCTCTGTATGTATGTAATTTATGTATACATGTAAAGCATGTAATTTAATTAGTCTTTGTTATGTTAGATAACGACAGATTGATAATTTAGGAATGTAGGTGACATACAGATATCAAAATATCTGCATTAGTTCAAACAGGATATTTTTGGATTGGTTAAACACTCTCTGTATGTTATAGTGGCAAGAGTTTGAACAGAAGATAATGCTAGATTAGAAGTAAAGGAAGTTTATTCAGTTTTGAAATTAATCTCCTGCAACTTCCTTATCACTGTTGTAAAACAATGTTCAAAGCCGTATCCTTTTTTAAATCTGAAGTCTATTTTAATCTGAAACAAATATTACTCTGCTTATGAAAAAGGAATAGTTTTCATTTATACAAAGCAAATTAACTTTTAAAGGTAGAAGTCAAATTATCAGTAGACTTTTGGAGGAAGATGTTAAAGGTTGTACTACCTTCCTATTTTGTTTTGTTTGCATCCAAAATTTCTACAGATGATAGACTGAGCAAATGCTAGACTACTGGGTTAAGCTTTGCATGTCTTTCAATTTGGTATCCAAATTGAATACCAAAACTGTTTGTATTGGTATATCTAAGGAAAGGGTCTCCAACCCCTTGTCCATGGACCGGCACTTGTCCGCGGCATGCCAGCAATTGGTCTGCGTAAACAAGTGAAGCCCCATCTGCAGGATGCAGGCAGCACGCGAAACCATGCCTGTCATGCCCCCGTCGAAGCCTGAATCTGCGGAGGAGGACGAGTCGGAGCTGGAGCTGACGGAGCTCAAGGGAGCAGCTTTGTTGGCTTCGGAGTAATGTGGAGAGGAGCAGGCCAAGGCAGCCCAGGGCCCCTCAGGATTGGGACAGCTTGTTAGCAGGGAGGAATGGGGACAGGATGACTGAGAGAGGGCAAGCAGTGGAAATGAGGAGCAACGGAACTCAAGCGATGAGCAAGGACTGCCCCCTTCCTGATCCACGAGCACAGAGAGTGGCAAGAAGGCGGGAGCGCAGGCCGACCCGACAACTCGGGAGGAGAGCGCCCTGCCCCTCTTCACAAGGCACACCTGGGGACTGAGATTTAAGGAAACGCTGTGGGGAGGGGCATTTGTCAGGAACAAACACTAAATTTGCAGAATTTTGCATGTGCCATTGAAGACATTTGGAGTTTGCAGGACTGCTTGCTTCTTCCTTGCTTTGTGGACTCGGAGTCTTGTTCCTTACTTGTGGACTCATTGTTTGTTCCTTGTTTTGTGGACTCATTTCCCTGTTCCGTTGCTTTGCTGGACTACGCGCAGCCAGAGACTGCTGTGTGTGCGCGCGCTTTGCTCTGGGACTTGCCAAGAACATGGGAATGTTGGGGAATTTTGGAGTATTAAAGGGGAGTTTGAACTCTGAGTTAGCTGTGTGGCCTTCGTATCTTGTCACAGGTCATCACAACGCCACGCCCCCGATCCCGCAGGAAAACCTTTGTCCACAGAACCGGCCCTTGGTAAGGTTGGGGGCCACTGATCTAGAGCACAAGTGAATAGCCATAAATATATGACAACTGTTGTCATATATATTCTTTTAAATAATTTTGTAAATCAGCTAAAGGGATTAGTTCCCATAGAGTACTTAAATAAAGGTTCACAAAAAGACTTCCATCATAATCTAGTACAGCAATCTTAGAGAGTTTTTTATATTTATCTGCAAATGGGGATACATAGCCATCGAAGTCTTGCACATTATGCATTGTGATTGCAGCATATTTCATTTCTTTTATAGATGCAGAATCCTTCCCAAATGATTGGATCTGCCTATGAAGCAGCTCCTGTGTTTATAAAGGTAAGAGATATAATCTCAGTGTTAAGTTAAATTCAAAAATCTCCCTGTGGTATGTGCAGATGCCATTGCTACCCTGTTTCCCCAAAAATAAGACATCCCCTGATAATAAGCCCAATCGGGCTTTTGAGTGCATGGCAATAAGGCCAAGCGCTTATTTCAGGGTTCAAAAAAATATAAGACAGGGTCTTATTTTCGGGGAAACATGGTACTTAGATGGAAATGTTCTTATTTTCCTATCCATCTGTCACTTCTTGAAAACAGGCTCCAGACACTCCCATCTGCAGCAGGCCTTCTGTATCTGGACTGCAAGCATCCACACAACCACTAACTAGCAGAAAATATGTGCAGAAAACTCAACTCTTGGCCATCGCCTAGAGTGGTCCTCTAGGTTTTTGCAGCCCAAATATAATAAATCTAATGATCAGACATGTTCATCTTTGATTGAAGTAAAGTAAAGAAAGAAGTAAAAGGCATGGTTGAATGCTAAAAAATATTTCCATTCAAGTCAGTATTGACTCCTGGCAACTGCCTGGACAAGTCCCTACAGTGTTCTTCACAGTATTTTCTGGAAGTGGTTTGCCATTGTGTGCTTCCTAGGGTTGAGAGTGTGTGTCTGGCCCAAAGGCCACCCAGCTGGCTTTGTGTCCAATGTGGGAATAGAACTCACAGCCCCCCAATTTTTAGCCTCCTACCTTAATCACTGGAGAGAAAAATCCTTTTGGGTATTAGCATAATTCCAAAGTCGTTGCTTGCTAGGGATTATGGGAGTGTGAAACATATGATGAAGTGATTAAAGTACTAGAATTAGAGTGGGGATACTGAGATTCATGTCTACCCTCAACCATGGAAGTTCACTGACTTTGGGCCTGTCATCCTCTCTCAACCTACTCCACCCTTAGGGGAGGAATGGAGGAAGAAATTCTATGTAGACTACCCTCAGCACATTTCCTTTCCTTAGAAGAAACGTGAGATACGAATCTGACTATAAATATAGGCTAGTCCAAGAAATGCAAGTTTGTGGGAAACTGTTATAATTACTCACTTGGGAACAAGAGAGTTAGCATTCAGAAGTTTGTTCCGTGCATAGCACCTTTAACTGTATAAATTTAATGTTATGTTTTTGGTCATCTTTCAGAGCCCACAAAATATTACAGCTACTAAAGGCCAGCTGGTGGTGTTTGAGTGTCGAATAAGAGCCTCCACCCCTCTTCAAGTTCGCTGGTACAGAGAGTGCAACCAAATCATAGATTCTGCAGACTTCCGCATATTAAGAAAAAGTAGGCATTTTTGTTCTTTAAATGCCCTCCGTCTGTGGGACAACTTCTGTTTTATAAATCATAATCTATCAAATGTATTTCAGAGGGGAGGAAATAGAAGATATACTTGTTTGAATTGCAAGAACCTGGTCTTTCTTGTTTGACCCCAATACAGTACAGATGGGGGAAGGGCTTGGGGGGTAGCAGAATGGAACAACTCGTGGCAGCCAACTCACTATGACCATCTCGCCACGGTCAACTCACCATGGCCAAGTGGCCACAGGACAACTCGCTGCAGGACAATTCAACAATTCAATTTAATTATTTAAAACAGTTTAAAAAATTATTTTAATTTTTGTCATTCATATTTCATTTTGTCCCTTCTTTGGCATCCTTTCTTTAATGATTCTGTGCCACCATTTCTTTGATATTAGTATAACTCTGGTCCCATGGCAAGTTGGCCTGTGGCAAGTTGGCCATGACGAATTGTCCCATGGTGAGTTGGTTGCAGTGAGTTGGCCATGACGAGTTGGCTGTGGCGAGTTGGTTGTGGCGAGTTGGCCTGTGGCGAGTTGGCCATGACGAATTGTCCCATGGCGAGTTGACCGCAGTGAGTTGGCCATGGCGAGTTGGCTGTGGCGAGTTGAAGACCTTCTAAATCTGGATATGGCAACTAAAAAGTATGCTAAAGTACAGATGAACCTCCTTGACCAATATTTTATTTATGTTGTGAAGGGTTAATTCACCTATTACCCCATGATGAAACTCTTTCTGAACCGCAGACATTGGTATATTTCCTTTTCAGGAACATGAAACATGACTGTGATTGGAGAGGTCTCTACAAAGAGCTACTCAAAACACAGCATTCTCCTCCCTGGGAGAGGAATGACATAGAGCATTTGAGCATATTCAAGTTTCTATGTTGAGCCGCTGCCAATTTCTACAATATACATTTTTACTCAAATTAAATTAGCTAATTTGGAGTGGGATGAATTCTTTTGTAAACACACGCACAACTGCTGTCTAATGACAACAGTGTGTTGCTGCTGATCCACATCTTTCCCATGTGTTTTCACCTGTAACATCTAATAAAAGAAACATATAACTGAGTCATGTTCAGCCTTGCCCTGAACTTAATGCAAGCAGCGGTCAATAAATGGAGGGTAAAGATATATTAAAAGCTATTGTTTGTGTGTGTGTGTGTGTGTGTGTGTGTGTGTGTGTGTGTGTGTGAGAGAGAGAGAGAGAGAGAGAGAGAGAGAGAGAGAGAGAGAGAGAGAGAGAGAGAGAGAGAGAGAGAGAGAGAGAGAGAGAGAGAGAGAGAGATGTCGGGGGTGGTGGAGAAAGAGAGAATATTGATATGGAGGAAATGTGGCCTGACAGCAGCTAGGCATTCTCCATCCTCACATATAAAGTTAATCTATAATGCAGTTTGTTTGTTTTTTTGGCTTTTTATGATGTGTGCATCACTGATTTGTATATAGCTGCTTTCTTGAAATAGACTGCCAATATGATAGTAAAGCAAAAATAAACTGTGGATTAATATTACATGTGAACTTGACCAAGATTTACTTATTCTCTGAAGAACATTAACCAACTTTTGGTATTGGACAGGACTTTCAAGAAAATCAGATAATTCTGCATCATCAGACAGGTTTATTTTCACATGACATAAAGAAAAATAACAATAAAATTATAAGCATATCTTCTGAAAAGGTAATTGATTTAAGCATGGTGTACCCTGGATATTCCAGTATAAAAGTATTAAGAAAAAATTATCCTGGTATAAAACTTAAAAAACAACAACAATCCAGCAATCTTTTGTTGAAAATGTAAATGAGATGAGATCAATGGAATAGGAACCCAGGACTGAATTTGTCAAACAATTAAGTGTTCTATTTTTTTCCCCAATAACACATGCCTTTTGAACTCATCTGCTTTTTGTAAGATATGTAAAGCGGACACAGAGGTAACAGGAAGAGGGTCTGGACAAAGCAAAGGATTGACCACAGATCAGGCATTAAAATAAAAACAAATGTGTTGTATTAGGTAACACGTAGAACAGATTAAAAACCAATAAGGTGATTAGCATGGAACGCAAAGCTTGTATGACATTCCAGACAGCATTTGTACAGAATTCATACTTCATCTCAAATGTCTCTTAATACGACAGACATTCCACTGAAATTATCCAGAGTTTCCATTCACAGGCGGGGATTCATATCAATAAGGCTACCCTTACTATGTGTTTCCTAGGTTTGAGAGTTTCATGTTAACATATATATTTGCATATTTTACAATATTTGTTAGGATCATCTGAAACACCCATTTAATTCTTGGAACTCCAATAACAGAAGTATTACAATTTCCAGACATCTAAGTGCTGCTTTTGCTATGGTGGGCATTACATATAGACCTATTCCTGACTCATTCTGCCTTTTGTGGGTCTGAAAAATAATAGATTCAGTCAATATATATATTGTGAGTCACACAGTAGCTAACCAGATTTATACAAGAAGCTCAAAAGCAGACAGAAGGGCAAAACCAATTATTGATTCAACTCTAACATAATAACCTTATTAGTTGATTAAGTCTCATAGTTTCCATTGCACACACTATTAGAAATAGAAAGTCTATTTACATAATTCTTGTGATTCAAAGTCCACTATTTGGGCAGTATTGAATCAAAGGCTTACCTAAAGTAAAAAATATGAAATACAATATAGCTTCCATTTTAAAAAAAAGAAAATTAACTACATACCGTATTTTTTGGAGTATAAGACGCACCTTTTTCCTCCCTAAAAGTGGCTGAAAATTTGGGTGCGTCTTATACTTCGAATGTAGCTTTTTTCCCAGCCCTAATTAGGTGCTAACAGATCTTCCCAGCTCTTACCTTGCAGGCTCTTTCATTGTTACTCTCGCCAAAGAATGTTTTTCCAGCCCTAAGTCTTTGCAGGGTTTTTTTCATTACTCTACTTGCTCTGAATAAGTTTTTTTCTAGCCCTAACTAGGTGCTAACAATCTTCCCAGCTCTTACTGGCTTGCATCCTCTTTCATTGTTACTCTCTCAGAAGAAGGTTTTTTTAAGTCCTAACCAGGGGATAAAATAATGTGCTGAAGCTGACCAGACTAAGGATGCTAGCCAGATGAATACCTGGTAGGCAGATTGTTTTCCCCTATTTTCCTCCCCAAAAACTAAGGTGCGTCTTATACTCTGAAAAATACGGTAATTGTTCTGAAGCTCATTCTATCCCTTCTGGCTGTTTTCTGCTTTATCATAATAGTATTTTTCCACTCTGAAATGAAAAGAAGTTTATAAGTAAATAGCAAAATGGCTGTTCAGAAAAAGGTTCAGTGGCCCTACTGCAGGCACGGATGCTGCTTTGGGAATCAATGCAGAATTCAGATACATGGATTTGTAATATCAATATGTTATTTCAAGATTTAATATGATTTGCAAAGCAGGATGCTCAGAAGCAAATGGGGCAGAATTCTTGCCCCTTTTAATAGTCGCATGTAGGTCTGAAGGGGACAGAATCTATGTCACCCACCTGAGTCTTAGTGAGTGGGGATCAGCAGATGGGTAAGGTCTGTGACTGTGGGTGTGATCTGCAGTTGTGAGTGTCTGAGCAGTTTTACATTTTCACTTTCTGAATCCACAAAATAATTGTTCACAATTAAATCCTCTGTCTCTTTCTATCTTTAACAGAGGCATGCTCATCTATGGTCCCTGGTAAGTACTTTTAAATAAAAAGTTGCAAAGAACTGGGGGCATAACCCAATCCAGCCAACGAACTTAGCAAGGCCTAGTTCAAGACAAGACGCATGCAAGTCCACAACCTTGTGCCACTGTGCACAGAACCTTGTAGCTGGATGTGAAAAACACTATTTAGCAAGTTATAGGTTATCCTCATAAACCATGAAAAATTCAGCAGGTTTCAAGGGGCAAAGAGTTAAACAATAATATGCAGCTAAATTGGGTTCTTACTATATTGTAGGATTGTTTCTAGCTCAATCTTAGATATTTGCTTGGCAATCAGTCCCACTGATTTTAATAAACCCACTTTCAAATCTGCACTTAGCTGCTTTCAACTTTCTATGGAGTTAGGGCTACCAGATTTATCTATGAAAATTACTACAATAGATATCAGCAAAGGGCTTGTTTTCCGGCATCTTGCGGTTGTTTGGGGTTTTGCAATCTTGGTTTGGTACTCTGCAGGTAATCCTCATTTAGTGATCGCCACTGGGACCAACAGCTTAGTTTTTCATCACTATTGTAACTAAAGGAGACAGTTACTAAACAAGGACTGTTTTGTACTAAATTCAGAATGCTTTGCATTCACTAAGACAAATCTATTCAGTGATAGATTCGATTCTGTCGCTAGGGCATTTTTATGGTAGTATTTGTTCAAACGGCAATTACTGTTTTTTTGGGCATATGATAATGCATTTGGCAGCGTTGCTCTACTCAACTGTCAACTGTGTACTCAACCAATTTTTTTATTAGTTACAGACCAGCATTACAAATAAAAGCATTAAAAACAGTAATAATGATGATGCTTATCTGATAACAGTAGTTATAAACAAAACCAGTATTTCCCGAGTGTTTTATTAGGTGAGGCGTTAATTTGTAATTGAGTCTGTGAATCCCTATAGAAGATGCAATGTAACAGGACATGAGCTGTGGCTTCGATGGCCCCTTCTCCACAAGGGCACTTTATTTATTTATTTCATTTATTTATTTATTTTTGTCAAGTACGTGTTGGTAATATACATAGATATAACATTGTTTATATACATAAGATGGGTACTGATAAGAGGGAATATTAGGACAGGGACGGTAGGCACGCTGGTGCACTTATGCACGCCCCCTACTGACCTCTTAGGAATCTAGAATTTCAGCTCATATCGTTTTTTTTTAATTTTATATCAGCCTTCCAAAACTGCTGTGGGAAGTGCATTTGCAGTGTGCTAAGGTTAATGCCCTTTGGATTTTGGGAACAGTTATTTGATATAAATATCTCGTGCTTTAAAAGGGGGAGTTTGACTGCACCCACCCCCCAAAAAAACCCATTCTTGGGAAGATAAGCCAGATCTTGTTGGATTTCCAGATCTTTGATGCATTGTTTGAATGTACTGGGTGCATATTCATACCCCATCATTAAAAGCACTTCCCACTTTGTAAGTCATTGTACTGATTACTTTTGGCTGTTCTCCTCCTCCCCTCCCCCAACTTTTTTTTAAATCTTACAATCCGTAGCATTCTAGGTGTGAATAAGGAACATCATTTATAAAGCTCACCTACTTAAGTGGTTTTTGTGTTTTCATCGGGAAACTGGTCTCTTTATAGTAATATATTGTAAATTTATGGAAAAAAATAAGTTCCTACTAATATGAGTGGGTATGCAATATTGTGCTTATACATTTATTTATTGTACATTTATTTATTATCTCATTAACGTCTTCCTTTTCTCAGAGGAAGTTTGTTCTTTGGTGATAACAGAAGCTTTCCCTGAAGATTCTGGAATATATCTATGTATTGCTGAAAATGATTTGGGGGCTGTAGCATCCAGCGCATTTCTTTGGGTTCCTGAAGGTAAGTTTGGAGTCTTTGAGGGAAAGAATTTTTAAAAGAAATTCTGAAATAACTGAAAGAATTCTGAGGGAAAGAAATACTAGAGAATTTTCATATAGCAGATCATGCTGTTAACATCTAAAAGCTAAGAAGCGTCATATCTATTTCTGTTACTTATTTAAATTATAGCGTCTATGCATCATTTTCGTTAAAAGAAAGCTCAAAGTTATTTTTTTCCTCAATGCTAGGCAGGCAAAATATTCCTGAGAGTCCCACACAAGTTCTTTGGAACATTCCCAACAAGAATATGTATATACTGGACTACATTAATACATGCATAATTAGAGTGCACACACAGCTTATCATATTTGTAAAATGTACACACCTACAATGGACATTTTATTTAAGCTATGTCTGGGATCATTATAAAAACTTTCTAAAGGGTTTTTAAACACTATTTACTTCATTGAAACAACTTATTTCTCTTCTACTGGCTCTGGGTTATATTGTTTATTTACTAAATTCATGTGCTGCCCATCTATCTACTAAGCAACTGTCGGTTATATACCGTATTTTTCAGAGTATAAGACGCACCTTTTTACCCCTCAAAAGAGGGTGAAAACTTATACACTGAATGTAGCCCCACCCAGCCACCCCCACCCTTTGGCCTCTGCCTCTCAACAATTTACCTCCTTGCAGCAAACAGGGAAGAGCCTGATTAGCACGAGCCAGTGATTATCTGCCTCCCGACCCACAGTTGACTGAGGCTTGCAAGCTACGTGCTAAAATGAAACTAACTACGGTAGCTGCAAGGAGACAAATTGCTGGGAGGTGGACTGCTGGCAATGTTGGACTGCTGAAACTGCAAGGAGGTAAGTAAATAACTATAAATGTTTGTAGAGTGTTCAAATTATTAGACTTATTTTTTAAAGACTGCTTTATTATTGTTCTAGACAACTTAACAAAATGAAGAAGCTTTTTAAAATAAATGCTTGCTCTGAAGAGGCCCAGTGCTTTTGTATTTTCTTTTAAATAGCAGAGAATAATGTATACTTCCAGAAAGCCACATCAATTTTAACAGAATCTGCACAAGTATAGTCTGAAATGTAACAGTGTCGTGTTTAGTATTAAGATAAGGCAGCTGAGTTAAACCCTGACTTAGTCATGTTTGGAGTAGATCTATTTAAATAATTGGGAGGAGTTAGTGTGATTACATTTAAGAAAACTTTCTAGCATTAATATACTGCCATAATGTACATTTTTCCAATTCTTTGCTATTTCTATGGGTCAGGCACACATGCACAGAAATACACAGCAAACAGTGTATATCATCTGTACTGTTTGCTGTTTGCCAAATTGCTGGGAGGCAGAGGCCTTTTTTCCTTGTTTTCCTCCCCCAAAACTAAGGTACGTCTTATACTCCGGTGCGTCTTCTACTCTGAAAAATACGGTATTACATTTCATAGAGATTCCTATTCAAAGTGTCTGTTATTAAATGACCACTCATTGTTTTTGCTTCTTTACTGTTGAATTTCACCTGAAATATCAAAATAATGTGAACAAGGAAATAGCATGGAATTTCCCAGATGAAAAGAGGAATTGCTATAAAAGCTCTGAGGAATCATTCTCCATCTTAAGCAATGATCGGGGTACAGAGCATCACCTTGGGTTTTATTTTTGTGTATGTCACCGATGTCTGTATTTTTCAGATTCAGGAACAGAAGAAACTGGAAGCTTTGAATCTGCCCCCTTATTGACAGATATGCTAACCAACCTGAACATCAGTTCTGTGCCAGACAGTGAATTTTTAGTAATGGGAAGAGAGGCAGAGGAGAACTTTTCAGATGCAAGTGGACAAAATGCCTCTGGTTCAGCAAATGAAGTGGAACATGAAAGCTCCCAGTGTCAGAATTATAGCAATCAGAGCATCAGTTTTCCTGGTATTTATGAAAATCCCTCTGACAATTCACATGATTGGTAAGTCAAGTAAAGATTATTGCTTTGATCCATATCAGTTGCTTTTGCTAAAAATTATTGCAAGCATGCATGGATTTTTAAAGCTCTGCTGCTGGCAGGTTGGTGTATATGCATATATTAAATTGTCTTGTAAGTGTAGGCATGCTATTGCAAAGATGTTTGGTGTGTTCATTTTTCCATGTAAGTGAATTAAGACTTTGAGATTCCCGAGCCAGCACAAATTGCTCTACAACTTAATGACAAGCAAAGATTTCTACAAATGGTTTCAACATTAGAATATCACTATTCTAATACCCCACTGCTAAAATCATACAGTATATTTGGCCATTAACCAGAAAACAAGAATACAGAAATTATTCTCTGCTATAGAAGACATTGCTTGAACCCTTGCACTGTCTGCTAAATAGCTAACCCAGCAATCTTATTACACACTGCATGGAGTATCATTGGTTTCCTGTGATGTAAGGCAATAATAGGTAGTTCAGTAGGTTTGATTATCCTGTTTCTGGAATTGATAATCAACATTTTAAATATAACTACTTGATTTGAATATAACACTACAACCAAGTCATAAAAGAGATTAATTTAAAATTTCTGTGTAGAATGGTTAGAAATTTTGCCCAACTTGGAAGTTACTGTAGTTTTTATATTCTGAACACATAAAATGTTGAGGCTGAAACAATTTTGCCATAACAAATAGTCCTTGACTTACAGCCACAACTGGGACCAGAACTTCCACTGCTAAGCAAAGTGGTGCATGATTTTACAACCTTTATTGCCATGATTGTTAAGTGAATCACTCGGGTTGTTAAGCAAATCTGGCTTCCCCCATGGTTTTTGTCAGAAGGCAGCTGGGAAGGTCACAAGTTGCAATCACGTGACCCGGAATGCTGAAAATATCATAAATACATACCAGTTGTCACATATCCGAATATTGATCACGTGACCGTGGGGATACTGCAATATTGGTAATAATAACAGAGTTGGAAGGGACCTTGGAGGTCTTCTAGTCCAACCCCCTGCTTAGGCAGGAAACCCTACATCACTTCAGACAAATGGTTATCCAACATCCAACATGGTAGTGTGAGGACTACCTCTATGATCAGAAGTTACTTTTTCAGTGCCATTGTAACTTTGAATGGTTGCTAAACAAATAGTTGTAGTCGAGGACTACTTGTACTGTATTCATCTTACAGTAATGTAAGTAACTGGAACAGGGAATTGTCCAACCTAAAGATGAGACAATATGTTTGCGCAAAATTTTTTTTTTATTTCAATCAGTTGATAAAATTGAACTGAAGATTAAGCTCTTTTAAACTATCCTGCTGGAATTCTGTACCAAATCATTGAATGTTAGTGAGTTTTCCATTAATTAAAACACTAATTTTAATGCATTAAACCTTGGTAGATGTGAGAAAAGTCCACCAAGGAAATCAACAGGAGTCCAAATGAACAATAAAAAAAGTTTTTATTTTTATTATTTGCGCAAAGGTCCCCTCATGAACAGAGAATAAAGTCTCTGAATCAAAAGAGGAAGCGTCATAATGCAAGTACAGGGTTTAAATACAAAAAGCATGTTTCTACTTACTCCTCCCGTTCTATTCTCCAACCCCCCTCCTTATGTAAAGCTTTGGCATCCTATCAGCAGGGGCGGGTTGCTCGCTTACCGGTGCCGGTGCGCTGTGTGCGCATCTCCACGTTTCAGGCGTGCGCGCACTTGCTACGCACGTGCTCCCCTCGTGCGATTTTGCTTCTGCGCATGCGTGGAAGCAAAATTGCGCCAAAATCTCACACACACGCGTCCCCTCGCAAGATTTTGGCGCGATTTTGCTTCCACGCATGCACAGAAGCAAAACCGCCCAAAAATTCTCAGAAAAAGATGGCGACGCGCGCGACAGACTGGCGAAGATGGCTCGGAGCAGCCGCGCGCAAATTGCGCAATCGGCCGCTCCCTACCGGAGCTACGCATCAGACAGCTCCGGCAGGAACCCACCACTGCCTATCAGCCTGGAAATTCCTTAAAACTTTACATCATTCTCGGACATCTGCACACTTCCTCTATGTCAGCATGTTCCTTCCCACACTCTTCTCCTCAAAAACCTTTCCTCTTCACACAAACATATCCTGTTTATCAGAACAGTGAAAGATAGCTGACATGCAAAAATACATTTTGTTATACAATATAATATGTCATAAAATGGCTGTGCTATTGCTCTTGTTACATGTCTTATTTTTACAAGAATAAGGCTCCTTTTTCTCACAATAGATTTCAAACAATCTACAGTCCACTCCCACAACCCTTGCAAAATACTGGGGGACAACATTTTGCAGCCTGTTTTCAGATATTGATTTATTGGTATATATTACATTGTTGGATATATTTTACCTCTATAGACTGGGTACACATCGAAAAGGTTACTCAGAAAAGAATGGGAAGCTAGATTCAAAACCCAGGAGATGAATAGATCTACCCTTTAATTTCAGTCTTCTTCTCTCTAGAAATCTCTTTTTTTTTTTTATTCAAAAAAGTTTTATTAGTACAAACTTACATAAGTAGTAGCAAAATATTAAATATAAAGTACAAACATTTTTGTTTTTTTCTCCCCCCCCCCAAACCCACCCCCTTCCCTCCCCACCTCCCCCCCGGACTTCCCAAAGATAATACAGGGCATAATAATAAATTTAAATTGTTAATAAAAAGAGAAAGAAAAAAGGAAAAAAAGAACACTATTTTTAAAAAACTTCAACTCCAAATTATACAGTGCTAATATATCGCATTTGTCTACAATAGTAAAGATACAAAAAAGAGAGAAAAAAGAAAAAAAAAAGGAAAGAAAGAAAGAGAAAACTCTTTAACAATACAAACAAACAAACCTCCTACCTCCTCCCTTCAGTCCTCTATCTTATACAAGGTAAATGTTACATAAGTAATAACTAAATATAAAATACACAAATCTTAAACTAATATTATTAACATTAAAAATAACCTCTAAGATAAAACTTAACTAAATGTTACATAAGTGATCATCAAATATTAAATTTCATCATGATATTAATAAGATAATATTATTCTAAATTAATTCACTAACTTCAATAAACAAAAAAAGAAAATGAAAGAAGAATAAACAATAAACAAATCTTCAACAAACTATATATATCTAATATTATCAACATTAAAAATAACCTCAAAATTATATAAAACTTAACTAAATATTGCATAAGTAATCATTAGATAGGGAAAAGATAAAATACAATCATATTAGTCTCTATCCATCCAATATATTTCAACATCACATCGTTTTGTATCTTGATAGTTCATCTTTTAATAGTTCAATAAATTCAAATTTGTCGAGTCGTCTCCCGTCTACTCCCAAACCTCCATCTCCTTTTCCCCAGCTATCTGATTCAGGCACTCCTTTTGGATTTTTGAATCTATTTCCTTTTGATCCATCAAAGGTGGCTTCCCCTCCTCCTCCTCTTTTATTTTCATACATCCTTCCTCTGGAATCTTGGATATATCAGCCTTTAGAACGTTGACATAAAATTCAGTAGCTTTTTTTATCGTGTTGAGCCGATATCTTTTTCCAGAAAATTTCACTGCTACTCCAACTGGCACTTCCCATTTATATTGTAAATTTAATCTCTTAAATTCATCAATCAAAAAAGTATAGCTTTTTCTGGCTTTAAGCATTTTAGAGGGGATTTCTTTCCAAATCTTTAGTTCCTGACCATTCACCATAAGATTATTGTTAAACGTTGCTTGTATAATTCTGTTCCGTAGAGCTCTTGTGGTAAAATATATGACAATATCCCTTGGTAAATGCTTTTGTTTAGCGTACCAGGAGTTGATTCTGTATATTTTGTCGATTTGTGTAGCCAATTCCGCTTTAGAAATTCCAGACACCTGATCCAATATGTCAACCATCCTGCCTTTTAAATTTTCATATAATCCTTCTTTCAAACCTCTAATCCTTATAGCAACTTCCATGGATCTGAACTGAGTCATTAAGACCTCTTTTTCAAAATTTGCAATATCATTTTGGATTTTATCTATGTAATTCACCGAAGTTGCCAAAGCTTGTTTATTTGTTTCAATACGTTCTGCCAAAACTTCAATATTTGTTGCTAAGCCTTTGCAAACCTCTAACACATCAAATCTTAGTTGTTGATTCATATTCTTCAAAGCAGCCTGCATCTTTTTGTCTATCTCACTTATTTTCTGGTTAAATTCCAAAGTAAGTTCATGTTTCATAATCTTTAAATTATTTAATAAATTTTCAGGTGTCAAAAGCTGTGGAGGTGTTAGCTCAGTGTTAAGTTGCATTTTAGAAATATATCCAGATGAATAGTCATTTCTTTTAGTCAAAACAATCTTTCCAGACTTTGAAGCCATTGGTGTTTCAAAAGAATACAAAAAAGAAAGAAAGCCAGATGCCTGATTAAAGTTCTTTCCAGTTTAAAAATCAGCTAATCTTTTATTATTGGAAATATTTCTATTATAACTTTAATCCAGAGTTAGGAGACAGAGAGAAAAAAAACCATTTTTCCAAGTTAAAAGTTTCCATAAGAGAGAGAGAGGGAAAAAAAAAAAAGCCTCTGGGAAAACGAAAGTCACTTTCACTTCTCAATCGCCATATTGTTACTCTGTTTCCTTTGTTCCTTTGCCGAAGTGAAAGCTAGCCCAGGAGTTGAAAAAAAAAGGAAAAAAGAGGTTTCAGTACTTGCCCATCTCACACCTGTTTCTCTCTGTCTGCTTCTGTAGTTTAAATATAATTATAAATCCCATTCTTGAAGCAGCGGCTGGTCACGACATCTAGCTCTGCAAAAGCAGAGGTTTCCTGATCTTCGGAGCTACATAAACACTAGGCCCCAAGTTAAGCCTCTTTCCTTTCTGGGCCTGTCTTCATCCACTCAGTTCTTGGTAGATAAAGAGCTGCTCTTTAAGAGATGTCTCATTCTTTAAAATCAGTTTTCAAGTAAATAGGTTGACTTCCTGGGAAGTCAAAGGTGCTAGAATTTGACTTACCAAAAGAGAGATTGCCTTTCTCTCATAACATTTTACAAAGGTGATGATTATAGTACAATGTTCCCCTATTTCATATTGCTGGTTCATACTCCTGACTTCAGAACAGCCTTCATTTTAAAAGGCTGTCCCTTATCTTTTCATAATCACCTTTAAGAAGGAATTTATGATAGTAACAATTAAACTTATAGAAGTGTCCCAATCACTGCTATGCAAGTCCAGTTCTATTTTGGATGGTTCTTATTTTGTCATTATTGATACTTTTCCATCTCAGCAAAAGACAGGAACCAAAGAAAGTATCAGGCAATGATGGTGCACATAATAGATAGATAGATAGATAGATAGATAGATAGATAGATAGATAGATAGATAGATAGATAGATAGATAGATAGATAGATAGATAGATAGATAGATGATAGATAGATAGATAGATAGATAGATAGATAGATAGATAGATAGATAGATAGATAGATGATAGAGAGAGAGAGAGAGAGAGAGAGAGAGAGATGATAGATAGATAGATAGATAGATAGATAGATAGATAGATAGATAGATAGATAGATAGATAGATAGATATTCCAATTCCTACAGAAATGTCATGTTCCTCTAATGAATAGAGCAAGCTGAATATATTAAACTGTGCAGCTGAAGGAAGCAATGTGGCCTAGCAGTATGTGTACAGCTTGAATATGCTTGTTCAGAAATTAGTTAGGGTTATGGATATTATTACATACACACATACTTAGAGATACAGCTTTACAATTTTATACAGGAAATGAAAATATTGTAGCTACACTGGTGTGCAGATTGAAGGAGATTTGCATACACTATTAAAATAAAGAGGATATTTATTTCCTTTTTTTTTTTGAAGTTGGGGTTTTAGCTTTGCCTCTGGTATCATCTTGCCTTGCCTATCAAGTCTATTGATCTGCTCTGTGGTTCGATTCATTTCTTCCTTTCTGGCATAATAGCACTTAGCAATAGCACTTAGACTTATATATCGCTTCATAGTGCTTTATAGCCCTCTCTAAGTGGTTTATAGAGTCAGCATATTGCCCCCAACAATCTGGGTCCTCATTTTACCGACCTCAGAAGGATGGAAGGCTGAGTCAACCTTGAACATTGCTTAATGTAAAACCATACAGTAAATAATGTTTAGGAAAAAATGGGAAGCTATAGAACAACGGACACTTTCATCTTACCATGTGGGTTGCAAGCATGGGCAGAAGGGTACACCAATCTTACAGTTGCAGCTATTTTATGTAGCCAACAACTACATGAAATCATACAGAGGAATGGAAAGAGATCCTATACTATATCACAAAATTCCTGGCACAGATTCTCAATCAATTAATATTAATCTAAATACATAGGTCATTCTTTTCAATTGCAGGATTTCTTTTAAGTAAAACAAGCTACTTACAAACTTTTGCTTCTTTTAAAATATTTTCTTCCGTAAACAAACTCTTATTACTACAGTTTGGCTCTGTTAAATAAAAGCTTGTATTGTATTTACTGCTCAGTTTGGTGAATGCTCATATGGAAGTAAATTCTACTTATTTAGCGCAACGTGATCCCTGTTAAGCTTGCACAGAATTGCAACTTAATAGGTTTTTATACTACCCAAACAAATGTAAGCAGATTTCTCAGACAGCTCTGCAAGGCTACTTTTATAACATGTTTCAAGTTTCATAATCACATCTCACTTCTCTTTGTTTAAATTCAGCAATAAGTGAGAGGGTAAACTGGATCAGAGGGTCACCTTCCCCTTGTGACATTTTCTCACATTAGATTGCCCTTTTCCAAACCAATATGCATAATAAGAAAAACTGGTAGCTGTATTATTTGGAAAGGATGATTTCTATTAATGTATAAATTTAAATTGTGGGTTTGGATTTCCTCTGCACACGGCAAAAGAAACCATATTTATGCATGCTTATGCATGTTTCTAAAATGTAAATCTAATATAATGATCTATATATTTAATTTGCTTAGCAGCATGAGATTTTTTTAAAAGTCTCTCACACTTTCTGCATACATTTTTAGGAAACAGGATTAAATCCTACATTTTTAGACTTCAACACCCCACATTACAACTTTGACTCTACTTGCTGGGATAAGGGAAATTGCCCAACCAGTTATATTGTGGGAAACACGTTTAGCTAATGCCGATTTCTGTCTTAATTATACTGAGCTTGATTTCTAATCTTCATCTGCTCCTATAAAGCACCTTTGAATGGTCATTTGTACTTCTATTCATACATACATACATACATACATACATACATACATACATACGTACGTACATACATACAGTACGTTCTGTGTCTGCCTAGATGGCATTGGCATATTCCCATTTATTGTCATACTGGATCCCTATTGTTACTTTACCTCAGTTAATATAGCTACTAATGGGGCAATATCTCTGCAAGGATCTCTTCTTGTAGCCCTTTGAGTTGATTGTTGAGTTTTTGACATAGTTGATTGTTCTGTAAAAAGAAAAAAATAGATTATTCACATCTTTCTATAACATAATTTGATTGTATTTGTATATGGGTCTTCACTCTGCCAAGACGTTCAGACATTCATAGCTTTGAGTTTAATACAGAAGTAAATTTACCCTGTTACTCTTTAGGCCTCATGTGTCTAGGTGAATAACATTTTGCTGATTTTTGCTGTGATTGATAGGAATTTATAAAGTAGGTCAAATGCATTGTCTGTCATGCCTCTGGAACATTTTATAGGAGTAAATAATAAAATAGAATTCTTTATTGGCTAAGTGTGATTGGACACACAAGGAATTTGTCTCCGGTGCATAAATGTACATACAAGCAACAAGTGATAAATCATGATCATAATCATCATAAAATACAGTCATCAGAAATCATAAGATACAACACTTAGTGATAGTCATAGGATACTAAATAATCAATCAACATAAATCATGCTGGGATACTAAATAAAACAAATGAATATAAATCATAAGATACAAGCCACAAACTTATAGTTATAAGAAGATAAGGAAATCAGTACTAGGAAAGATGAGAAGGATTATAGTAATACAGCCCTACTAGGTAGTTTGACAGTGTTGTAGGAATTAGTTGTTTAGCAGAGTGATGGCATGGGAGAAAGACTGTCCTTGTATCTAGTTGTTTTGGCGATTTTATTACTTTGTTATATACTTCAAATATTGCATTTTATTACGTATTGGATTGGTTTATTGTTTTGTGGTCTTTTGTAAACAACCTGGGAAAATCTGCCTTTTAAGGGTAGCAATCCATATTTTTTTAAAAAAACAAAAACATAAATGTAAATAGGAAGAGGGAACATTGTACAAATCAAGGTAGGACATAAAGCTAATAAATACAATTAAAACTGAATAAATGTATATATTCTATGAAAAAATAAAATCCACAAAATGCACCACAAGCTTAAAAACCTTATAAAAAGCTTCTTAGTTGTTCAAAGTGTACTACAGGTAGTTCTCAATTTAAGACCACAGTTGAGACTAAAATTTCAGATGCTAAGCAAGGCAGTTGTGAATTTTGCCCCATTTTAGGACCTTTTTTGTCCACAATTGTTAAGCGAATCACTGCAGAATAAGAAGTTATTCTAAGTTCTTCTAAAGTTTTCTAAGTCTTGCTTCCCCCATTGACTTTGCTTATCAGAAGCCAGCTGGGAAGATTAAAAATGGTATCTCAAAGGTGTGTTTTCAAAAGGCAACTGAACTGGTTATTTTTGTCCTTGAGGAAGAAGAAAACATTTCGCTTCTTATCCAAGAAGCTTCATCAGTTATGATGCTGGGAGATGGAAGGATATCTTTCCATCCCCCAGCATCACAACTGATGAAGCTTCTTGGAAGAGAAGCAAAACATTTTCTTCTTCTTCTTCCTCAGGGAGAAAAATAAAGAAAAAAAACCCCAGTCCAGTTGCCTTTTGAAAAAAGCATCTTTGAAACAACTTTGACCTGGATGACTGAGAATCTGCAGTTACAAAATGGTGGTCACATGAACACAGGCCAATACAACTGCCATAAATAATGTTTGGCTGCCAAGTGCCTAAATTTTGATCATGTGACAACGGGGATGCTGCAATGGTCGTAAGTATGAAAAATGGTCATAAGTCTTTTTTCAATACCATTGTAATTACGGTCACTAAATGAATGGTTGCACCTGTACTGTATTTGTACTGTTGGAAAATGGAAAGTGTATTGAGGCATTCTAAAGACAAACTTATGATTTATAGAAAAGATAACACAAATCTTGTACAGGTAGTCCTCAAGTTACCACCATTCATTTAGTGACCAAAGTTATAACAGTGAGTTATGACCGTTTTTCAGTTACCTTTCCAGCAGCCCCATGATCATGTGATCAAAATTCAGGTGCTTGGCAGCTGGTTCGTATTTATGACCGTTGCTGTGTCTCAAGGTCACGTGATCCCCTTTTGCGACCTTCTGACAAGCAAAGTCAATGGGGAAGCCAGATTCTCTTAACAACTGGGTTACTAAAATATCAACTGCAGTGACTGAGGCAAGAAAGGTCGTAAAATGGAGCAAAATTCACTTAACAAATGTCTCACTTAACAACAGAAATTTTGGGTTCAATTGTGGTAGCAAATTGAGGACTACCTGCACTTCAACACAGCTATCTCTTTGAAAATTAGATCTAAGGATGAATATATCCTTCCCCAACCTCTGTATCTGAAGGATAAAAAGTTGAAGTAAGATTTCACTAATATAGGCACAACAGGGTTTATCTGGGATGAAAAAAGACTTAGGTCACTATATCGACCTGTACACTGTGCTGCATATCCTGGCTTAGATAACTGAAAAAAAACGATCTTTGAGCATGTAACTATGTTTGTGTGAATTAGAGAACTGGGCATTATATTCTTTTCCTCCACGGCTGTGATGTGTTGGTAGCTACTTCTCGAGCCCTCCAGCTCGCTGTGCTCTTTTCAAGAAAGGAAAATCGGAGGGCCCTTGAACAAAAGGGGCGCCAGCAGGCTAGTTGGAAATAAAGAAATTCGATCGGGCCGCTACAGAAGCGCGGCTTGCGTTTGCTTCAGAATCAAAGTCCCCTCCAGCTGGAATGCGGTTTCTTTTTAGTGTCCCTGAAACCACTTCCAACTCGAAGAGGCAGATATTATATTGTCGACAGATATGCTAGTCCAACTTTTTACGGTTTAATGTATACCTCCAAGACTCTTACTTCTGTCCTTCCTTCGCTCGTTCCCGCCAACTCCGCGAGCGCAGTAAACTCGGTTCCTCTTCACCTGTTTCCTAACCACGCCGCCGCTTCGCACGCTCTCCCACCTTCGCAGAGTTAACTCCTCACTAACTACAGTACGGAGGCTTTCAGAGCAATTTTTCTTATAAGTGGCGGCTGGCAAGCTTCTGTATCAAAATGATAGTCTCGAATGAGGTCAACGGCAGGCATAAATGCCCTCGACTGTTGCCACCACAGTCGGTGGATTCAGAGCAGCGTTGCCAGCGGCGACACCACTTAAATATGCGTTGGAATATAGCTTTTTTACGGGATCCGCCCAAGCACCAACTCATTGCCCTTGTCCGAAAAACGGCTTATTTACAGCATATGAATAGTTAGATCCGGACAATCCTATTCCCTTTCCTTCCGCCACACTACTTCTGCAGAGGCCCCACCGAAGAGTTTAAAAGAGTAGCTCCGGTTACAAACCCTTTTTCGCCTAAAAAAAAGTCGACCGCGGCGAACTTAAGCTGAACAAACTTGGTTACCGAGTTGTCTTTAACTATCTCATTTAGCTGCGCGTTTCTGAATACACGCAAGGAATGCTCTGCCCTCTTTACAGCGGCCAAGCGCGTCTCTTTCTCGCGGGCTCTTGTTTGGATGGCCGAGCAGTCGGGCGGGGTGGAGAAGGGCGGGGGAGGGAAAGCTCTTATTTTGGCAACTTAGCCGGGTGGCTGGAAAGAGCGAATACCTCCCATGTCATTCCCTGGCAAGGGCTAATCGCCGGCGCTCATATTAAAACTTAAGTAGAGAGGTACTATGATTGTAGTCTGTGTTAGTGGATGGCTGGTTTCCCTTCACAACACCGCTTCATAGGCCCGCAGGTGATCCCTTCATTTGCTTACAGGTAAGTTCCTCTTTGTTCCTCCTCTTCCCCCCGCCCCGCCCCTCCCGGTTCGGCTTGGCTCGCAGCGGTGTAATTCATCTTTTAGGAGCTCTACTTCAGGGAAAGCCCAGCGTGCCTATGACGGGAGGGACTGATACTTGAAAGGAGCGCAGGTTGCTTGCTTGCTTGCTTGCTTGCTTGCGCGCGCTACAGGCCGGGAAGGTTTGACTGAACTGCCCAAGTGTAGTAGCCCAGCAGCTTTTGCGAACCTGACCCGCGTGTGTGGTAGTTTAAGACTCACACGCGGGACATTTAGCTCGGGGAACTGAGGAGCGCCGTCCGGCCAAAGCGACCGAGACGCCGAAGATTGACTTGCAAGAAGCACGTTAGTCGTTGCAGAAGGTCGTGACCGAATCTTTGCATTTCAGAATAAGTTACACAAGACGTTCGCGGTCCAAGTTTGGAAAGTTGGTGTCTCTTGTAAAGGGTTTAGTAGATTCCCAACGGGGGGGGGGGAGGAAAGGGAGGTGGGTTTTGTGTTGTTTTTTTACGAGCTTCGTGTGAAACTATTGTAGCGGCGGACATTTATTTTAATAGAGGAGGGTGAATATTAAAATATGCAAGCTGTTCGCACTCACTTGAAGCGGATTCAAGCGTCCTAAGGCTCCCTTTCCTAGAAGGTTCTGGGTTGCACGAGTTGCTGCGTTTGTTTCATGGTGAAACGTAGAAATACAGGATAAGAATTCTTAACCGCTCGATAAGTACATTTATCGCGCGTTATACGAAAAGTCGAAATGAAGGGCTTCTTTAATCATACGTTTAAAAAAAGCCGAATAATTTGATCTGTCTGAGGAATGCATGACCTCATGGAACCTAGTTTAGGCGCTTCCTATGAAAGGAAGGCAGTATACTGGATGCAGATATAGTAGCAAAACAGCTGATACGAAATTCTGTAGAGAAAAAATAGATGTTGGAGGGATTTTAAGTGGGAGGGGAAGGAATAGTCACTATGATTTTATTTTATTTACTTCTTCCCGAAGTTTCTTTGCGCTTTAAAAAAAATGTACTGTAGTTTGCTCCATATAGAAGAGTCCTTCGGGAGTTGGGCGGCATATAAGAATAACAAAATAAATAAATAAATAAATTGAGAAATTTGCCACACAGCTGAATGTTTGAACTATTTTTTGTTCAAATAAACCAAATATTTAATATATTTTTTAAAAAAAAACTTCCTATAGAATTCATTTACGGTTTATAATAGCAATAACCCAATTAAAGTGTGGGATTTGTGTATGGAAAAAAATGTTTTGACATGCACATGTGGTAGCAATCATGATATATCAACATATTCAATGAACACAGTAACTAAACTTACTTCACTTATAGCCAGGTTTCTTGCTAACTATATCTGTAAATGTTCTATTCTTTTAATCCTAATTGAAGCAAAATGCTGCTTGTCTAGACTCTAGACAAAAAAATGAAAATAATTTCCTTCATAAACTTTATCTTTGTACTTTATTTTAATTAAAAATCTGCCTCAAACAGTTTCTCATTAGTTTCAAAAATATTGTAAAAGCTGGTCAGAAAATTGAGTTATAGTTTGGCAGATCTTTGGTACTAAGATCTGGTTAGAATTATAGGTTATACAGTACTATATTTTCCATTATAAGGAATTTGAGCATAGTGGGGTGGGGGACATCATCCTATTGATCTTTGGGTTCATAAACTTGGAACTCAAATTTTGTTTGGTTGGTGGAAGCTTAGCAGTATAAGCAAGGAACATGCCTTTGTCATAAAGTATTGGTACTGCATAATTTTTTATTTGAATACATTGTTTTAAGTGACGTGCACTGATAGAATTCAATATCTACTTGTGGTCATTTTTATTTACTGTAGAAAGGCTTTACATTGATGAAAAGGTCTTGTAGTAAAGTCTGCACTGAATCCTTAGATGAGTGAGTTGTATCTCTAAATCATAATTAGACTTAAAATTTGCAAAGATAGTTATTGCTTTTAAGTGATTTCAGAAAAAGTTTAATATAGGTTTAATTCCCATGCAGTTCACAGGAGGGGGTGGGGGTTGCAATGAAAGCCATTATAAAAATAAATTGCATATTCCTACATATGGGGATGGTGAGTATTAAAATAACTTCTGTACATTGAAAACTTTTAAGTGCCTATGAGTATTCCTAGAATATTTCAGCATGTTTATGAGGAAACACTTCAAATTATTATTGGGGGGGGGAGATAAGGCAGGCAAATTTCAAAGATGCTCTAGGTACAAAACATCTTGTTCCTGAGAAAAATGGATAATGTTAGCATTTGTCCATTGGTTCCCTTCTAATTTGATTGTCTATATAATCTTGTTGCATGCCCATTTATTTCTGTTCTTATTTGTATTGTTTTCCTAAAGGGATTATCTTCATCAAGACAGCTACTCTTTGCTGAGGCAGGGATTCTGTCCTACCTAGAATCCCTGCCAAGAAAGGCCACAAAATTTATCGACTCATTCTTTCCAACCACCAACACAAAGTCTATTTTCACCTTCTAAAACGCAGGACAATTGTGAAAGCTTCCCCATGAGTGTCAGTAATCTTCCATCTGTGTCCTCTATGTACCAACCCAGCATGTTTAATTATGAGCGTCCAAAACACTTTATCCAGTCTCAAAATACATATCAAGGGAAGCCACAGCCTCCGGGATCACAGACTACACTTCCGAGCAGGCAAACCAAGCAGTCTTCCATTTTAATCCAGCCTTGTAATCCTAATGAGAAGAAATTTACTTCCTCTTCATCGCTGAGCTCGCCAATCTCACTCTCTTCACCTTCATATAGCGCTTCATTTCCCGTAACACCCGCATCTGTACAGTCTCCTGCTAGCTCATCATCTGGGCCGAGAATTTCATCCATGCATAACCAGTCCCCTGCAGCATTCCTTTGTTCTGTGTTGCCCTCTCACTTTGATTATAATAATAGCCAAGGTCCTTCCTCGGTGGACTCAAAGTAAGTATGCTCTTTCCCTTGCCTTGAACTGTGTGTAGGTGCATTCATGAAAACCTGAACGCTATGTTCCTGTTGTGAGTGAGCTATGCTGCATGTAAGTGTTGATTGCAGAGATGGGAATTAGAAGGGGAAACTCAGGAATGGAAACTATAACCATTGTGCATTAATTGTGCAAGGTCTGTTTTGTTCCAAATGCCAACTTTTTGCAAAATGTACGGAAGTTTCCAAAGTTTTATGTAAGCACTGGTGGCTGAAAAATAAAAGTAAAGGCAGAATACCATCCTATTTAAACAAGCCCTGAAAATGAAATCTAATTCTGGAAAATTATGCACTAGTCTAGTTGACATAATAAAAACTAAATCTATTAAGGATTTAGTTCAGGAAAAGATTAACAGATTTGAGACAAATGATTATTTAATTTTATTTCAGTTCATTTAATTATTATTGATTTATCCTATGTTTTTATCCTGGGATTTTATCCTGGGTATAACACATAGCTTTAGCACAATTCCATCAAATAATTTAAGGATTCTTATTTGGGAGTAAACACTATTTGCTGTGAGAGGTTTTATATATGTCACTACATGTATTTGTGCAGTGACAAATCAATCACGTTTTAGCTTAGTGTGTTGTGGAAATCCAGCCCATGTATCATGTAAATCTAGAAAATTGAGTTGAGTAAACCATGATTATGGTAACTATTGCTACGCTTGTTGTGCAAATGCTGCCACTGCTTTGTTGGGTATGTTCACTAGTGCAGCCTTTTCAAATTTGATGAGTTGGCTTACAGTTGTTACTGTCATCTTTAGCCATTCTGGCTAGGATGAACTGTGATCAACACATCTGACAGAAACAGTTTTCAGTACTGTTTAATAATTTGAGTTTTAGTCTTTCCCTTAGAGCATTTTTTTCTTTATCTAAGCACTAAGCAACTGATCTGGAACAAATGGCATAGTTGGGTACAATCCAGCCCTGAATGGAAAATACATCTGATATCAGTGAAGGCTACATCCTATCACTTCTACATTATACTGTATTTTTGCCACTGTATAATGAATCTTACCCTGAAAAAAATGAAAAATAAAAGTTGTTTCTTCTTTTTTAGAATTTATAAATGTTTAAAAAGCTTTCTTGAAGAAGAAGCTAGGTAACTATTTTATTGGTATACAGTTTGTTGAAAATAAATGACAGCTCCCTGATGTCTCATAGAACGCAAAGTATTCGGGTGTTACCCACCCACAAATCTTTATGCATACAAAGAAAGCATCATCCTCATTTTGCATAAAAATCTGAAGGCATTAAGGTTCAAGAGAGAGGAATGTTTCCTAATATTAGCCGGATTGATATAGTAAACTAGGGAAGTTTATAGCACTGCCAGCTATAATTCTTTTTAGAAAATTTGCATACAGGGATTATAGATTTCTGAACTACCTACCATAACATATTAAAAATTAAAGTTGTTTTTCAAAAAAAGTTTCATTATACAATTATTAAACATTTACCTGTTATTTGCGTTCAACACCCTGTGACGCAAGAATAAAAATATTTTCTAAATAAAAGAGTCACATTTCCATTAAATTTTTAAAAAATCATCTTGTGAGGAAAGAAATCCTAATTAATCTAGAAGGTGGAATCATGATCTTACCTGGAATTAAGCCCCATGACAATAAGTGAGAGATAACTTGATACAGGAATTGATAATAAGTAAACAAGGCGTCACGATAGATTTAACATTACAAAATAACAAAAAAATATGGGATTGTATTATCAAGTTGCTGTTAATAATTTGTTAACAATAAATTTGCTTTTATGCAGCTTGACTGTATCATTAACAATTGTTAATGATACACCATAGGTACCTAAAAACATATTGTTAAGAAATGAACTAAAATTGCTAGCTTCATTAAGGCTTAATAGGAATATACATTATGTAATGCTTAATTTTTTTATATAAACTAGTGTTGAATAAACGAAGATTTGAGAGCACAGTTCTCCCCTGATCTGCATTGTTTGAAAAGGTTAGAATGAAGTGGAAAGATTCTGCTGCTAGTAGCAAACATCACTATTAAGGCATTCTGGGAGTAGTTCAGAGCAAAATAGGCAGTAGACAGCTGCTCTCCTGACTTTAAATTTCTTCACCCACTCTCAGTAGAGCATACTTTAAAGGGGAAAGGAAACTTTTATTTTGTCAAATAGCAAGAGTTACTGTGTAAACAAATCTCTGAGTTTGGTTTTTTTTTTCTTCCTTAAATGGTTGTTCTTGGTCCTCAAAAGCAGAAAAATGATTCAACATTAGTAATTTTCAACAAAATACCACACTATGTTTCTCATACTTCGTATTTTATAATCTCAGTTGAAAGATCCCACAAAAAAAATATCAGTTGATCAGTTAAGATTTTTACAGCTTAATATTTATGTATGTTTCTCCTCTTCTATTTTTTTAAAACGTTATATGATTTGCAGCATATAGCAGACTCCATATCATGGCATTGATGGGTTTCTCCTTGCACATCATCTACAATATAAACTTACAATAAGGGTTACCTTCAATAGTTTGTCTTTTATACTCGGGTCTATTTAATAATTACAAGATCACCCTTCTTTTCCTTTAATTAGCAGTCCTTCAAAGCCTATGTACAGCCCGCAAACTGATAGCCTTAAACAAGTACCAAAGGCTTCCGACAAAGAGATACAAGGAACGAAAGACGCCCTCATCCAAGACTTGGAAAGGAAACTGCGATGTAAAGATAACCTCCTGCATAACGGGAACCAAGTAAGACAATGTACAGAGAATACATACAAAAGGGAGGTTAGGAAACTACCACTTTAGATGAATTACTCTGAATTTTTTCCCTTACTTCCCTATACTGATTCATTAAGCTAAAACCCAATTCTGAAATATATGCATTTACAAGACATCTGTATGTAGCTACTTACCTTGTTTAGTGCCTCATAAGATGACCACTCTCAGGATTAATTGAGCAGTATGTTTAATATTGTATATACTGAATTCAGAATTGGGGTAACTCTGGATTTCTGTCCTTCAGAGACTATTGAGCTTTGGCAGCATTAGAACCAGCGGTGGGTTGTGCCTGGTTCTAAGAACCGGTAGCGCCGGTGGCAAGAGGCTCCGCCCACTGCATGCGCAGAAGCGTCGCAAGCGCAAACCGGTAGTAAAGGGTTTTAGAACCCACTACTGATTAGAATATAAGTTCTCATTCATGCACCTTGGCATGAATTATTTCTTGGCTCACCAATACTTACATCTTGATCAAATGCCACTTACGGATAATAGGTCTGGGATTTATATTTGGACATTATCCAAGGGGGAAAACTGATCCAAAAAATCAGTTCCAACTTGTGATAAGAATGAATCCCTTTTGATCAGCCAATTGTGAAAGAAAATAGGGGACAATTAATTACAAATAACATAGGGGTAAAGCTGAAAAGCATCACCATGTATTGTATGCCTACCATTTTCCCTTTATTATGACCACAATAATTTAGATATGTGTTCTGACATCATTACCCCGTTTTCCAGGGGAGCCACCATGGGAGGAAGTGGGGGGGGGGGAAGCAACAGGAAATTGAATTAGATTCTAGAGTGGGAGAAAATGGCAGCAACTCTATGCTTTTTATATGTATAATTTAAGTTACTCTTGACTAGTGCTATTGCACTCAGTCCATCTTTCATGTTTCATTATGAATGAAACTACCACAGATTTGTATTACATTAAGGTTTCCTTTAATGTGTTATCAAAACTGAATCTAGGCCAAGTGAGTTTACTTTTTTTTTACATACATGTAGATATCAGAAGTTAAAGTAATGTTTTATTCATTCATTAAGTAACAATTATCAGCTTAGGTGAGGCATTTTCCTACCTTCTCTGGAATTGTGATTTGTTTTAGTATTATATTAAGCAAATGTTTGATTAACCATGGTTTATTTAATTACAACAGGCTGGGTTCACTCAACATACTAATCCTTAAACCACAAACAGTAACTAGGATCATTTTACATATAGATCAAAATCAAGCTAAGTGTGTAGTTGAATCTTGCCCCATCCGAGCTGCTATACAAAAATCCTACCACTACCCCCTCACTGCAGACCAAAGGAAAATGCTTGCAGTATCAGTGCCCCATTGATATACTATTTTCATGTCGTGTACATTTGTTTGAGCATATTGGAAATAATTTATTAGTTCCCAGGGGAGAGGGAGGGAGGCTGAAAATCTATTAAACCCTTTGGATTTTTGAGATAAACCTGAAGTCTGTGAAGTGGGGTAAACTAAGCACTGCCACAAATCAAGTTTTATTGTACGTTTAAATAGGCTGCAGCTGAACTAAACATAAATTGGTTTAGCTGCTGAATGTGGAAAACTGAAAAATCACCATATGAAAATACTCTTGGTACATAAAGTCACATGTGTATTTGTGTGCTACCCCTTTAGCAACATACTTTTAAACAACTAAAAGACCACAGTTAGTGTTTGTTTTAGTAAGGGCATCTAATGCAAATGCATGGGACCATATCAGTTTGCCTGTGAAATGGGATCCAAAATGGAGGAGGAGTTTCTCAATATATACAAGACGTTTATTACTGTTTCCATGGGTGGAAGAATGAGAGGCAGTTATCAATTAGATATCCATATTATATGATCTTTTTTCACAGAAAAACATGCAGTAATACAGTATTCTTAATCATAGTATGACAATAAGTTCCACTAACTGAGGTGAGCATCCTGCATGTCACCGAGGTGTGATACCTAGGCTACAGTAGGGGATTGCAGTCTCTCTTCAGAGCAGAAAAATACATAATTTCTTTTGGTGTCGTGCTGAAAAAGAGAAGTTAAGGCAAAACAGAACTATTCAGTATCATTAATTATTACCTTCTGCATATTTAATAGTTTTGTCCATGTCATGTTAACAATTACCATTTGCTACCTACTTTTAGAAGAAATCTGGATGCCGTAACTACTTGCTGCAGGGAATGAGGGGCAAGAAAGGAGTCTACTGCTTTTTATGCATATATATATATTAAATGTTTAAACCAGGAGATAAAAGCTAACACAAGCTGATAGAAAGTAAAAAAGAAAAAGAAATCAAAGAAAAAACAATGCAAGCTGGCAACCTTCATATATTACTGTATTTTTCAGACTATAAGATGCACCGGAGTATAAGACGCACCTTAGTTTTTTGGGAGGAAAATAAGAAAAAAAAATTCTGCCTACCAATCCATCTGGCTAGTGTCCTTAGCAAACAGCCTGGAACAGGTATATTAGCCTTGCAAAGTTCCGTTTGAAAGGCTGCTTTTTCAGCCTTGCAAAGCTCCGTTTGAGAGGTTGTTTTCAGCCTTGCAAAGCTCGGTTTCAGAGGCTGTTTTTAGCCTTGCAAAGCTCCGTTTGAGAGGCTGCTTTTTCAGCCTTGCAAAGCTCCGTTTCAGGGGTTGTTTTCAGCCTTGCAAATCTCCGTTTCAGAGGCTGAGTGGGGCTACATTCGGTGTATAAGACGCACCCAGATTTTCACCCTCTTGGGGGGGGGGAAGTGTGTTTTATACTCTGAAAAATATGGTACTTTTCTTGGAGGAATAATAGGGCTGCATTCAAATAGCCTTAAACTTTCTTAATCCAGAGAGAAACATAGAAGCAACCTAGAACTAAGGAGAAACTTCCTAACAGAACAATTAACCAGTGGAACAGCTTGCCTGCAGAAGTTGTGGGTGCTCCATCACTGGAGTATTTTAAGAAGAGACTGGGCAGCCATTTGTCCAGAATGGTATAGGTCAGGGGTAGGCAAAGTTGGCTCTTCTATGACTCATGGACTTCAACTCCCAGAATTCCTGAGCTAGCATGATTGGCTCAGGAATTTTGGGAGTTGAAGTCCACGAGTCATAGAAGAGCCAACTTTGCCTACCCCTGGTATATGTAGTCTGCTTGAGCAGGGGGTTGGACTAGAAGACCTCGAGGATCCCTTCCAACTCTTCTGATTGATTGATTGAGTTGTGGTAGAGTTAGCCTGGAAGCAGCTATGGAACCTACTTCAAGAATTTGATCTTTTTCAAGCAGTTATTTATAATAACAACATGGCAGCAAAGGATCCTGTTGATTGGCTCACAAAACACAAAGCTCTCCCCTCAAATCACCCACAGGGTATCCGATAAAAACACCCTGTACGTGTTTTTCCTTGTAGATGTTCTTCTTTTCCCATTGTGTTGCTTCATGAAGATTTTAGCTTCTACTCAGGGAATTCCCGTAGTAAAAGTATGCTGTTTTCATATCTCACATCTCCTAACGGTAGTGATTAAAACAGTTGTTTGTCCTGCTCTTCTCAAAGAAGAGTAATTCCCTGGTAATCTTAGAGTGAGCTGTGTTATACTGGAATGGAAATTTGAGCGTTCGCTGGTTTTCTTTAATGTTCATGTTCACATTTCCTTTTCATAAGCGTTTAAGCTACGAAGAAAGAATGGCTCGCAGGCTACTTGGACCAGAGAATGCTGCATCTGTGTTTGTATCACAGAATGAACAAAATGCACAGGACGCACAAGTAAGTCTCAATTTTTTCCCTATTCACCCGAAAGCTGAACTGAAATTCCAAACTCTTCCCCATAATCATACGAAGGTAGCAGAAATTTTCCTGAATGCAGTACAGGTAGTCCTCAACTTACAACCACAACGGAGCCCAAAATTTCCATTGCCAAGCAAGACAGTTGTTAAGAGAGTTGTGCCCCATTTTACGACCTTTTTTGCCACAGCTGTTAAGTGAATCGCTGCGGTTGTTAAGAGAATCATGTGGTGGTTCAGTGAACCTGGCTTTCCCCGTTGATTTTGCTTATCGGGGGCCAGCTGGGAAGGTTACAGATGGTGATCACATGACCCCAGGACAGTGTAGCAGTCATAAGTACATTCCAGTTGCCAAGCACCCGAATTTTGATCTCGCGATTGTGGGAATGCTGCAATGGTTGTGTGAAAAATGATAAGTAACTTTTTTCATTGCTGTTGTAACTTCGAAGAGTCACTAAATGAATCTTTGTAAGTCAAGGACTACCTGTATTTGAAACATAGCAAGCTATTGAATGTGGAATGGAAAGAGAGAGGCTCATTTCACAGAGTATGCTACATCATGGTTTGTTGAACCAGTCAAGGCCAAGTTCACCCATAATACAATTTACACTGTTTAAAAACCACAATGCCTAAATTCATATATTGTGCTAAATTAAAATGAAACAAAAACACATTAACCTAATGTATAAATTTAAATTGTGGCTCACCAAAACATGGATGGAGGTAGGATTTGTCTCCAAGTTGTCTGAGGAATAGAATGATAGGAGAAAGAAGCCATTATCTTTACTGATCCTGAACTGTTCCATTACAGCTTATTGTTACTTATGCACAAAACTTCCCACACATAAACTGTTCCATGCGTGGAACTGCTTTTTGCTGTGGCTTGTGTCCAAAACGTGATACGTGTTTTGCTTAGACCATGAACTCAAAATGTTTATTCCAGATACATATGTTGTGGGGTTGGAAGAATGAGAGGGAAGGCAAAGTCATCAGTGGTGGCTGAAGGAAAGTGGATTATTTCAAGCGCAGTATATCTCCCTCCCCTTTCTCCCCCATCTCCCCACGTTCGTTTCTCCACCTGCTCTTAGCTGCCACATGTCCATCACCCTTAGATTCAAGGGCGGGCAGGCAGTTGGAAATACTGGACTTGGATTTGGGGTCAGCAAAAAGCTATAAGGAGGGAGGAGGGGAAAAAGACAGAAAGAAGATCAAAAGGCCTGCATAGAGGCCATGGTGGAAGGAGGGAAGGAAGCAAGAGGTGTATTATAACTTTGCCCTTTTTGTCCTCTTTGATGCTTTCAAGTCAATCTTGATTCCTGGCCATTACCGGGAAAAATCCCTGCAATTTTCTTGGCAAGATTTTGGAATTGAATAGAGCTGAGTGACTGGCCCAAGGTCAGCTAGCTGGCTGACTGATTAGCCTGAGATGGGACTAGAATTCCTCGTCTCCTGGTTTCTAGCCTAGTGCTCTAACTATTACACTAAACTCTCTCTCTTCAATCAAGTACGAATGAAACAATTGCTTTGATATTTTAATATTCAGAGTACCTCACAACAAATAAAATAAAATCTCATAAATTATTGGTGGTTTGTTTTACTATTGTTTAATTGTCCCTATCTAGTTTCTTTACTTTTGTCCATGCTTAGAGTATGCAAATCAAACACAGAAATTGGGGGATTTACAGGAACCTGCAAGTCTTCATAGTAATGTGTTTTATTTTCATCATTATACTATTACTTCAAGTATCTTATTAGTATCCATTTAAAGTTGAGAGGCAAATGTGGGGTAAAATAGGGAGTGAACGGAGCAAAAAGGCATGGACTCACAAACTCAGAGGCTCAGGATGCTTAAGGCTGAGGTTGGGCGCATCCAAGCAGTCGCAGGGACTGAGCATGACCTACATAAATCATAACGATGGTTTTTCATAGAAATAGAGGGAAAAGCTGAGGGAGGCCATGCAATTTGCCCCATGAAAATGGAATTTGTCTCATTAATTTATATAGCAAATATGAAGGCAGTGTAGTAAGGAAAAGAAATTGATCAGGGAAAGGACAATAAAATACTGAGTTAAAAATTTAGTTCTAGTGATTCCTTTGCCTATGTGTTGCTTCTGCAGCTTTTTCAGCCTCTGGATTATTTCATGTTGACTACTTAATAGTTGGTGGTAGTTATATATTTATTTACAAAGTAGAGATCTTAGCCAATTGAAGGGCAAGGCATATGCTACAATTCATAGGAAAGTCTTGATGAAGTTAGTCTGGTGTATTTCTCCACCACAAAAATCAGCATTCCAAAATACACTCAGCAGATGTGTAAAATTTGTCACAGAGTTTATATCAAACTATGAAGGGTGTGTACATACTATGAAGGGTGTGCACTGTCTGAATTGCACTACCTACATTTAACTATTCTTGTAACTACTAAAATGGTAAGAATATTTCTGTATCTAAGTAATACTTTGAATTTCTTCGAAGTTTGCTTCAGAAACAGAATATTAAAATAATAAGTTGGTGAAGATATTATTTTAAGCTAAAAGGTTTTTTTTAAAGGTTAGGTAGCCACTTCATGTTGTGTAAGTTTTTGTCAAAGCTCAGGTAGCTGTGATCTAACAAGGAAAATATTTTCCAATTTAAGATGTGTTAATTGCTATTGGAACCCTTTTGTGAGCATGTACAACTCTGTGCTCTTGCCAATATTCTATTAAAATGACTCGACTGCTATTCCTGCACTCCTGAAGGACAGTATGTCCCTAGGTCTTATTTTTAGTGGCTTAATAGCCTCTCTTTTCTAACAAAGACTGTGTGTTTCCCAAAATACTGTACACTGACAAAAAAACGATATCATTTTGTAGACACACATGTTTCTCCTGAGAAGGACAAGTAGCCCACTGTTCTGTCTTAAGAGTGGCTGAGGGAAGCCCACAAGTGTCACATGAACACTATGAAACCCTCCTACCATAGTCACAAGAATTCACAACTGAGGTTCTTACTGTGTTAATGTGAAAGTGAAGTGCTGATATCGAAGATTGTAATTCTATATTCTATTTAAAAAGTGCCTGTGATTACATTATTAGTTACCTGGCAAGTTTAAGTAACTGAAGATCTGCAGTTTATGTCCTTTGCAGAATTCTGTTACCATAATGTAATGATCACTTACGTCTTTTTGTTTTCAACAGCAGAACTTAGAAAGTGTACGGCTGCAAGTTCCTCAACAGCACGTAAGGTACTGGCTCTTGGTATGTTTTGATACGACATTCTATCCAAGCAACATTTTGTGTGAAACACTAGTTCTGCTATACTGAACACTAGGCTGAACAGTGAATAAATTACAAAAAAAGCTGAATGTATTAAAAAAAGTTTGGCCACTGTTAGATTATGCAGTTTAAGATGCAGGCATAACAGTTGTGATTCAAATCATTTGTACATTCAGAAGATGACAAATTCTTAGAATAAATTATATTTGATTTGACTTATGGGAAAACTATTAGAGCACTGTAATAACATAAGCCTAGGAGCTTCCATCTGTGAAATAGGCACAAATTCTGAGAGTTTTCTTAGTGAAAGGGCAAACCTAGAAATATAATTTTATTCTGAGAAGGTGATAATTTAGCTGCCATGCAGTGGAACTAACCTTGCAGGCTGGGTGGCTTAAGGTTTGTGAGAAAGGAAGCTTATTTAGAAATCGTTTTATTGCCTATTTCATTTGTAATGTAGGAATAGGCCATCTTCAAGGGGAGAAAAAAATGATCAAGGTGCAATTCAGGAGAAGTTTTTTCAACCACGCTTCATACAAGTGCCTGAAGATGTAACAGTTGAAGAAGGAAGATTCTGTAGGCTTGATTTTAAGGTAATAAATGCATTCTTTCAAGTGTTTTTGAGACATAATTAATACTGCATTTTTTTTTAAAAAAAAATGTTAAATTAAAATTTTGAGAATCCAGGACTTTCTTTCAAGCAGGATTAAAATAGATGGGTCCTAAAAGGTCACATTTGGAACATGACAATCCTGTATTTTTCCCAGGCATCTGATACTAAGAAAGCAGATTAAGCTTCTCTCCATTCTCCCTGAAACTACATAATCTCTCTTTAAAGCCGTCTAAAACTATTTGACCCTCAGATCTTCTGGTACCAGATTCCATAGGTTAATTATAGAATTTTACTAAGAGCGATTTAGGATAATGGCCAAAAGCTTTCCCGAACAGGTTAATCATCCATTGTCACAAGCATTTTTTTTTTAATTGTAGCTGTACAACGCTTGAATCAGAATATTGTCTGTTGTGAGTAGAGTTTAGTTGTAATGTTGTGGTTAGTACCCACATACACTGGAGAGTTGGCAGTGGGGTCCACAGCAATAATCACTGGCTTCATAATGGTTGTAACTGGATGAGTAGAGCCCTACCCTTTTACATGCATGCAGTGCATGAAACAAAGATTAAAAAGATGTTTTGCCGGTGACCAAAAGGCTGGCACCCACCATTTTAAAGTTAGTGACTTTCACTGCATATGGCCCTTAGATTAGAGTAGTATTCTGTCAATATTCTTTTCATTTACTTTTCTATATAGCCTTGTTTGCTTTTGGATAAGAAATGTGAAAGGATCTCCAGCCTACAGGCATTATACTGACGATTATAACAGGACAATTTGTGTGACAGAGATATTCTGGCCTTGTATAGCAATAGCAATAACACTTAGACTTATATACCGCTTCATAGTGCTTTACAGCCCTCTCTTAAGCAGTTTACAAAGTCAGCATATTGTCCACAACAATCTGGGTCCTCATTTTACTGACCTCAAAAGGATGGAAGGCTGAGTCAACCTTGAGCCTGGTGAGATTCGATCTGCCAAACTGCTGGCAGCCTGTGATCAACAGAAGTAGCCTGCAGTACTGCACTCTAACCATTGCGCCACCGTGGCTCATGCTTAGACATTGTTCCTTTTGTCCTGATTTTAGACCATACAGATAATTTCATATAGGTAGTACTATATTTACATTTTACTATATTGCACAATAGACCACTTCTTCTATATACTGTATAAAAAAAGAAACCATTTTTACTTAAGCACCAGAAGTTCAAATCAGCAAACTTTACATTTTAAAGAATTTTAAATTTTAAAGAATTTCAGTTACTTTGCCTAATTTCAGCCATTTGGACTAAAACTTATACATTTAATTGTGTACCTCTTTTTTGTAGTCATACCAAGCCTATGTGTTAAAGCTGCTTCACGTATTACCACATTAGTGCAAATGCAAAATACCGGTAGATGTTTATAACACACAATTTTGGTATGTTGGAACACCATGATCTTGTCCAATTTCCAAAACACTATAGTTTGCCATATATGCATGTTATATGCAACGTCCTAAATTTATTTATTTATTTATTTATTTGTGAGATTTATATACCTCCTCACAGTGCAAGCACTCTCTAAGCCAGTGGTTCCCAATCTTTTTGTGATCGAGTACCATTTGGAGGTCCCGTACAGTCGCCGCGTACCACCTGGTTCCAGAGAAACTAAATTCAATCAGATATCACTTTATTTCCATAATTGTACCGTTCCTTTTTTGGCCCCGCGCATCAGCAAACTGGATTCTCGGGCCGCTGGGACCAGGTGGGTGGCGTGTGGCAACAGTTGCAAATCGTTGCCAGATTATCTTGTGTTAGACAGTAAACATTTTTGTGAAGTAAAAAATAACTAACTAAAAATCGTTCATGACCCCGAAAGTGTTTGCGTACCACCTGGAAGGCCCTCGCGTACCACTAGTGGTACACGTACCACAGGTTGGGAACCACTGCTGTAAGCGGTTTACACCAGTAAGCAATGTATATTTATATTGCCCCCAACAATCTGGGTCCTCATTTTACCTACCTTGGAAGGATGGAAGGCTGAGTCAACCTTGAGCCGGTGAGATTTGAACCGCTGACCTGCGGATCACAGTCAGCTAAAGTGGCGTGCAGTACTGCACTCTAACCGCTGCACCACCTCTGCTCAAAATAGAAGTGTTTCCAACAGTGTAGAATTTATTTATTTACTTAGAATATAAACAAGAAATAACGGGATGCTTCCATGTAGATTTGCCCTTGGACATTAAACTTTCCCTCAATTCCTCTCTTTCCCCTTGTAGGTCAGTGGACTACCAATCCCAGATGTGGCATGGTACCTAAATGGAAGACTTATCCACCCAGATGATTTTCATAAAATGATAGTATCAGAAAAAGGCTTCCACTCATTCATTTTCGAAGTAGTTCGGGTCTATGATGCAGGAACATGGGAGTGCGTGGCATATAACCGTGCTGGAGAAGCTTCCTTTTCATTGAAAGTAGATGTTATTGGTATGAGAAGGCTTTGTATGCTTGGAAATGGTTTTTCCTTCAACAGATGTAATATATCATTATATACTGGATAGATTGTTGTTGTTGTTGTTGTTGTTGTTGTGCACAACTGTGTGAAATTAAAGCTGCCAGTTCTTTAGTTGGAGTTAGTATTCAGATGGATGGAAATCTTCCCAACCTATCAGGGTAGTGTATGTGCAGTGTGGCCTTTTGTTAATTGGCAGATGGAATTTTTGTCAATGTGTAGATTTTCTAAGTGCCATCCAAGACTTTTTGGAATGGCAACCAGTGTGCCAATAACCGTACTACTGTTGCTACTGGGTTTTTTTTTTCTCCTTTCCATTATATCTTTCAATTATGTATGTCCTTGTTTAGCTACCACAATTGATTTTATTTTCAATAATTTTATTGAGGATTATATTAAGCAATATGTTACAGTAAATGTATAATATAGTACAGAAATACATTATTTCTAATTTTTTATAACAAAAAGGGCAGAGGAAAAAAATGACATTGTAGAAGCAAGTTGCCCTTTCAGTATAATCAACATTAACCACTAGAAGCAAGTTGCCCTTTCATCCTAAGCAAGTATAATCAACATTAACCACTTATCACAGTCTCTTAAAATATAACCAAACACTTACTCATTCTATACGTGACCCCATTTACTATAAGCCCACCTCTAAATCTTCAGCTCTCCTTATTAATCAGCAATAATCCAATAAGGGTCATAAGAAATAACAAGTAAAATATTTATTTCTCCATTTCCATTTCAACAAATAGCCCTTGGTCCCGCTCTTCAAATAGTCAAAGTCCAGAAATTAGACATCACCAGAAATAGTAACCCATTATTTATATTATCAAAAATAACAAGAGATGTAAACCAACTACATTATCACAAATAACTATTATCATTCAACCCCCATCAAACCATTAGGCATCACCAAACATAGCAATCCCTTATTTAACCGTGATCACATAACACAATTTTGTATTTTTTCTTTCAGGATTGTTCAGTCCCATAAAGAAAATTATAATACTTGTTTTCTCAGTCTCTTTGCCTCTGCTCTCAAATTTTTTTGTCAGAGGTCTTTTGTAACCCAGTATAGTACTTCCAATAAATCTTGATTCATACAATTTAAGAAAATAATCTACAACACTCTTTTGATTTATTACTTGAAAACTTTTTTTGTTTGTTTTTAAATCATCATCCAGTTCCATTAGGATGAAATTTTCATTTCTTGTGGGTTGTAATTTTTGAATCCACCTTGAAGTCTATTTTAGTTTTATTTCAATAGGGCTTTTTTCTCTTCAATAACACCTTTTTAAATAACTCCAAAACCCTTTGCACCCAAACATCAAACATTTCTTATAAGCTAGCCATCTGGTGCCCTCTAGTGTCCAACCTTCAAAGTAATCTTATCAACTCAAAATATATAGAGAGAATTTTCTCACAAGAGAGGATATTTTCAATTAACTTCAGTCTTTATTTCAAATCCATCTGACCCCTTAATCTATTTAAAACTTTATGAAATCAATGCTACAGTCACCCTTTTGCGGTATATTCCAAGAAATTCTTACAAAACTTTAAACAAGAAACTTTATTTCTTTCTAAACTTACCCAGCGAACTTGTGGTTTCAAAGGTTTTTCAATATAAAAAACAATTTTAAAAAATAACACTGCAGAATGATTAAAAAGACAAGATTTGGTTGAGCCTTGAGTACATGAAAAGACAGCTCTGAGCTTGGTGGAATCCCAATCCCGCAACTCCCAGCTGATTGCGATACCACAAAAACATCAATTTCTGCTGCCTACTCACAAAAAACCAGCTGTCTGGAGTACATAATGTGTGGGTAATCTCAAGATCACTCCTAGGTCCAGAGATGATTTTCAGCAGTCCAGATCCAGCGTCCAATTGACTTTATGGTCATAATGTCTGCTGCAATCTACAGAACGTCAGTTCACCATTCCTCACCAGAAGTGTCTCATTTAGCTACTCAACTGGGACTGACAGCTAGGTCATTAAGTAAAGCCCTTGCTAAATGAAACCACAAGTGGGTTTGGTCTTAATTCTGCTTTCTTTTGCTTTACATATCTAAGAAGTTCAAACGTGCAAGGAGTAGTCATAAAGTTACTTTATCATAATTGTGACTGCAAACGGTCACTAAACAAGGACTAACTATTGGATCTAATATAGAGAAGGGAGGCCTATCTATAAGATATAAGTTCTAAAGGTGGAGAATCCAACCCTCATGATGTTGCTTCATCATCTATTTCAGCTGAATCTGCTAAAAATGGAAGATTTGCAATGTCTGAAAGATTCTCTATTCCTGCTCTATTCTTAGTGTTGATGTAAGCATCATTGCAATGTATGTTGGAACCATAGCCAACATTGACATAAATCTGATATGTGGTGTAGACTCTCCTGAGATAACTTGGAGCTGAGGCTACCATACACAGTGAGCCATTTCAACCATGTCAATGTCAGTTAACTTACTGGTTGGTTGGTTTTTTACTGGTATTCGCTTTTACTATTTTATGAATATGTGTGGTTTGTTTTCAATTTTGTTTCTTAAAATAGTCTGACTCCTTATGTTTCTTTATTAAAATCTCTAGCAAAAGAACATCGGAAAGCACCAGCTTTCATCTCTAAAGCACAAAGCACAAAGGTTTATGAGGGGGATTCAGCTAGACTTGAGTGCCAAGTGTCTGCTATCCCCCCACCACAAATATACTGGAAAAGAAATAATGAAATGGTTCAGTTCAATACAGACAGAATCAGGTAAGGACGCTTCTGCCGAATTTGCTTTTTAGCTGATTAGAAGTAAAGATAAGTTCCCTGTGGCAGAGTCTAGTTAAAGGACTACAGATATTACTGTGGTGTGCCATTAATTAGGGGAAAACTAATAAGCATCACCTTTTCCACTGCCTTGTACTGCCTTCCCATCCAGCACTCTATAGTCAGCATGTAAGATTCTGATCTTGCTTCTCTTCCAAGATTGATGCAGTCAGTGTTTAGAAAGCATAGCTTATTAAAATTAAGAACTTTTAAAATGAAAATTAGAACTAAGTTCCTCTATTTTACTGTTATTTTAAGGTGTAACTGCCCAGTCATTTGGAGTCAGACAGCCTGTAAATTTAATAAAATAAATTGTCTGTTAGCTCCTTCCTGTCTATTTTATTATGGGGAGTGGCAACAGCAGTGATAATAATAGAATTTTGCTACTGGTTGATTTATCTTGCAAAAAGATATGGGGAAGCATGTCTACCTTGTGCACAGTAGTGAGGATAGAGAAGAAGAATTTGTTCAGACAGCTGCAGGCAGATCATGCAATTGCAGAATACTTGAAATTGTTGAATTTGGGATGAAGGAGGTAGATCTGCAACATGAGATCTGATTTATATGATAGGACACTATAGAGCAATGTCCTTGGGCTGCAGTCAGTAAAAATAAAAAAAACATGTATTGGGTAATGAAACATTCAAAAATGTTTAACAAGAATTTGATACACGTATTAAAATCTAAGAGCAATGGTTTTTAATCAGGTCCTGCTAAGGTTATTTTGTTTTTCCTCCGTTTTGTAGCATGTTTCATGATGCTTCTGGCAAGGTTTGCTTGCTGATCCACGATGTAACTAAGAAAGATGCTGGTTGGTACACAGTATCTGCAGTCAATGAGGCAGGAGTGGCAACGTGTCATGCCAGATTGGATGTGGCTAGTAAGTATATTTTCTCTGCTGATTGAATGTACCTTTCCTTATACCTAGATTGATTCTTAGCAAATGCATTCGTTCAGCTATATATTCCCTGGCTAAATTACATGAAAGTCTGCAAATCATCTACTTTGGATTATCTTGGGTGGGTTAGAAGAATAAAGGTGATATAGTAGAATCGGGTAATACCATGGCATACTATATTTCCATGTCGGAAGCGCCGAAACACTTCCGTGGTGAAAAGATTGGCCGAGGGACGCTCCTTTCATGTCCGTGTTAATGAGCCCACCAAAGTGGTACCTATTTTTGTACTTACATTTGCATACTTTCAAACTGCTAGGTTAGCAGGAGCTGGAGCAAATGACGGGAACTCACCCTGTCACACGAACAGGGTGTGACAAACCGCTTCGAACGCAGGTTTGCAAATTGTCAACCCAGCATCCTAACCACGTGAGCCACCACGCTCCTAACACCATGGTAAAACTCATTCAAACTGTGTGTATTAACATACAATCTTAATGCTGTAGCCTCTTGTAGTTTTTCCCTCTGCAAGACAATTTGAACAGTCTGTTTTGTTTTTCAGCACACACGTACAAGCCACTTCCAAATCCAAAGCCGCTGAAGGTTCGACCAACTTTTAGCAAGTATTTGGCACTTAATGGGAAAGGTGTGAACGTGAAGCAGGCTTTTTTTCCTGATGAAGGGGAATATCAGCGTATGGCAGCACAGTCCGGACTTTTTGAGAGTGACGAACTTTAATAACAGAAAGAAAGAAAATGTTTTGCCCCTGCAACAGACTTAAAAAACAGTGCATAGATTCAATTAAATGGCAATAGCACTGTTTAGCAAACATGCTTAATATATTTTTATTTATGACTTAACTCCTGCTATTCCTGCTGCTTTGAATTTGATCGATTTTTACTAATGAGTGTGCTGTTGCAGAAGGAAATAGCAAATGTTTGTACTTTTTGAGTTTAAAGGCCAAGAAACGGCCTAGTTCAAGCAAGAAAGTTTGAATGCATCTAGTTTCAGTCACAAGCTTTTTATTTTTACTGCTTCATTAATATCACTTCCAATGTAAACATTTCTGCTGATTGATTAATAAATATAAATTTGGGTGTTTTTAATGAAAGTTTTATGTTCGGAGAAAATACCGTGGTTTTAAATAGAATATTTGCAATATGTATCATTTGGATTACAGATATAATGACCACAGTTCAGTAATAGCATTATTGACATAATGAAGATCCTTAAAAAACTGATTGTTTGGGTTACACTATTTTTTTTTTAATCCACATGTTGTCTTTGAATAATTATAAAATGAAGGTTCCTCTTTTAAAGGTACTCCTTACTTCCAGGATGCAAAATAGAATTTTATCATGATCCCAGGTCTGTTAAAAATCTTAACAATTCTGTAGTAGCATTATCATCGGAATTGTGTGTGTTTTAAATTAAGATCTAGATTTTTCTAGAGGCAATTTCTTCTACTTATTGGGGGTTTCGTGAATTGGGCTTCCCAGGTTTCTCTATGCACAAAGTGCTTTCATTCTGCTCAGAAGAACCCATTAAATAATCAATGATGTGTCTTAAGGCAGCACAGCAAACAAAGGTCTCTTGGGGAAATTCTTTTAATAGGAATGCTAAAAATTTCAGTTAAATGTTTAATTTGGGGGTCAAGAGGTTCTTACTGTAATTAGAGAGCTTTCAGCTAGAGCTCCTTTTATCTGTAGTGGATTCCTATGCCAAGTCATAACATTTACAAGAAATGTTAAAATCTCTGTTAATGAAGAGGGACAGCAAGGGTGAAATAGTTTCCTGCATTGTGGTCCTGTAGAAAAAAACTACAGTGAAAAGCACTGAACAAATTAAAAAACTAGGCTGTGACAGTAATTCCAAAGGAGTAACGTAAAGAAACCTAAAAAAACATTTAAGGGGGAAAAACTTGCTATTGATCATGCATGGGGTATATCATCTAATCTAGTTTTGCAATAAGGAACAGGAGCCACATTACAAAACAGTAAACTCTTATAAAAAATATTGAGCTGAAAAATCAGGCAGCTAATATACATGACAGCCAATAGTTCATATCCTTACCTGCCATCTGATGCAGTCCACCTTATGGCAGGTAACCCTTAACTCAGGAAACAAAGCTACAACTGCTTTTCTAATGGAAAAAGATTCCCCCCCCCCTTCACAAGCCCATCACTTCAAGTGAATGTTGATAACTAGTTTTCTGGGTTACCCATCAATTACAGAAACGATGGAAATATTTTAAGTGCAAATGCTATGCTGCAGAAAAATTGAAAGAACCCTATATCTGCGACAAGAAAATTCTTTGTTTAGCTATAAAACCCGCTGGCTGAATAGTACACTTCTGTATTCTCGCGACCCCCAGCTATTGGTATAATTACGATTTATTCCATTAACCTAATTTGTATTTGGCGCAACGACCTGGAGAAAGCCTCCAACTAAACAGCCACTAAAGCAGCCGGCATGGTCTCTGCTTCAAAAGCTAAACCGATCTAGATGGGCCAAGTTTCATTATTTATTTATTATTTATTTATTTGTCAAAAATGTACAAGATAACAGGTATAGGTATAAACATAAGCAAAGTAAGTACAGATAAATTAGGACAGGGACGGTAGGCACGTTGGTGCGCTTATGCACGCCCCTTACAGACCTCTTAGGAATGGGGTGAGTTCGACAGTAGACAGTCTAAGGTTAAAGTTTTTGGGGTTTGGAGAAGAAACCGGAGTCGGGTAGTGAATTCCAGGCATTGATCACTCTGCTGCTGAAGTCGTATTTTCTGCAGTCGAGTTTGCAGTGGTTTACATTGAAAATTCAGAAGAAAGACGACTCGAACCGAACTCCTACAAGATGTTTTGCAAAACGAGTTTATATTTTTGCAAAACTCCCAAACTTCTTGGCCCGCTAAAAGTCGGCTTCTTGGTGCAAGACGCGATCCCGCGTTGCGCGCAAGGGAAGGCGAGGGTGGCTTTCGCGCAAGAAGCATCCGCGCCCCGCCCTTCGCCTTGATAGAGTGGCGGTGTGTTCGTTATTCCGAGGCGGAGGGCGGAGGAGCGGCGGCCGAGGGGAAGAGCGGCGGCGCAGCTCTCCTTGCCGGCCCCGCCATGGCCATGAGCCAGGCAGGATCCACGCTGGAGCAACGAAGCAGCTTCGGTGGGTCGGTTTCCCGGGAGGGTAGGAGAGCGCCTGGGCGGGAATCGGCCCGCCAATCCTGGCTGGGGTGCGCCGCCCGTGCTTGGGCTTTGCTCCGTAGTAGAGAGCGGCAGTTCTGGATCGGGCTTTCCCCGCGGGCTTCACCTTTGCTTTGGGCACGCGGAGGAGGGAATCGTAGAACGGGGGTTGCCGTAGTTATACTCACAAATAACAGGTGTTCATTTCGAGAACTCAGACGGGGAACGTTAGAAGGGAACCGATGGATGTCTGAATAGCCGTGCCAATGACCAAGATGGGTCTTTAACTCTGTATTTTACGGCATCCGAGAACGGAAGATTGTTCTCGTTGTTAAACGCTGTAGTTTAGTTGTTGCTGCTGAACAGGTGGAATAACTTAAGAGCCTGCGGCGTTTACACATGTTTCTCAAGAAAGACCCTGGTGTCTTGCGGGTTTCCTGATCCTGAGGATTTTCAAATGAAAATGACGTTTCCCACTATAAGTGACAAGGAGCAAGACATAAGGGTGCAATACTTTTGCATGCATCCAACCTATAGAGATTACTCTCCACAGTTGTACAACACAGTCAACACCCAATCACATTTCATCTTACTAAATTGTGTGAACCTGCTTGTGGGAATAGTTTATGGTTTCAGTGTGACATGGGAATTCAGAATATCTACATGTTGTACAAAAACAACGACTTCGTTCTGCATAAAACCTAGTTCTAAGTTGTTGGACATTGCTTCCTTGTGCTTATTTTGTATAAACTGTTGGTTGCATTCACATACCAATTATACCATAGACCAAAAGTTGGTAACTTGAAGCTAAACCTTTCTTTATAGCCTGGTCCCTCCCTTCTGCACCTCTGACAACTGCTGTTAAAAAATTGCTGGCATAGTTTTGTGCTGTTTTGTAATAGGATGCACTCAAAAACTTTAATTAATCCATACAATAAATATAGCTTAGAAAAAAACAAAAACAAGACACTGATTCTACCTCCCAAACAAAAAAGTATAAACATAAATTTTTCTTCATTTAATTTCTTTCTCTAAAACCAAAAGAATGTTAAACACAACCTTCCTAGTCACCCAAAGATGCCATAGGCATAGACCAGGGGTCCCCAGCCTTGGCAACTTTAAGACTTGTGGACTTCAACTCCCAGAATTTTCCAGCCAGCATAGCTGACTGGAGAATTCTGGGAGTTGAAGTCCACAAGTCTTAAAAGTTGCCAAGTTTGAAGACCTGCCATAGACTATGGGTTACAAATCAGTGGCTTGGATTCCCAATCTATGGCCAAAGTAAACAAACCACAGAAACCACAAAATCAGGGAAGTGGCCCTTCTCTGTAGGTGAACTGGGCAGCTTCTTTGGACACAAAGTTGGATGTTGATTTCAAAGCCACAGAATGTAAAGCAGTATGTGGAGAATCTGGAATAAGAGGATCAATAGGGGGTGGGGGCAAAGAAGAGAGGAAGCAAAGGACTCATCCTTAGAGCTGTACAAATCTGGAACTCAAGTACATAATATGATGTATCCCATCACTGCCCAGGCAGTGGCATTTCATTCGCTAAGGATTGTGGGATTACTTCCCACTGCCAAAGTTGCCTTGAGGTGACGGGAATTGGAGTTTGGCAGTCTTCTGGACTATGCTAATCGTTCTGTTTCTCAGAGTGGCGGCTTTCATGCTTTGTGAAAAAATACAATGTTGTTTTCAACAATATTTCAGCTTCCAGAACAGACGAGTATTGAAGATTTAAGTTCCAATGATTATACTTTTTTCACTTTAAAAAATGCCAACATTAATGATTGTCAGTACTGAATTTCATAAAATGTAAGATGTCTAATTTAGTTATATGCAACGAAGTCAGAAACTGATAATACATATAGAATCACAGCTACTTCTGGATTTGTAATTTTATTTTTGTAATGTGGGGATTTCTTCTGCTTGGTTGGGTCTGGGCAATTCTGAGCATTCTGAGCTGTTCTTCCTTTTTTTTATTTCTTTTTGAACATGATACGTTAGCAGGCAATGTGAAACCTCGACTGACTCATAGCAGAGAGCTTGAAATGAAGACGACTCTCCAAGAATTATTGATCTACATTATTTTTCTAACTGATTTATGTATATGTAAGTCCAAAAAGGGAATAGATTTTTCCTAGAAAAATTGTGTAATGAAAAGTATATACCGTATTTTTCGGAGTATAAGACGCACCTTAGTTTTGGGGGAGGAAAAGAAGGGGAAAAAATTCTGCCTCAGCAATTTGCCTCCCAGCAAACAGCAAACAATACAGATGATATACACTGTTTGCTGTGTATTTCTGTGCTTGTGTGCCTGATCCATAGAAATAGCATAGAATTGGAGAAATGTACATTATGGCAACATATTAATGCCAGAAAGTTTTCTTAAATGTAATCACACTAACTCCTCCCAATTATTTAAATAGATCTACTCCAAACATGACTAAGTCAGGGTTTATCTCAGCTGCCTTATCTTAATACTAAAACAGGACACTATTACATTTCAGACTATACTTGTGCAGATTCTGTTAAAATTGATGTGGCTTTCTGGAAGTATACATTATTCTCTGCTATTTAAAAGAAGATACGAAAGCACTGGGCCTCTTCAGAGCAAGCATTTATTTTAAAAAGCTTCTTCATTTTGTTAAGTTGTCTAGAACAATAATAAAGCAGACTTTAAAAAATAAGTCTAATAATTTGAACACCCTACAAACATTTAACAAAGTAACAGAATCTGCCTCTACCTAGGATACAACTCACAACCTCCTGATTGTGAGGCAAGAGCTCTTTCCTCTAGGCCACAGCAGCTTGCAGTTTACTTCCTTTCAATTTCAGCAGTCAAACATTGCCAGCAGTCTATTTCAATTTGTCTCCTCACAGCCACCATAGTTAGCTTCATTTTACCACGTGGCTTCTGAGTCAGCTGTGTGTCGGGAGGCAGATACTTTCTTCTTGTGCTAATCAGGCTTTGCCCTGTTTGCTGTAAGAGGTAAATTGCTGGCAGGCAGAGGCCAAAGGGTGGGGGTGACTGGGTGGGTTGGGCTACATTCAGTGTATAAGATGCACCCAAGTTTTCACCCTCTTTTTGAGGGTAAAAAGGTGCGTCTTATACTCCGAAAAATACGGTAAGTCTAATAATTTGAATACTCTACAGACATTTATAGTTATTGACTTACCTCCTTGCATCCAGTTTCAGCAGTCTGAATTAGCACAAGAAAATAAAATTCTGCCTCTGCCTCTCCCTCCCAGCAATTTGCCTCCTTGCAGTTAGTTTCACTTTCAGTTTAGCAAGTGGCCGGGCCTCCTGCCTCACTCAGCTGAGAGTCGGGAAGCTGATAATTAGTTGCTTGGCTTAACAGGCTCTGTTCTATTTGCTGCAAGAAGGTAAATTGCTGGGAGGCAGAGGCCAAAAGGTGGAGGTGGCTGGGTGGGCCTACATTCGGTGTATAAGACGCACCCCAGTTTTCACCCTCTTTGGGGGGGGGGTAAAAAGGTGCGTCTTATACTCCGAAAAATATGGTACCATATTTTTTAGAGTATAAGATGCACCAGAGTATAAGACACACCTTAGTTTTGGGAGAGGAAAATAGGGGAAAAATCTACCTACCAGGTATTCATCTGGCTAGCGTCCTTAGTCTGGTCAGCTTTAGCACATTATTTTATCCCCTGGTTAGGGCTGAAAAAAATCTTTGGTGGGAGTAGCAATGAAAACAAGCCTGCAAAGATTTTGGGATGGAAAAAAACTTCAGAGGGAGTAGCAATGAAAACAAGCCTGCAAAGACTTGGGGCTGGAAAAAACCTCTTCTGAGGAGGTAGCAATGAATCAATCCTGCAAGCCAGGAAGATCATTAGCACCTCATTAGGACTGAAAAAACCTTTTTGGGAGGGATTAGCAATGAAAATAAGCCTGCAAAGATTTAGGGCTGGGAAAAAACTTCTTCAGAGAGAGTAGCAATGAAAACAAGCCTGCAAGCAGGGAAGAGCCGGGAAGATCGTTAGCACCTCGTTAGGGCTGGAAAAAAAAGCTTCGAAAAAGCTACATTCGGAGTATAAGACGCACCCAAATTTTCAGCCTCTTTTAGGGGGGGAAAGGTGCGTCTTATACTCTGAAAAATATGGTAATTAATTATGTATTTCTCAAGCTGTTATAAATATTAATGTTATTATATATATATATATATATATATATATATATATATATATATATATATATATATATATATATATATATATATATATATATACATATATATACATATATATACATATATACATATACATATATATACATATATATACATATATACATATATACATACATACATACATACATATATATATATATATATATATATATATATATATATATATATATATATATATATATATATATATATATATATATATATATATATATATATATATATATATATATATATATATATATATATATATATATATATATATATATATATATATATATATATATATATATATATATATATATATACAGATAGTCCTCGACTTAGGTCCATAACTGAGTCCAAAATTTCTGTTGCTGAATGAGACATTTGCTAACTGAGTTTTGCCCCATTTAACAATCTTTCTTGCCACGGTTGTTAAATGAATCACTGCAGCTGTTAAGTTAGTAACACAGTTGTTCAGTGAATCCGGCTTCCCACTGACTTTGCTTGTCAGAAGGTCTCAAAAGGTGATCACTTGATCCCGGGACACTGAAACCATCATAAATAAAGAGTCAGTTGCTAAGCACCTGAATTTTGATCATGTGACCATGGGGATGCTGCAATGGTCATAAGTGTGAAAAACGGTCATAAGTCACTTGCCATTGTTCCATTCTAACTTTGAATGGTCACTAAAAAAATTGTAAGCTACATTATATGCTCACTGCCTTAGAGTTTGTTGTATAGGCAATCCCTGATTTACGGCCAGCTGAACCTTTACCATATAGTCACGGACAAAAGTCAAGAAGCTTGGGACTTCTCAATTTGCTCCTCTGAAAGATGGAGAAGATGTAGGGATTTTTAAGGATGAAGGGGGAAGCATACCTTGTAAACTGTTTCTACATAATAACCAGTTTTTGGATATAGAGCATGATTGCCTTTTTTTTCTCTCTGATATTTGCTGGGGCCCATTAGAACGTCAGAAATCGCTTTACTGTGGGTTTCCAGTGAATAAACAGGGCAAGGGTGTTAGGCCAGTGATGGCGAACCTATGGCAGGCGTGCCACAGGTGGCACGTGGAGCCATATCTGCAGGCATGCGAGCCGTTGCCCTAGCTTAGCTCCAGCGCGCATGTGCACGCTGACCAGGTGATTTTCGGCTCACACGGAGGGTGTTTTCAGCTTCCGGAGGGCCTTGGGGGAGCGGGGAGGGCATTTTCGCTCTCCCCAGGCTCTAGGGAAGCCTCTCCAGCCTGGGGAGAGTGAAAAACAGGCCTACTGGGCCCACCGGAAGTCAGGAAATGGGCCATTTCTGCCCTCCATAGGGCCTCTGGGGGTTGGGGGAAGCCGTTTTCACCCTCTCCAGACATTGAATTATGGGTGTGGGCACTCGTGCGCGTGCGATAGCGTGCGCGCACACGCTTTCGGCACCTGAGGGAAAAAAGGTTCGCCGTCACTGTGTTAGGCAATCTGAACCACCCTGCTGTTTCATTTCCTCGGGTCAGATTTCTGCCTATTTTTCTCCGCAGTGACATTTGGGATGGTGAGCACAGATATGTATTACCTAAACAGAGTAATGGCCAATCTCTTCTTGGAAACACCGCTCTCAGACAAAGATAAGACAAACTTCAAAACTATGGGCAGCATCACCGAGTTTTGGGAGGTAAAAAGTTCCTTTCCATCTTTGCTCGTTCAAAAACATTGCTTTCCTGGACGGTTATACCATAGCTATCTTTGGTTTGGCCATTGTTATGAGGACTGGCTCCAGTTCATTGAGTATTTCAGAATCCTTTGCTCAAAATCCTCCCGTTTGGTACATTGGGGGCCTTGCTTCCTCTGATCAATTCCAGTCCCAACAGAGGGACAGGAGCAACCAAGTAAATCCAGAATTGTCTAAAACCAATCATGAATAATTTGGTTATCTGCAAGACTGAGGCTTACTAAGCTTTGTTATATCTGTCCAAAGCCAATAAGCCATCTTATGGCTTAGGGCAGTGTGCAAACCCAACTAGACCTAGGCTGGTTTTTGGATTGTTCAACATACTGCAGTTAAATTCTGGCTTAGCTTAGGAGTAGGCAACTTACAGTCTGCATGCAGTCTTTAGACCTCTGGGCTGCAGCTCCCAGAATCCTTACCTGGTGTGCTGTTGCCTTTTGGTGGCAATCCTACTAAATTCAGAAGTTCAGGCTCTCGTTTTTCAGCCTCTCCGTGAACATCGGATTGCCTTGCACTGAGTTTCTAGCCAGTATTGGCAACACTGGCTGACAGTGGCTCTTCAGGATTGTAAACAGGGAATCTTCCCCTTCAAACTAGAGATTTAAAAGATCGATGTCCGGATATCCAATATGCAAAGGATGCTCTGTAGTAGGCCATAGGGCTGTGGGAACAATCCTTCATACAAGAAGGCAGGAGGGGGATCATGTTCACAGAAGATTGATTATGAACAAGATTTTTTAATGTTTAGATTAGATTAGATTATGTTTAGCTGAAATAAGCCCGAGGTGCTTGCTTCTGAACAGATGTGTATAGGTCTTGCCTGGAAATAAAATTCAAAATACTGTTCAAAATCATACTAAGAGATTCTGTATGTCTAAATGTCATCAATTGATGTGACAGTTGATTTTGTTAATGTTTTCCTTGGCAAGATGGATGTAAAGCCAAAGAAGATAAATACACCTTTCCCCAAGGCTTGGATGGTTTCCCATTCTGCCCATGAGCGTTCAGATATGTTAGACTCCTTGTAAATGATTTTCAAAGGATGGGTTTCTTCTATGAAAAAGCAAATGAATAACTTCTTTCATGTAATACAGTTTTTAGAAGGCCCACTTCTGGATGGGCTTTATTGGAACACCTGGTATACTGATAATTCCACAAGTAGCTACAGAAACAGTAGCCACATCTACTATGAGAACTTACTCCTCGGAGTAGCTCAGATCCGGCAATTGAAAGTCCGTAACAACACTTGCTCCGTCTACCCTTCTTTTCGTGCATTTATGAGAGAATGCTACGGGCAGTATAGCGCTAACAATGAAGAAAGAGATAGCTTTGGCTTTAAAAATGATTCCGCGTAAGTATAAATTGCATCTCAGGTTTGTTTGGGGTTTTTTCCCCCCCTGATGCCTTCGTTTCACATGTAGTTTAACAAACTCAGATTGATCGTGGGATTCGACTTCCTCTCAGATAAATCCCATTATTTCATTATTTAAATTGTTCAAACTCTGAAACAATGCATGCTTGTGAGCTGATTTAATAACTTTCTGCTAAGCTCAAGTCCAAAATTTCTGTTGCTAAGCGAGACGGTTATTAAGTGAGTTTTCCCCATTTTACGACCTTTCTTACCACAATTGTGAATCACTGCAGTTGTTAAATTAGTAACATGGTTGTTAAGTGAATCTGGTTTCCTCATTGACTTTGCTTGTTAGAAGGTTGCAAAAGGTGATCACGTGACCCCAGGACACTGCAACCACCATAAATATGAGTCAGTTGCCAAGTATATGAATTTTGATCATGTGACCATGGAACAGTGGGAATAAGTTTGAAAAATGCTCGTAAGTCACTTTTTTCAGTGCTGTTGTAACTTCAAATGGTCACTAAATGAATTTTTGTAAGTTGAAGACTACCCGTACTTTGGTCCTGATTGTGTCTTGCTCCTTATCTGCATTTGTATGGGGAAAAGGACTTCCATTTGCAGCAATGACAAATGCTTTATTATTTACTGTTGGAAAGCTGTGACATTAAACTGTCAAAGATTAGATTCATACTCTTCTGTCCACCAGGTGGCACTACTCCACTTCTGCTACCCTAGCTCCCTGGCATTGGGGCCTTATTGGTCTATATAGTACTGGAGGATTTATGTTCATCCTGAGCAAATCAAAGGAACAAAGTTTACAGATGGTGACCTTCCTCGAGGAAAACAGCTGGATCACCCGAGGAACAAGGGTTGTCTTCATTGATTTTTCAATGTACAATGCTAATGTTAACCTCTTCTGCATAGTCAGGTGAGCTCTTCTAATCACTCTGTTTTATGTATGTCCTACTTTTGAGAGAAATTTACTGAAATACCTAGGATCGAACTCACAACCTCCTGATTGTGAGGCAAGAGCTCCACCTCTAGGCCACAGCAGCTGGACTTGATTGAGTTCCACTTGAAAAGTCCTCATTAAAACAACATGGTAAGTTGAGATTTTCAAGCGTTACAATTTTGACTGGACATAACGATTGTACCCAGATATTTCCATCACCCATTTCTTGTGGACACTCTCCTTCATTTAGGGTCCTTCAGGTGTAGAGCTTCTCCATCTCTTAATTCCTATTTAGATATCGAGCTTCTACTTCCTTCTAGAACATACTCTTCAAAATTGCAGTACACACCTCATTCTTCTGCTTCTACCTGCTTGTTGCATTCTGCCAATTCAAAACTCAACTTCTTCATTCTGGACTCCTGGCATCATCCCTGCCTTAATTGTTCTTTAGCGCCCTATGCTTCCGTTGAGCTGCATTCCTTAAGTCAGGAATTCCATGAAGATCTCCTTCCTGTTAATGTTATGCTGCTGTTGTTGTTTTCTTTTTTACTTGGCTATATATACACTAAATCATCATCATTATCATCAAAATTCATATTACCGAAATTTTTATAATTAAAAATGAACAATCTGCTATAATCATTAGTCGTGCAAAGTTGAAATAACAGGAACACCATTATTCTTGTGGTGGGTTATGTCATAGTTTCATTTAGCTTACATTTTAGGAGGTGGGACATCACCCACAGAGGGCATCTTTTCTTTTATTTTATTTACACAGGCTGACTATGGAGTTTCCTGCAACAGGTGGCGTAATCCCTTCTTGGCAGTTCCACTCTGTAAAACTTCTCAGATACGTCACCTATTACGATTATTTTCTAGCCTCCTGTGAAATCATCTTCTGTTTGTTCATCTTCACATTCCTCATTCAAGAGTTTATAAAAATGCGGAAACTGAAAGGACATTATCTTCGAGATGCTTGGAATTGGTTGGATATGTTATTGCTCTTGGTAAGTTTAAGCATTTCCATGTCATTGATGTAGAAAATGGGTTTTTTAACTGATGCCAAGGTGGATAAGAGGAGGGTAGATGTCTGCCTGCCTGCCTGCCTGCCTGCCTGCCTTCTATCTGCCTTGATTGTCCTATTTGAGGGCATAACATACATTGGTCCAATGAAAGGTAAAATCTGAAGTAATGAATCAGAGAAGGTTTTGCCATAATGGACTCTTCTGTTTTGGAACACTGAACAACGAAAAAAGAGAAAAATGCAAAGAATTGCATTTTGGTTCTCTGAGGATCTCTGAGAGATGAAGTCCCAGAAGCAATGCCTGGAAAACCATTACAGGAAGAGGAACCCTGACCAATCACAAGTTAGAGTCCATTTTTGGGCCTGCATTGTAGTGATAAAGGCAACAAAACACCAATATTTGCCCTCACTGTGTCTGTTGAGGGCTACTAAGTGGCCCTTCTCGGAGCGACTCATTGTGTGAGGGCTGGATGTTGACTATTAGAGAAATAGTTAGACTATTTGACAGATAAAGTCACTCAGATTCCACAGAGATAGGCTCAAGGGAGATCTCCAGAACATAGTCTCGTGAGGTTATCTAGTCTGAATTCAGTTCTCTGATTCCAGAGGAAGTGGACAAAGTTCTCCAGGCTGTCAACTCAACCACCTGTTTGTTTGATCATGGCCCCTCCTGGGTTATGGCAGCCAAAAGGTGACAAACAGGCCTTTGGAGAAAACAAGTTGTTTGAACCTGTTGCAGTCTGTCTTCAGACCAAGATATTATTATGGAGACAGTGCTGGTCATGCTGATATTTGTTTGTTTGTTTGTTTAGAAAATTTGTATTGCTGCCTATTCGCACATGGTGGGTTACAGACAGGTTACAGATATAAAAAAAACATATGCTGGTGCATCCATTCTAGTGCACAGCAGTTTTCAAGTTCATGGCAGCCTTCTGGACTAATTGCAGGGGTTAAGAGTGGGAGGCACTGTGTTGCAATGCTTCACCTCCTTACCCAGTGGTTGATTCAATTCAGAAAAAGTGCAAAGAAGAGCAACTAAGATGATGAAAGGCCTGGAGACAAAAACATATGAAGAACAGTTGCAGGATGTGGGTTTGGCTAGTCTAGAGAAAAGAAGGACTAGGGGGTGACATGATAGCGGTATTCCAGTATTTGAGAGGTTGCCACAAAGAGGAGAGGGTCAACTTATTTTCCAAAGCACCAGACAGCAGGACAAGAAACAATCGATGGAAACTAATCCAGGAGAGAAGCAACCTGGAATTAAGGAGAAACTTCCTAACAATGAGAATACTTAACTACTGGAACTGTTTGCCATCAGTGTTGACGAGAGAGAGAGAGAGGGGGGGGGGAGGGGGAGGGAGAGGGAGAGGGAGAGGGAGAGTGATAGAGAGGGGGGGGAGAGAGGGAGAGAGAGAAAAAAACCGGTTTACTAATGGTTCTATAGCCTCTGGTAGTATCTATATGGTGATGATACCCATCTTTACATTCATATCCTGTGCTGTAGAAGTGAAGCTTTTGGGGTACATGCCCAGTGGTGGAGGCTGTTTGTGTCTGGATGGGGAGGAAGAGACTTTGGCTCACTCCTGACAAGACGGAGTGGCTGTGGCCATTAGGCCCTGCTGGGCCAGAGACATTGTGTGGTCCAAATTCATACACCACTCATGGAGAGAGATTGTTACCAAGTGTCCTGGCTGGATGGGCAGATTCAAGTCTAGCAAAGCATTACCTGGTGTATCCTGGTGCTTTGCCATTTAAGATAATGCTCAGCCTAGAGTTGGGCCTAGAAGCTTTCTGCTAACCAGTGGAGCAATTTTAAAATTGGTATTCTGCCCAGAACAGCAATTTAGACACTGTGGTTCATACTGTATCAGTTGCAATTTCTATATTGTCTCCAGGGCATCCCCATATAAAATCCATTATAGTAGACCAGCCAAATGCTGATCAGGGATGAGTTAGTCATCAGGACATCTTGATTCAGAGAGGGTTAGAAACTGGAGCACCAAGGAGCGCATGCTCAATCCTGAGCTACATATATTTCCTTCTACTGATACAATAGGCCTTCTCTCTAGCAGCTCCCATGTTTTGGAATGTTGCCCCCCCCCTTGGGGGTACATGTGGCTCCTACCCTCCTTATATTTTAAAAACAACTAAAATCAATACTACTATGTGTTCCAGAGTGCTTAATGGGGCTGACTGATAATGGGTGGCCATCACAGGAATTATTGATTGTGCTGAATACAATTGATGTTTTGTTTTGCTTTCTGCTTTTGTTGCCTTTATACTATGTTTTACTTTGGAGTATAGTTATTGGCTGCCTCCACAGTAATTTTGCATAAGGCAGCTTATATAAAATGTCAAATAAATGGATTTTATTACCAGTTTAGAAAAGCTTCCCTTTAGGAATAAAAACACACTAAACGCTAAAATACTGAATAGCAGAATATGATGTTTCATAAAGTAATAGAATTCTCAGAAGTATTTTACCTACATTCTGTAATATTAATAAACAGGTGATTTGCAGACATAAATTGATTTTCTCAATTGTAGCCTTATAACCCTCTGCTTTTTCCCTCGTTCAGTTGTCCTTGTTTGCAATTGCTTTCAATATTTATCGAACGATTGAGGTATCCAGGCTTATGGAAAATCTGCTCTCCAATTCAGATTCTTATCCAGACTTTTATTTCCTTGGATTTTGGCAGACCCGTTATAATAATATGATTTCAGTGAATGTCTTCTTTGCATGGATAAAGGTACTGCTATTAACCTAATTTGGTGTCATTTTTTTAATAGTTAATCACAACGAAGTATAAAAAGAGAAAAAAGTTTAAGGAACATTTGCATTTCCCCCCCCTCACTCATGCTAATTTGATCAGGTTTCTATCCTGGAATGTGGCTGCTGTTTTTACTTTATCAACATGGTGACAGAGAATAAGAAGTCACAATAGAGCCAGTGGCATAATAAACTAAGTTTTTTAAAAAACCACCTGTCTGCCTATACTCTGTAGCATCTACCTATGTCGCCTGCCTGCCTGCCCATACTCTATAGCCGTGATGGCGAACCTATGGCACGCGTGTCACAGGTGGCACGCAGAGCCATATCTGCTGGCATGGGAGCCATTGCCGTAGATCAGCTCCAGTGCGCATGTGCGCGCTGGCCAGCTGATTTTCAGCTGGCTACGCCCCCTCCCATCCCAGGAGTCACCAGCGGCCTGTTTTGAGGTGAGTAAAGGGCTCGCGCGGAGGCTCTGTGAGGGTGTTTCTGGCCTCCGGAGGGCCTCTTGGGGGGGGGCAATTTTTGCCCTCCCTAGCCTCCAGGAAAGCCTCTGGAGGCTGGGGAGGGTGAAAACCGGGCCTTTGGGTCCACCGGAAGTTCGGAAATGGACCGTTTCCAGCTTCCGGGGGGAGGCCGTTTTCACCCTCCCCAGGCTCCTAGAAAGCCTCTGGAGCCTGGGGAGAACAAAAAACAGGTCCACCGTGCCATTGCATGCCAAAAGCATGGGGAGCACGGGGGGGCATGCACACATGCGTGGGGCGGGCGCATTGAATTATGAGTGCGGGCACGCATGCGTGCGACCCCCCTACTCTCCCCACACTTTTGGCACGCGACGGCAAAAAGGTTAGCCATCACTGCTCTATAGCATCACCTGCCTCCCTGCTACTCTGGGACAGTTTCATCACTTCTTCTCATGCCACAGTCACATGCAGTCCTTGCCTAATGACTACAACCAGGGCTGCTGTCATTAAGTGGCATGGCCATATGATGTTTCACTTAATTATCACTTAGCTTAGTAATGAAAATTCTGGTCCTGATTGATATAGTAACCTGCAACTCATGCTGAGGAAGCTTCTTCAGATACAGTAGGCCGTAGTCAGTGAGGGTTCTAAAGGTTATGACCAGGCCTTATCAATCAAGGTTGGAAATCAGAGGTGGGTTCCTGCCGGTTCGGACCAGTTCTATAGAACCGGTAGCGGGAATTTCCCCCCGCTCGCTGAACCGGCAGCAACCCAGGCCTGCCACACCCCCGAACCGGCTCTGGGCGGCGCTGTAGGTGCTGCCATCTTGTTTTTTGCTTCTGCGCACGTGCAGAAGCTGGGTTTTTAGCACTGTGCATGCGCCCGCATGGCGCGCCCGTGCGGCATGTCACAAAGCGAACCGGCAGCGAGATAAGCCAAAACCCACCCCTGCTGGAAATGGACTAGAAGCTGACAAATCTGTGATTAGCTGGGAGTCTAGAACAGGGGTGTCAATCTCGCGGCCCGCGGGCTGGATGCGTCACATGCTGGCTCCGCCCCCACCTGGTTTAGCAAAGGGGGGGAAAGTCCCAATACATCACATGACGCCACCGTGACAACGCGAGTTTGACACCCCTGGTCTAGAATATTCAGAGAAATAACCTGTGAATGTAACAAATCCTTCTATAAATCTTTGTGGATCCTTTTGTTCTTTTTGTTCTTTAATCTTAACCTAACTGGTTTTACAGTTTAATATTGATTTCCTGAGAGAGATGTGAAAACTCTTTTAAGATTTAAGAATATGTGGTAGAGTTGGGTCTTAGCCACATTATAATGCCCTCTATTTTTTTGTCTTCCAGATATTTAAATACATAAGTTTTAACAAGACAATGACTCAGCTGTCTTCTACTCTGTCCCGTTGTGCTAAAGACATCATAGGATTTGCCATCATGTTTTTTATCATCTTCTTTGCATACGCACAGCTGGGCTACCTGGTCTTTGGGTCGCAAGTGGATGAGTTTTCCACTTTTCAGAATTGCATGTATGGAACTTTCTAAGTTATCTAATACGGTTGTTTCACTGTGTCACTATGGTAGTTAGAGCAGGGTTTTCTTTAGAGGAGGGCCAAGGTACATGAAATACTTGATGCGGCTGGTTGTCAACTTACAAGCACAATTGCGATAGGAAACTTGGTTTTCGAGCGAAGCAGTCATTAAGTGGGACATCATCTGACTGCTTTGCTCAACAACTGTAATTACAGCATTCCTGGTATGTGCAATGTCCTTTCTGCAGTCAGCATATATAAAACCAAAAAGTTCCATAATTCTTTTTCAGATGCTTATCCATCAATTCATACCACCCCTAATTGGCTCTGGTTTATAGATGTCTTTAAAATCTTCTGTATTGCTGTATGTAATTGAGTCTAAAATTTTCTAGCTTTTTTACAGGTTACAAGCATGGAAAACCATATCTTCTTTTTGGTTACATTTTCAGCATACATTTGAAGAATTTTTCCAGGGACATGTACCAACAGTACATCGTTTTATAAAAATTCATATACCATAGTGTAAACTTCAATCCTTTCGACCATTTGTTCTCCCACTAATCTGTATCTGTATATTATAATCAGTTTTAGACTATTTTATCATACATTCTTTCTTCTGCTTCACATTTCAAGTTTATACATGTTAGCAATAACATGATCTTCATTTGTATACAGCTCCATTTCAAATTCAATCTTGCATCGTTCAAAACCAAAAATTGTTTCACTTACTTTAAATCTTTCTAACAGTTGTACATATGAAAACCATTAACATGAATAACCTTCTACAGTTCTTCTCTTATTATTATTCTACTTTCCCAATGGCAAAATTGTAATATATCAGAGCAAGGAAATCATTTGTGTCTAGTAATCATTTCCCTTATATTAAATATTTCCTGTTTTTATAACAAAAGCAAAAGGTTGCCTGCCAAAGGATTTGAGCTCTTTGGTTGCTTGTATTTTGAAAGTTCAAATCCAAGCAGTCATGGAGCTCAATTTTTTGGCAGGCAACTCTTTCAGAGTGAAAGAGCTGCTTACCGAAGGATTTCAGCTCCCAGAGATGAGAGAAAGTCAGCGCCCCAAAATAAGAGGGATTTTTCTGAGTAGGCAACAGCACTTCCCTCTGGCTTCCCCATTGACTTTCTGGGTATGCTGGCAGAAAAGATTACATAGCGATCACATGATTGTGGAGCACTTGACAAATGGCTGTAAAAGCAAGCAGGTTGCTAAGCACCCAGATCATGATCATGTAACTGCTGGGAAGTGATGCTTTATGACAATTAAAAATGCTTTACAGGCTATATAAAGCATCCCTTCCAAAGTAGTTCATTTGAACTGTTATTAAGTGAACAGTTGTAAGACCAAGACTACCTGTAGTGGCCTCTGGTGGAGTTCTGGGATTACCTGACGCTTCTAAATTCCATGGCCCCTTCTCAAAATGGGTGAACTAGAAAAGCGAAATAGTTTTTGGAAATCTTCCATCACAGGAAATTTACAGTCCACAGGTTACAAACGGACTCTCTTGAGTGTCTCTATCCAGCCTGGGGTAGTGGGGGGGGGGGGGGGGGACAGGGTGGAGGCAGGGCAGCAGTGGCGGCCCTCCACAACAAACCCAATTTCTGATGCGGCCCCTTGGGGAAATTAATTGCCCATCCCTACATCAGAGTGATACTCTACTCCTTGCCAGTTGTTTTAAGGGTGGTTGGCTAGGAGACAGAAATGTGCTGTTCTGTGGTTTTTGTCCCCAAAATCTATGTACTCCTTGATATTGGTCAGATTATCCCAATTGGTAAGGACCCTCTTTGCTAGATTATTGTGTAGGATAATCAGTCCAAAGCCTCAGTAATTTTTTTTGGGGGGGGGGAGAAGTGAACAAATTAACAAAGCATGTGACTACCATAGACGTTTTTCTCTTGGGCCAAGAATACCTTGGGAGCCAAAATGAGATGCAAGACTGTTAGCATTCTGGAGGTTAATATTTTGCTTTACAGCACCCCACCTTGCTATTTAATGTTGTTTGAATTGTAATATTTCAAGAATATTAAGTAGGGAGGGCAGGAGGTCTGGCAAATAGCATGGGAAATGTTCATGAGTAGACGAGTACCCAATTGGCAAACACACATACACACACTTGTGCCCTTTATATTTTTCTCCTCACATCATTTCACCCTTTTCATATTCAATTCAAGGTTTCCTTCAAAGTAAATCATTTTCAAATTTAGATAACTTTCAGAAACAAATTGAGTAGGTTTTACTTGCTCTGCAAGCAGGACATAACCAGTGTCATGATCTTTTCTCCCCCAAAAAACATCTTCCTCAGTTTCTTTGATATCATTGGACAGCTTTAGGAGATTTGTTGGCCAATATCTAAAATAGTAAGAAATTATTTGGCACAGTTTCACCAAAGCTAGGCTTGTAAGCTAATGATAGTAACTCACTACCGGTAGTAATCAATAGTTCTTCATATTAGTAAATTTAGTATCAGTTATCTATTGCAGAATAGTTTACACAAGTATCATAACTTTGTTAACTCCAAAATAAGTTCTGTGTTCAGTGGTACCAAATAACTATACAGGATTACAACCTTGGTGTGAATCATAGAATATCATGCTTAGTATATATATTTTTGCTTCCTCCTAAGTTTTACCCAGTTTCGTATTGTACTTGGAGATTTTAATTTTGCCGACATAGAGCATGCCAATCGAATTCTTGGACCAATTTACTTCATCACCTTTGTATTCTTTGTATTCTTTGTCTTGCTGGTAAGTGCAATGTTGGATAACTGAATCAGTTTGCAAAATTGGGATTAGTTTGCCAGGGCTGCAAACATCCTGACATCACTTGGATAGAAGATACATGTTGTCTATTTGGTATTGGTGAAGAAATTGCAAAGTGTGGAGAGGCCCATAATTAATGTCTCTTTTTAAGTGGACTCTAAAATAGTGTACATAACCCTAACCTCTAAGAATATAATCCTATTTATAAGCCTAAGAAGTCCTGGCTCTGCTGGTTGGGCTGGGGACCAAATGGGGAATTCCTCGTTGAAAGTGGCTGCTGGATTGATGGCAGACTCCGCCTCCCCTTCCCGCTCTCTACTGTCTACCCATCCATCTTTTTGGTCTTCATACTGAGGTATTAATCATTGTGTTCCTTTTTCATTGTTTATTTTGTGGGTTCTATTATTTTACTTCTGTTTACATTCCTTTCATTTTCTTCTTTTTTATTATTGCAAGCCGTCTAGAAGAGTAGCCCTACGATGAAATAGGCAGCAAATAAATTTAACAAATAAAGAGCAAATACTGTAAATAAGATTCTGATAAGATGGAGAGATGATTAATCCTGAACTTTCTGGTGAATAAAGGAATTTTGAATCTGAAAGACTCAGAATACTTGTAGTGATGTGGGTCATTCTTGCCTAATCCTAATACCTATCATTGTCAAAAATATTTTATTTATTTATTTATTTAAATAGATTTGTATGCCGCCCAATTCCCAGGGGACTCTGGGCGGCTGATCAAAAATATGATCAGTGATACAATTGCCCTAGTGCATTTTTTTCAGTAGGTGTGTAGCTAATTCTTCTAAATCTTCAGGTGTGAAAAACACTTCATCAGCATTCAAATCCCTGTAAAGCATAGCCTGTTTCCCAGTAAAAATGTAGATTTCATAGATGCAGAAGAATATAATGCTTAGCTCTACAGTCTTACAAATGAATCAGTGTGTATTCTCCCAAGAATATCAAATGTTGTCTGAAAGTTATAATATTTGGTAAAGGTATCCCTGCTTACATTACATGTATAATTTCTGGTTCAAAAAGTGAAATTAGAATACTGGAGTTGGATATGGGAGATTGGGTTTTTGTTTTTATTAAGTAACCCCACTAATTTTCTCAGATTAATCTCGTTAGGGGTAGTTCATGTGAAAGCAGGCATGACCCTCAAGGATAAAACTGCTGTTCATGATTTCTACTGAGACCTAAGAAGATGAGAAAATCAAAGTAAAGTCAACCTACGTCCTTCCAAGTGAATTACTGTTCAGGGTCAGGGTTTTTATTGCTGTAATTTACTGAGATTTAAAAAAAAAGACAATGTTTCCTTCTGAATAAATTAGCTCTGGGTAAGGCGACTAGATATTGAGCTTCAACTGGTATCCTGGGCAAAACCCCATACCCATCTCTAAAATTTATTTATTTATTTTTATTTATTTATTTTTGTCAAGTACGTGTTGGTAATATACATAGATATAACATTGTTTATATACATAAGATGAGTACTGATAAGAAGGAACATTAGGACAGGGACGGTAGGCACGCTGGTGCACTTATGCACGCCCCTTACTGACCTCTTAGGAATCGGGTGAGGTCAACAGTGGACAGTCTTTCATTGCTTTCATTCAGAGTGACAGGCTTGGGCAAAATTCTTTCAGTAGCCAGATCTCATGAGTAATATCAGTTGTGAAGCTCGCTTTGGACTTCTTGGATAAGGTCAGACTTCAGACTGAGTCCTAAATCCTCATCAGGTTATCAAGAAAAGTATTGTTGGTGTGCAAATGATAAATAACAATCAGGGATGCCAACCAACAAGATTCACTCCTTTGCTGCCTGTGCAGTAAGAAAATGATAGCTGTTGAATTCTGGGAGTTGAAGTCCACACATCTGAAATGTTGCCGAGGTTGAGAAACACTGAGCTAGGCTACTATAAACATGATATATTCTAATATGAATGCTCTTATTTAAAAAGAAAAGAGAAGTTAACACTGGTCTGTATTATTGATTATCCTGGAATTGATGTGCTTAGCTTTGGAACATCTTTGAGATTCTTGCATATTTATGCATTGTTTATTCACATGGTTTTCCTTTCCCCCCTCCATGTAGAACATGTTCTTGGCGATCATTAACGACACATACTCGGAAGTGAAAGCTGACTTTTCAGTAATTCCAAGCAGAGAATTTGAGATCAGCGATCTTATAAAACAGGTAAGAACTTAGACCATGTCCTGCTCATTTATATTCTGGCTACATTGTAATTTTTAGTTCAAGGAATAGTTAAATGCTACTGATACTGTTTTTCTCAATGCTTTATTTAACAAATGCTTTGAACATTTCTTGCATTACAAGAAATTGTATTTCTTGAATTGTTTTTCAGAGCACATGAATAGCAGTGAATAGACCTTCGCTGCTTCATTGATACTTTACAGAATAAAAGGAGGGATGTTTTGTTGCTGTCTGCGAAAGAAAGTAAAATTTCTCTTCAGTCCCCTAGACCTTAGAGTGGATTCCCATATAATTATCTATCTTGGGATAATGTTCTGATCTGAAGGCGTCTTTAAACTTTTTTGGGGGGCCCACGATTTATGATATTGCAATATTTTTAATATAGAAATGAACATGGCAGAAACCATATAAACGCTTGCTCGTCCTGCGGAGTTACGTTTCTGTAGAGAAAGTCAGTAGGAGCACAGAAACTCTTATGATTGTGTGGGAGAGGCATTTTTTAACAGTAGTTCTATTTCTGGATAGTTACTGCAAAATAGTTGCTGCTTTTGAATTCCAGGAGGTTTTGTTCTTTCTCATATGTTGTCTAGCTTCTTTTGTGAAAGTGCTAAGAGAGATCGTCCAGAGGGTTGTTCTGAAGCTCCACCAATTTGTGAAGAATGACCTGCTTTGTTTCTCATTAGAATGGAATAACAGAGTTGGAAGGGACCTTGGAGGTCTTCTAGTCCAACCCCCTGCTTAGGCAGGAAACCCTACACCACTTCAGACAAATGGTTATCCAACATCTTCTTAAAAACTTCCAGTGTTGGAGCATTCACAACTTCTGGAGGCAAGCTGTTCCACTGATTAATTGTTCTAACTGTCAGGAAATTTCTCCTTAGTTCTAAGTTGCTTCTCTGCTTGATTAGTTTCCACCCATTGCTTCTTGTTCTACCCTCAGGTGCTTTGGAGAATAGTTTGACTCCCTCTTCTTTGTGGCAACCCTTGAGATATTGGAACACTGCTATCATGTCTCCCCTAGTCCTTCTTTTCATTAAACTAGACATATCCAGTTCCTGCAACCGTTCTTCATATGTTTTAGCCCCTAATCATCTTTGTTGCTCTTCTCTGCACTCTTTCTAGAGTCTCAACTTTTTTGCATCATGGCGACCAAAACTGAATGTAGTATTCCAAGTGTGGCCTTACCAAGGCATTATAAAGTGGTATTAACACTTCACGTGATCTTGATTTTATCCCTCTGTTAATGCAGCCTAGAACTGTGTTGGCTTCTCATCATTCTCAGAGATGCTGGGACCGTCCAGAATCAGCAACAGTTTGGTTAAGAATGAACGGAGACTCAAACTAGACAAATCAGTGGTGTTGTCAGGGGCCAATTTAGCCACCTAAGTGTGGGGTGATGAGTTTGCTGTAGATGGGACTCACATTCTCTTCAAGATTTCAGATTTATGAGAGACTCAAGTGATTCTTGTGGCTTAAAGCATCTTTCCCATATGCCAACTTTAAGCTTATCTGACTGAAAAAAAAAAGTGACAACAATTATCTATGCTTCGGTAATCGTCTGTTTTCCTCACTGCAAGATATCTATTATGTGCAATTACCAATAACGTGGATGAGGAAATTTCAGTTGGTCCAGAATAGAATTGCTACGTCCTTAAAATAGAACTGAGTGTTTCAAACGAAAACTGGTGCTTTCTCAGCTGCCCCAGGTCCAGTTTCAAAATACCAGTCCTCAATTATAAAATTTTACAAAATGCTACCTTTAATTTATCTGAACACTGAGATTTCTTTCAGAGATCCTAGTTTCAAATCTCTTGTCAACTGAAGTGTTGTGGTTAAGAAAGGATCCCTTTGTTAGTGATATCTACTTGTGGAACATTTTTCCCAGAGAAGTTGTGACACCAAATGAAGATTTTTATATAATTACAGGTAGTTCTCAACTTACAACTGGTCACTTAGCAATCATTCAGTTTTATGATGGATCCCCAAAAAGCTACTTACGATCTGGATTTGAAGTCTGATGACTGGCACTCCCCATGCAGTCATGTGACTGCATTTTTGAGTATACTAATCAACCGACCTCATTTACAGTCATTTGCAGCATTCTGGTCACATGACTACAACTTATGACATTTTTGCTGGAAACTGAAGTGTTGTGGGATCCTTTCTTAACTACACTTTAATTGAGAGTGATTTTGTTTACTTCAGGTGTCTGGCTAAAAAAGGCCCAATAGCAAACAATTATGTTACATTTGTTTAATGATTCCTTCAAAAGTTGTACAATCAAGTTGTACAATTATATGATCACCTGCTTAATGACCATCATGACCTATGACTGAAATTATGGGCTCAATTATGGTTATAACTCAAGGACTACCTGTAATGTACTAATTGTTTTATGTCATATTTCATATCACTTGTTTGGCTTTGTGTTTTCAGATTTTTTATATTTGATGTTTCTTTATTTTATTTTAAGCCATCCATAGAGCCATTTCTGAAAGAAAGATGTGATAAAAATCCAGTAAATAAATCCATGGTTTGCATAATTGAATATTCAAGAGGATCTTTAGTGGCACAAATAAGTCCAATATTTTGAAGAGTTTTTATTGAGTTGGCTTTTTATTCTTATTTAAGTTTTCCGCTCAGACTAACTATTCAGTTGTTCAATTATTGAGTACTTTAAGTAGTCCATACAATTAAAAATGCACCCTTCCCTCATATTGATATTAAAACTTTTTTCTCCATTAATCCTAAAGTAATTTACTTAATCCATGCGAATTATTTTAAATGGCCAGCGCAAGGGCTGTATTACAGTATGTTATCATTTATGTGCCCCCGAAATGTTCAACAGAATGAGCAGTAAAGAAAAGTTAAAGAGCAACTGGCATTATTCTAAATTGAAGATTTGCCTTTTTGTGCTTATAATCATAAATGTTGCCTTGGCTTTTTGTGTAACTGAGCAGATGTTCTTCCACCTGTAAACTGTTTAGAGATGACCAAAACTTAATTTCCAGCTTCAGTAATACTAATTTTGCTGGGATTTTGTTTAACCCCATCCACCTTATAAGTATGTTTCAACATTTACCGGATGGAGTAACTGTAATATGTTATATTTTCAGTACAAAAGGATACTGTTGTTTTTTCATTGCAGAATTTGGTGCCTGCTAAAATCATTTTGTACCCTTACTAGGGTTTCCTACATTCCCCCACGTGAAGCGTGAAACCTGTACATATCACAACTATTTCCATTTAACAGTCCTATTTATTTCTTTTGTTTAGGGTTACAATAGAGCTTTAACCAAACTCAAACTGAAGAAACAGGCACCAGAGACAGAAGATGTATATTTGAAAAAGTGGGTATCAAATTGTAGGCATACTGCCACTTTTCTTTAATTTTCTAGCTAATTTTCTTATTCGTAAATATGATCCTAAAGGATGGTGGATACCAATGTTTTTGTTCCACTGAGCGAGACCCTTCAGGATAGATGAGGAGGCATCCTGATGTGCAGCTAAGTCAGACAACAAGACATTTAAAGGCCACTAAGGCAGGTTGGGATTTCCAAGGTTATCTCCCACAAAAAGCTCTCAGGATGCTTCCAGACAACCATAAAACACTCATTTATCAGCAAACCAATGTGATTGCTTCTCTCTAGCCTTCCAGAAGGTCCCTCTTATTTCAGCTTATTGCTGTTGTGTTTCTGAGCAGGTGAGAGTTTTTTGAAATAAAATACTGGCTGGTAAGCCACTCACTGTCTTGCTTTCTAAAAGTACCTGTATAATCACAAGATCAGTACTATTACTGGAAGTAAAGATTATATGTGATTCTGGTCACAGCAGGTAAGAATGAGTCATCTTATCATATTATGGGGCATTCCCATTTCCCACCCTTGATAGCCAGTTGGGACTGGGTCCTTTACCTGTTCTCACTATTTCAAAGCTGTCCATTGACCTAAAAAGTTGGAAAACCTGCCTACCTAGGTCCAAAATAGGAAACCACGGCTTTCTATCAAACATCACACTAAACCACAACTAAACAAGAAATCTCTCCAAATCATTTCAAAATTTAGCTTCTTAAAATGAGAACATGGACCTAATCCAACTAAGGGCTTTCTGCTGCTTGTGGCTTAGAGAGGCTTTATAGTATCATCCTGACCATTGCTATAGTCCTATCAAGGCAGAAGAGATTGTGAGTCGCTAGCGGATAAATAATCAAAGTCATCCCTCATTATAGCATTGTACAATATATGGACACTGAGACCTCTTCCTCATCCCCTACCTCCCTACATGCCTTAGTAATTAATTTATTCAATCACAAGTCTCATTTGAGACTCTGAGCTGCTGTAATACCTGACCTGGTGAGGTAAGAGTAAACAGCTGCCTCCTTATAAGTACCCGCATTTTTTGGAGTATAAGACGCACCTTTTTCCTCCCTAAAAGTGGCTGAAAATTTGGGTGCGGCTTATACTCCAAATGTAGCTTTTTCAGAGCTTTTTTTCCAGCCCTAACTAGGTGCTTACGATCTTCCCAGCTCTTACCTTGCAGGCTTTTTCATTGTTACTCTCTCCGAAGAATGTTTTTCCAGCCCTAAGTCTTTTCAGGGTTTTTTTTCATTGCTCTACTTGCTCCAAATAAGGTTTTTTCTAGCCCTAACCAGGTGCTAATGATCTTCCCAGCTCTTACTGGCTTGCAGGCTCTTTCATTATTATTCTCTCCGAATAAGGTTTTTTTAAGTCCTAACCAGGGGATAAAATAATGTGCTGAAGCTGACCACACTAAGGACTAGCCAGATGAATACCTGGTAGGCAGATTTTCCCCCCTATTTTCCTCCCCAAAAACTAAGGTGCGTCTTATATTCCGGTGCGTCTTATACTCCGAAAAATACGGTATTCCATATATTGGTGCTTCAACATCTGTATGAAGCTGTTGGAAGAGGTCATTTGGTAGTTTACAATGTAATACTGTCAATCTTCAGCTTTATATTGCAATCCTGGGCTCAGTCAGAGAAACCACGGACATTTTGCCCATGCATCTGGAAACTGTTGGAAACCCAATGGAATGAAACAAGTTGAAATTGATCCCTAGCAATATAGAGTTGCTGTTTGCACATCATGGTTCCCTTCCAGCTCCAGGTAGTCCCTCACCAAGGTGGAACTGTGCTTGAGATAGCAGGACCGCAACTTGGGAGTCCCTTTTCCAAGCATAGCTACTGCCTATTGGCCAAGCAAGACGTTTCCCAGCTTTGCTTTCTATGCCAATTGCAGCTCTTCCTTGAGCCCGAGACCTGAATTCAGTAACTGCTGTCATTAACACAATTTATCTGAATTTCTGTAATAAGCTCTACAAGGGCTGCTATTGAAGACCGCACAAAACCTTCCAGTTAGTCCAAAATGCAGTGGCTCACTTGTTGATCAAAAGTTGCCACCCTGATCATTATTTCATCTTTTCTGTGGGCCCTCCATTGGTTATTGATATGTTTCTAAATGTAATTCAAACGATCAGGTTTATCTGAGGTAGCTCTGTGTGACTCGGGGCCAAGAAACCTTTTTATGTTTGTATTGTATGTTTCTGCTGTTAGCTACAAGGTCTGTGAATGGAATAAATGTCATACAAATCGAATAATAATAATAACAACAAATGATAGAACTAAATGTGATGGGTGCTATTTTAAATCCATACATTGTACATTTATTTATAAGTCCTCTAAGTTCATGGTGCTTGGGTTTTCTTTGCCAATTAAAAACAACCAATAAACCAAGCTAGTGAATGCCTGAAATGGATTATACAATTACACTTGGAGGGCAAACTCACTAGGTACTATGCTGTGATGGAAGGGGTCAATCTTCGTTGCTTGCATTTAATATTTTCTTATCCTCATTTACACCCACAGTCTCTCCTTCATTGGTTGCTGACTATGAGGAATGGAAAATGTTGAAGGCAATAGCATCATATCAACTTGAAATAGATGTCACTGTGAGACAGAAAGGCAGCAGCAGCTGCAGGAGGGGTGGTGGTGTCAAATCGTCAGTCCAGTCAAAGCATGCACACCCAGAAAGGGCCTGAGCTTCTTTAGCAATGATGCAATGGAGCTTTCTTATTTGACAAAACAGCAGGAGCACTGAACTCCCCAGGGAAAAAGATAAGGCAAACAACAAGAGGCAGGCTTTATTGACTCTGTACAATGTAGCCTATGATCCTGTCTAGTAGAAACAAGCATATCCACTACTTCAATTTAGATTAATTTCATCAGGACCTCTCTCTCTTTTTTTTGGTAGTGTATGAGCATTAAAATGTTGTATCTAAATAAATTCTTGGGTTTTATTCCCCCTTTGCATGACCATCTCTAGACTGGATGCAAGTAGGGATGTCTCCAGAATTGGTGACAAGGTAAGAGTCATATGCTTCTTTCCACTTGAGAAAAAAAAAGATGGAGACATTTATTTTCAATGGGTTATATTTACTTAGCAAATTTATTTTGCATAAACTTTCATCTGATTTTATGCACATATCTGAGAGTAAAAACATAAATAACACATGCATACACATAAACAGGTAGAGGGAGGGATTATAAAATATCAGTTTAGAAATGCAAACAATGCCAACAAGAAACATACTCTGGTTGTTGGGTCATAGACTAGTCAAGGTTGTCTCTGTTGTGTTGATTAACCTATGTTAGAATAAAAGTTTTCATTTATAGAAGAGATTCAACTTCATGAATTGTTACTCAGCTATTTTGTGTAGGAATTTAATGTTCTTTATTAAAAATGGCTGCTCCCTTTGCCAGGGACAGATATACAGGAACCCAAAGTACTCTTCCATTTAATATTTTATCAATGTATATTCATTCATTTTTCATATCAACTGGCCCACTTGTTCTCTGAGAAGTATATGAGCATATATTTCTATGGGTCCTCTTAAACTCACAACTCCTGCTCAATGTCTATGGAGATACTCAGTCATCCAGGTCATGGTTGTCCCAAAGGTGCTTTTTCAAAAGGCAGCTTAACTTTTCTTTGTTTTTTTTTTCTTGAAGATGGTTCGCTTGTCATCCAAGAAGCATCTTTAATTCTGAATTCCCCATCATTCAGTCAGAACTGAAGAAGCTTCTTTGATGAAAAGCGAAATATCTTCAAAGTCCATTTGTCTTTTGAAGAAGCAGCTTGGGACTCCTGCTCAAAATGAGCAAGTGGCAGTCATGGCTAGGAAGACCTTTGCACAACTTCGTGTTGTGCCCCAGTTGCTCTCGTTCCTGCATCAAGGGAGCCTACTAAGTTCACTCATGTTCTGGTCATCTGGACATATAGTTGGATTATTACAATGCGCTGTACATGGGTCTGTGTGAAAACTTCATCTGGTGCAAAATGCAGTGGTGCAAGCAGTTAGGTATGTTCCTGGGAGCCTACATTACACCTCTGCTGCACAACCTGCATTAGTTACTAGTTTGCTTTTGGGTCCAATTCAAGGTGCTGGTGTTGATCTTTAAACACTTACATGGCATGGGACCAGGATATTTAAGGGACGCCCTCTTCCAAACTTCATCTGCCTGTCCCACCAGATCTAATAGAATAGGCATGTTCATCTAGAGCAGCGGTTCCCAACCTGGGGGTCGGGACCCCTTTGGGGGTCGAACGACCATTTCCCACGGGTCGCCCCGGCATCCTCAGCTCCCCCCCACTGCCACAAGCCTGGCCATATCGCGACCCCACCGCGACCCACCCCGCTGCCGCCATTTGGGTTCTTTTACCTTCTTCGCATGCGCAAAGCATTCTGCATGCGCAGAGGGTAAAAGAACCCAAATGGCGGTGGCGGGGTGGGGCACAGGGGTGGAGCACGGGTCACGGCATTAGGAAGGTTGGGAACCGCTGATCTAGAGCATGGGTGTCAAACTTGCCGTGTCACGTTGCTGTCATATGATGTTTTGTGAAGTTTTTCCCCTTCGCGGAGCTGGGGTGGGCGTGGCCTGTGCGTGACATATCCGGCCCATGGGCTGCCAGTTTGACACTCCTGATCTAGAGAGCTACATTTGGCAGGCACCTTTTGTGCCATGATATCTGTATTGAGGAATCTTCTCCTCCCCCCCCCCCCAACCAAAAGATGTGGTCAGCCTCATCACTCCTGAGCTTTCAAATTCCCTCAAGATCTGGTTATCCAAACAGGCGGGCCCAGCAAATCCTTCCGTCTATTGTTTTTCTTCTCTTATTTAGTTCTGCTTTTAAAGTTTTTAATGTTTTTAAATAAATGCAATAGTTTTTTTAGGTGACAATCGTTTTATATGTGTTGTTTTATTGGATTGTTGTACGTTGCCCAAAGTCACTTTCTGTTAGATAGCAACCATACAAATTTGATCAACAAACAAAATCTGCCAATCCCAGAGATAATAACAGTTTCTCTTTTCTTTTGAATCCTGTCATCATACTGACCAATTCTCTTTGCAGGATCTCATGAGGCGGCAGATTTCCGGAGGACAGTATGACACAGTTTCTGCGAAGGACTTTCAGAGGTTTGTTGCTGTTTACATCATAACCCCAGTGGTCTTCAGTCTTTGTAGACCTGGGGTTCACCTTTTAGATCACAGGAAATCAATTTGAGGGCCCCACTTTGAGGTTCCACATTTAAAGTGGAATCTTCACATAAAATATACTGTAATTCCTGACACAATCATAATATATTTTATAAAATAAAACTCTCAAACTGAAATATCAACAAATCTTGGCTCTTCCCACATTTCATCAGTGTTCTCCTCAATGTGGCTCTCAGACATCATTATGTTGCCAATGCAAATTTAGGGATCTAGCTTTTAATTAATACCATATTTTTATGTAGTTGTAATGTTGCAGTTAGCAACTGTTAATGCTAATTATTTTAGGTCAGCTGTTGTCCTCCTTTGATACAAAGTTCTTAGAAAATTCAACTGAGGCATTTTGGGTTCTAAAGAAAATGGCTGTTGTTAACGTAAAACAAAAGTGTTCAATTTAAGAGTTAGCTTATATATAGCCCCTAATATACAAGTATATCACAGAAGTGAGTACACCCCCTCACATTTTGTAAATATTTAAATCAGTGGTGGGTTGTAAATATTTTTGCTACTGGTTTGCGCGCGCACACACGCATGCACAGAAGCTTCAGTGCATGCACAGAAGGGTCTTGGGTGGGTGGGCAGAGCCTCCCGCCGCCGGCGTTACCGGTTCTAAGAACCAGTCCGAACCGGGAGCAACCCACCACTGATTTAAATATATCTTTTCATGTGATAACACTGAAGAAATGACACTTGGCTACAATGTAAAGTAGTGAGTTCGTCTAACAGTGTAAATGTGCTGTCCCCTCAAAATAACGCAACACACAGCCATTAATGTCTAAACTGCTGGCAACAAAAGTGAGTACACCCCTAAGTGATAATGTCCAAATGGGGCCCAAGTAGCCATTTTCCCTCCCTGGTGTCATGTAACACGTTAGTGTTACAAGATCTCAGGTGTGAAGGGGAAGCAGGTGTGTTAAATTTGGTGTTATCGCTCTCATACTGGTCACTGGAAGTTCAACATGGCACCTCATGGCAATGAACTCTCTGAGGATCTGAAAAAACAAATTGTTGCTCTACATAAAGATGGCCTAGGCCAGGGGTAGGCAAAGTTGGCTCTTCTGTGACTCGTGGACTTCAACTCCCAGACTTTCTGAGCCAATCATGCTAGCTCAAGAATTCTGGGAGTTGAAGTCCACGAGTCATAGAAGAGCCAACTTTGCCTACCCCTGGCCTAGGCTATAAGAAGATTGCCAAGACCCTAAAACTGAGCTGCAGCATGGTGTCCAAGACCATACAGCGGTTTTATAGGACAGGTTCCAGTCAGAACAGGCCTCACCATGGTGGACCAAAGAAGTTGAGTGCCCGTGCTCAGCATCATATCCAGAGGTTGGCTTTGGGAAATAGACGTATGAGTGCTGCCAGCATTGCTGCAGAGGTTGAAGGGGTGGGGGGTCAGCCTGTCAGTTCTCAAGACTATACGCCACAGAATGCATCAAATTGGTCTGCAGGGCTGTCATCCCAGAAGGAAGCCTCTTCTAAAGACGATGCACAAGAAAGCCCGCAAACAGTTTGCTGCAGACAAGCAGACTAAGGACATGGATTTCTGGAACCATGTCCTGTGGTCCGATGAGACCAAGATAAACTTATTTGGTTCAGATGGTGTCAAGCTTGTGTGACGGCAACCAGGTGAGGAGTACAAAGACAAGTGTGTCTTGCCTCCAGTCAAGCATGGTGGTAGGAATGTCATGGTCTGGGGCTGCATGAGTGCTGCCGGCACTGGGGAGCTACAGTTCATTGAGGGAACCATGAATGCCAACATGTACTGTGACATACTGAAGCAGAGCATGATCCACTCCCTTCAGAGACTGGGCTGCAGGGCAGTATTCCAACATGAGAACGACCCCAAACACACCTCCAAAATGACCACTACCTTGCTAAAGAAGCTGAGGATAAAGGTAATGGACTGGCCAAGCATGTCTCCAGACCTAAACCCTATTGAGCATCTGTGGGGCATCCTGAAACGGAAGGTGGAGGTGTGCAAGGTCTCTAACATCCACCAGCTCCGTGACATCATCATGGAGGAGTGGAAGAGGACTCCAGTGGCAACCTGTGAAGCTCTGGTGAACTCTATGCCCAAGAGGATTAAGGCAGTGCTGGAAAATAATGGTGGCCACACAAAATATTGACACTTTGGGCCCTATTTGGACATTATCACTTAGGGGTGTACTCACTTTTATTGCCAGCAGTTTAGACATTAATGGCTGTGTGTTGCGTTATTTTGAGGAGACAGCACATTTACACTGTTATACAAGCTGTATACTCACTTTACATTGTAGCCAACTGTCATTTCTTCAGTGTTGTCACATGAATATACTTATTTACAAAATGTGAGGGGGTCTGTGATACACTATATATAAAATGTGTATCTTTACAAAATTATTTGGGGGGAAAAGATTTAGGCTGCAGTTCTGTGCCTATTAACACAATGAAATTTACATTTACACAATGAATTCAATGGAATTTATATCTGAATCAGTATGTACTATTAGACTACTAAGTGACTAACCAGTTTTCTTCTGGTTTTGCAGAATTTTATGCCCTATGGGTAGCTATCAGCAAAAATTCCAAAACTCCTTCAATCTCCTTTGTTATTTTGTTTTAGGCTTTATAGATATACAGAAGATTTGGAGAGACAACTAAAGGATGTGAATTATAAGCTGGACACAATTATGAGAACTCCCCCTGCAGCTCAATACCAACAGAACTACTAGCAAGAGGTGAGGATTTGTTCTACCACTGGCCCCTGGTACAGTGAGAAGCTAAGGTGTGAATTGACAGGCGGGGGGGGGGGGGGAGAGATGCACATCTTTCTTTGAGTAGTCTTGTTTCCCCAGGGCTTTTCCATTTCAGCTCTGTTGTTAAAAAACGAAAAAAAAGTTTGCTATAGATCAGGGGTGTCAAACGGGCGGCCTGCAGGCTGGATGCATCACGCGCAGACCATGCCCATCCTGGCTCCACAAAGGCAAAAATACATCGCAATACGTCACGTGACACGATCAAGTTTGACACCCGTGCTACACATTAATTCACTGGCCCAGTGCCAGAAATGGTATATTCCTGCAGTGGTGCATTGTAAATATTCGAAGGCAAATAATTTGGAGAACATCTAAAATTAAAAATACGGATTGTAACAGCAAACTTTTTTAGCAGCAGAAATATTTAGAATTCATAACTATATTTTCTGTATTTTGTTATCAAAGGCAGCTCTTAAACGTATTTCATCTCGCTGAGCCCTTCAGCTCAGGTTGGCATCATTTACTCTCAACAACATACCGGATTTTTCTTCCATCCAGTAATGAAAAACTGGTGGAGGTCGAAGCAGTACTTAACAGCTGAAATTCAGAAATCCATCTCTGAACTTTTTTAACACACAGGGTTTTTACAGAACATTTTATGTGCAAACATAATTCTAGGAGTTTAAAAGGAATTCTTTTCCTTAGTCAAATAGTTCATTCCTATTGCTCTTGCAGGGAGCAATGTGTGGGGAGATTACATTGTTCATTGTTTTATGCGAACACACTTTGAATTAGGTACAAATTATACAACGTTTTCGTGTGTTGGTCTTTAACATTAGTTGTACAGGTATGTCAACCAAGTCCACAGTTACTTCATGTTCTGATGGAGCAAATTAATTACTGTAAACAAAAAAATATTAAATATTGTAGGATTGATCTTTGAAATGGGAAGTAACCAGCAATAAATGATTTTTTCCCACGGGCAAATATTTATGTCTGTTATAAATGACAGAAATATGCTTGCTTTTGCTTAAATTTAAGACACAGTCGTGCAGCAAATCTAATTGTCCAGCAAATTTAAGTGCTGCATATCAAATATATTGGAGATAGTTGTGTTTTTTTACCTACAACTGGCACAATATAAAAAGTACATTTTCTAAAGCACAACTATAGAAATAAAAGTTTATAAGATATATTTATAGGCCAGTTTCCCATAACATCTTCAAAGTGACTTATAAAAAGAAAAATTCAAGTTAATTTCTAATCACCTTCCAACTATTATCAGTTTGGATAAACCACTTTGGATAAACCACCATTTAGAATGAGAATTAGACTCAAGATTTTTTTAAACAAACTTTTTTTTTTTTAAAAACTAGCAACTCTTAAGAATTACACTTACCAAGATTTAGAGGCAAAAATGCAAACACAGTGTGTGTGAGCGCACACACACACACAAAACACAAATATAAATATGACAATAGAAGGTTTTTTTATTATAAAAATCTATACAATGAAATGCCAGACATAGCAATCATTCATATCTGGTTTATTTTTATATATATATATTTATATATATCTATATATCCACATATAGTTTTTACTTATATGAAAGTAAAACTGTGTTATCACAAAATGCCTAATTCTACCATTTATTGCTCAATAAGATGGCACAACACACATTCTTAGCATAACTGATGCCATGCTTGCTACAAACAAACAGCCAAACACTGCAAAGCACACACAAAAGCAGCTGTTGATTCTGAAGTGGAACCAATTTGATCACTTACTTTATAAAAATATTGGGATCATATAGATTTAAGCATTATAAAGGAGGAATATATTATTTAAAACATTTAAATAGTGCATATTGATATTTTGCATGTGATATATAAAACATTCATGTACAACACTATACAGTACACATAGGTTTTGATGTTTGATGCACCAGTGATTGCAGATTGATGGAAAAGTAACTGAAATGTACATTGCACGATGAAGTTGAACAAAAGCCATGGAAAAATATCCAAATTATTTCCCGATCTTGTAATTCACTACAGTCCACTAAAACCCTTCAGGCTGTATAAAAAGGCAAAACATTAGAGTATAAATTCATTTTAATAGTCACTTTTGGGTTCCAAAATTACATGCCTAGAATTACAATAAAAACAAGAAACACAACCAATAGAAGTATGGAATCTCTAAAATCTATTTTCTACCTATTACATGTTAACACATCAATCTGATGAGTTTACATGCCATTATTTCACTGAAGTTCATTTTCTGGTTTTTCAGAAAAGCAATTAAAAAACAATTTGTGTTGGCATTAGCTGTTCATAACACATGCAGCAAATAGGCACATGCAAAAACATGGCCACAAGACAAAATAGATCCAGAAAGTATTCAACACTTAGGATTTAATCCAGTCAAACCATAGAAGCAGGGCCTATATGTAAAGGATTCCATATAAGCCCTTTTCCTCTGTACTGTATCTCATATGTAGGTACTCAAGTCATTTAGAAGGATTTTGGAGTGCAGTTTAAAAATAAAAAAAACAGCCGCTGTTGTGTTATGTATACTAGGCAAAAAAAAAAGTCAGTTAAAAAAACCCTCTTGGTTCTGAAGCTTTGACATGCAAAAATCGTGTCATGCCTGCTTGAGGCAGATCACTTCTCTTTCCATTTCTGTGAATGGAAGTAGAAAGGCTTCTTTCACAGCTAGTTCTGTCCAGCTTGTTCAATACATTAATTACATTAATTGTAGCCCTTGGTAAAATAAGTTTGTTTCAGATACAGCAAAAGTGGTGTAAGCTTACTGAACTGAATGAATCTGAGCACCAACACAAGGGAAAGATGCAGTCTCCAATTCAGACTACACACTGTCACCGGTAGACAATAAATAGAAATTAACAGTAATGTAAGTCTTGTAGGCAATATGTGATATAAATGTTCAGGTTTTTCCAAGTTTTAAAAATACAACAAGCAAGGTCACTTTCTGGTTTGTCCATTGTCATCTGAAACCGGAGAATGTACTTTATTTTTCAATATCCATCGATCATTCTACTATATGAAAGATGCCATTTGCAATCAGTTATTCCACGCAGTCCTCTGAATGGCATTGCAGTTCCTTTATGATGTTCGGGAGTATTCTTAATTGGCTGCCATTGTCTTCCATACTAAAAAGGCAACAGAGGAGTTCAGTGTAATACTAATAAACGCAGATGAAGTGAAGTTAGCAGGTCCAACATTTCTGAATGATTCTAGAATAAAAGTCTTTTGAGAACAAGATATATTGTAACTTTTTAAAAATGAGAAAAAGAAAACAACCCTTAAAGTTGAACAAATTGAGTCGCAATTTAATTTTTTTTTTCATTAACTTTCTAGATTGGACCTACCTGTCCTTCTAAAGTGTACAAAAACTGCATTCTTTCAACAAAGCAAGACAAAAGAATACCCCTAACAGTACTATGGGCAGCATATGAAAACAACTGTTCTTTGTTATGGAGAAACATAATTTATTTTGATGGATCTTGTTTGCTGATAAGGACTTCAAGAAGACGCAGTTTAGCTTTAACTTTCTTGTACTCTCGATACTCATCAAGCATGGGTCCACGATCCTCTTTCTGAACATTCCTGAAAAAAATAAAATATGTTGTTAAAAAATCTTGGCTGGCTTACTTTTTTTGAAGTAGACAGTGGAGGCATCAGGTTTTAAGTTTTTCACTCTACAGATTTCATAAGAATAAAGGACTTGATAGAATCCTTCCTTTACCCAACAATTATTTGCATCAATAAAAAGAAACAAGCCCATGTCTGAAGCAGAGCTATGTCCTTCTCTTTTGTTTTCTTTATATAAAATGAATGTAAATGTATCCTGAAGAAAGAAATGTATTTGTGTCCTTTAATCAAGAATTGCACTACATTGCTTATCCGCTATGTAATAGAATTTTACACTGATTAAGTGTAATGAATCAAGGATGAGTAGTGATATATGAACCTTGCCTTAACTATTACATATGCATCACTTAAACGAACTGTTGTAAATTGAGGACTACCTGTAGGGCTAAAATGCAAGGCCATGGGAGAAAAAAGTCCAGAAAACTTTAAGAAAAAAAAGTTTCCTAAAGTTTTCTGGATTTTTTCTCCCATGGCTTTACATTTTAGCCCTACAGGTAGTCCTCGATTTACAACAGTTCATTTAGTGACTGTTCAAAGTTACAGTAGCAGTGACAAAAGTGACTTATGACTGTATTTCACTTACGACCGTTGCAGCATCCGCATGGTCATGAGATCAAACTTCAGATGCTTGGTAACTGATTCATATTTATGAGGGTCCAGGGGTCATATGATCCCCATTTCCGACCTTCTGACAAGCAAAGTTAATGGGGAAGCCAGGTTCACTTAACAACCATGTTACTAATTTAACAACTGCAATGATTCACTTAACAACTGTGGCAAGCAAAGTCGTAAAATGGGGCAAAACTCATTTAACAAATGTTTCACTTAGCAACATAAATGTTGGGCTCAATTGTGGTAGTAAGTTGAGGACTACCTGTACTTGTTATCCAAATGCAATGAATGTCTTATTTGCCAAATTAACCTACAGTTGTAATGGGCCTACTCCAGGGTTGAAATTCATAATTTTCCCCTACCGGTTCTGTGGGCGTGGCTTGGTGGGCGTGGCAGGAGAAGGATACTGCAAAATCTCCATTCCCATCCCACTCCTGGGGCCAGCCAGAGGTTGTATTTGCCGGTTCTCCAAACTACTCAAAATTTCCACTACCGGTTCTCCAGAATCTGTCAGAACCTGCTGAATTTCACCACTGGCTTACTTTATTGATAGTCTGCTTTTTATCTTGTTGGCTGTTCTACTAACAGAAACAATCAAAGACCTTTCAGGACCCATCTCTTTGGGTCCTCCCTCCAACTTCCCATTTTTAAAGGGATGGTCAATGAGAAAGTGGTGTATCTGCAGCCACAGAATATCCCAGAGGTAGATTATTTGAAACATATGCAGTCAGAATTCAGGCCCAGGCATGAAATTGAGACGTTGGTCATTTTGGTTTGTCAAAGTTTGGTTTGATGTCTCAATGGCTTTTCATGACAATCATCTTGGGATATTTTTGCACTGACTGCAAGGGTTGTGGACTAGAAGCATTGTTTGAAGTGCCTCTGCCATTTCCTGAATAAACAATTCCAATGAAGGTTGGCATGGCACTTCCATGTGGAGGCCTAGAGGTGTCGATTTTCTTTTCCCTATTTTTTAATATCCGTACGACACCACTGAGAGAAATAATCAATCAATTTCAGATGCAATACTATCCATACAAAATATGATACTCAACTACCGGTATGTACTGCCAGTGATGGTACAGAAGCCATGACCTGAGTCTGTAAGCTACTAAAGCTTTGAAACATCTACATGAAACTCCACAAAGATCATTCTAAGCTATGAAATTAGTTATTACCTATATCCCTATGATACCTAATGCTCCTGTCACCTAATTAAAAAAAGTAATTGGTACCACTGACAGTTGCCTGAACTGTATCATGGGCAGATACAGGGAGAAAAAGCTGAAATTATGCCCAAGCAACATAGAATTAGTGATGGTCAATAACAAACCAGTCTCAAGAGAAGAGATTCTCTGTTTGGGGTGGGATTCCTCTTGCAGACGTACATCTGCAGCCCTGATTTTCAGCTGACATTGATAGATGACAGCTGCATCAGGATTACATTTGCACAATTATGATTAGTGCAGCAACTATTTCTATTTTTAAACTGGGTAGATTTGGAAAACTATTTTTGCTTTGGTTACATTTTACCTTGGCTATTGGAACATACTTGAAAGTGGGCCCACTTTAAAAAGTGCACAGAAATTGTAACTAGTGCAAAACTACAGAACGCAGCAATCGAAGCCTGCTAAACAATAAGAAATACAGTAACTGTATGTCATCTGGATTGCAAGGGCTACACTGCTTTGCAACCAAAATTAAAGGTATTGGCATTAACCTTTGCCAAAATGGTTTAGAATCTTATTATATGAATGAATGCCTGTCAGGCCCAAAATCAAGAATGACAGGTGGACATTTTTTCCAAGATCAGTTCTTTATTGTTTTACATCTATAGGAAAAAATCTTGATAGACTGAGGAGTCCACTATCTGCATCTACAATAACTGCATCTACAGTATACAATGTGGACTGTTAGGGGTGGGCTATTTTCACTATCTTTCCCTCATCCGGGATACCTGGGCTAAGTTGCCCTTCTGGAATCCATTCTCCTCTTGGGGGTCCATCTTCTTATTACATTCAATCACACTACTTCTCTCACTATGAATCTCTTTGGCATTTAAGATTTGTAAGGCAAGATATTCTGAAGGTGGCTGCATTGCCCAAAAGTTTCTCTGGCACAGGGTGGAATCACTCATAATTCATGGACTGCAGGGGGGAGGGGGAGCTGCATATAGCCACCTTCTGTCCTGCTTTACAAGAGCAGTCAAGATGCTCTTTCAACTTCATTTACTTTTACATCTTCAGTTTAATGTATGCTTTTTTATAGTGTGCATCTTATTCTTAAGCCAATTTGACTGCTCTAGTTTGTAGGTGACATAGAAATCAAATACATTTTAATTATATAGTCTTTGGTATGATCAAAGCCCAATTGCTGTGGCCTAGAGGTGGAGCTCTTGCGTCACAATCAGGAGGTTGTGAGTTCAATCCTAGATAGAGGCAGATGTTGGGTCTCCTGCTTGGGCAGGGGGTTGGACTAGATGATCTGCAAGGTCCCTTCCAACTCTGTTAAATATCAAAACTTAATCCAATCTCTTATATAACGTGTCTCTGAAAAAAAATCTATTTTTAATGGTTTCTAATAACTCAACATTAGATTTTGATTAAATAAAATACATACAAATAAAAATCATGATTATTAATACAAAATAACTTTTAAAAAAATCTATTCTCACTAAATAGCACCCAGCAAAACTAATGCTTCAATTAAAACAAGCATGTTTCCACTTTTATTTTTATTGACAATGCAAATCTAGGGCAATCAGTGTTATATATTAAACTGACCTCCCATTTTGTTGATAAAATCCTTCTTCAAATTCCCGTAGGGTTTTGCGCAATTTCTTTTTTTCACCTCTGGCTTTCCAAAGTTGTTCTAATAATTCAGGCCTAAAAACACATTGTAAGAAAATACTCTGGCTGATCAATACCATCATGAGTGGCCCATCCTCTAAAGGAGCACAACTTTATTAGATAACTGATAACTTTTTAAGAAGCTTGTACCGAATAATTTTTTTATTTCTTTCTTTAACTTGTTCTCTTGCTAATAATTTTGATAAAGAAAACTAAAGAAGTGATAAGTGATAAAACTAGAGTTACATTTCAGGAAACTCTTCACTGAAGGAGTATACAAAATGTTCAATAAGTTTTCTGATGTCAAAGCAGCCACGGATTTGAAGAACCTTCGTCCGGTCTCCAACTTACCTTTTATAGGTAAAGTTGTGGAGAAGGTGGTAGCTTCTCAGCTTCTTCGGCTATTGGAGGAAACTGGTCATCTAGATTCCTATCAGTCGGGTTTCAGGCGCGGCTACAGTACAGAAACTGCCTTGGTCACCCTGATGATCTCTGGCGAGCCCGGGATGGGGGTAATTCCTCCATCCTGGTGCTACTTGACCTCTCAGAGGCTTTCGATACCATCAACCATGGTATCCTTCTGCATCGTCTCGGCGAGTTGGGAGTGGGAGGCACTGTTTTACGGTGGTTCTCCTCTTATCTCGCCGACAGGATGCAGTCGGTGTTAGCAGGAGGACAGAGGTTGTCTCCTAGGCCCCTGACCTGTGGGGTGCCTCAGGGTTCGGTCCTCTCGCCCATCCTGTTTAACATTTACATGAAACCGCTGGGGGAGATCATCCGTAGACATGGGGTGAGTTTCCAACAGTACGCTGATGACACCCAGCTGTACATCACCACCCCGTCTAAATTCAGGGAGGCGGTTGATGTGATGTGCCAGTGCCTGGACGACGTTAGGATCTGGATGGGGAGAAACAGACTCAAACTCAACCCCGACAAGACTGAGTGGCTCTGGATATTGCCTCCTAAGGACCATGACGACTGTCCCTCCTTGGTTCTTGAGGGAGGAAAATTAACTCCCTCTGAACGGGTTCGCAATTTGGGAGTCCTCCTAGATCCACAGCTAAAATTAGACCAACACCTTGCAGTTGTGGCTAGGGGGGCTTTTGCACAGGTTCGCCTGGTGCACCAATTGCGACCATACTTGGAGAAGGAGGCTCTACTCACGGTCACTCATGCCCTTGTCACCTCCCGATTGGACTACTGTAATGCGCTCTACATGGGGCTACCCTTGAAGAGTATTCGGAGACTACAATTGGTGCAAAATGCGGCTGCGCGTGCTGTGGTGGGTGTTTCAAGATACACCCACGTAACACCCATACTCCGCCAGCTGCATTGGTTGCCCATTGGTCTCCGGGTACAACTCAAGGTGTTGATCATCATCTTTAAAGCCCTACATGGCTTAGGACCAGGTTACCTCCGGGACCGCATTCTACCTCATACTTCCCTTCGACCGGTCAGGTTCCACAGAGTGGGTCTCCTCCAGGTCCCGTCAGCTAAACAATGCCAACTGGCGGGGCCTAGGGGGAGGGCCTTCTCTGTAGGGGCCCCTGTTCTATGGAACCATCTTCCCCCAGAGATCCGAATCATCCCCACCTTGCTGGCCTTCCGAAAAGCCATTAAGACATGGCTCTTCCTGCAGGCAGGGTTCTGAGACAATTTTACATCTGAGGTCTCCCCCATGTATGCATGGTGTTGTATGTCTTCTTAACTTTTTAAAATTGTTTTTAATGATTTTATTGTTTGGTGTTCTTTAAAATGCTGTACGCCGCCCTGAGTCCTTAGGGAGTAGGGCGGCATAGAAGAATTCCCAAATAAATAAATAAATAAATAAATAAATTAGGATCGGACACTTTTCTGGCCCATTTTAGAATGGCCCATTTCAATCTAGCAATATAATATTTTGCGTATCACTGATCTATTTTGGATTTAATCAGAATCCACAAATGATTTTTAAAAATAAGCAGCAGTACTTTTGTTTGGTATTTGCAATGTCATATTTACTTACATGGAAGCTGCTCGGATACTAGAAAGTCGAAGCTCTCGAGTTAGTTTCTCTTGACTTTCTTCAACATCAGATTCTGAGTTTTCCACAGGGCTAGTAGCAATGGGATGTATTTGGGCACTGGATTTTAAAATATCAGTCAATTCTGAAGATATATCATCATCTTCTTCCTCTTCCTTAAAAATAATAGAGAACTTTTAAAGATTCAAATAATGGGACATTCTTTTTTAAAAAAATATTACTACTGCAGATATATTCATATTTATGTGTCTATGGCAATTGATGGTTAAGAATTGTATGGGCATTAATGTGAAGTCTAGTGTTAAAGCCAACAGTGCGTCTAGCACCCTGGGAAACACAAACAATGGGTATAGCAATGCACAGTAAAGCAATGGGAAAAATTACTTGCTATTGGAAATTGTCTTTTTGTATGATTCAGTGTTTTATAACAGAAAATTCCAGAGGCACTATTAAATATAAAAGAATTGTAGGTGATAAATAGGAACAGTATAAGAAAATATTTAAAATCTTTTTTATCCCAAAATGCTTTAATAATACTATAAGACATCTATTATAAAAATAGTTTTAGAGCATTTGTACAAATAAATATGTATTTAAATAATCCAAGTGCACTGCAAAGAAAATTATCTATAAAGGCATTCAATAATGGAATTCATAAGAATAACTCAATATAAGAGTATATGTGTGTATATATATAAACTCAAGCATTTGTAGGTCTCCTACTGTTTTACAAACTTTAGAAGCTGTGTTATCCAGGGTATTCTGAATGCAGGATCATTCATATTAGGAAGCTCCAATATTAGGCTTCACAGAAGATATTAAGTAGGAAATCAATAAGATCTTCAAAATTTCATGTTACAGTACCTCATCCTTTGTATTAATAATATTGGGTTTATGATAATGTTTCTGGCCAATTATACTGGGAAGGCCAGAGATGTCACCAAAGCAACACTTTATATGAAACAACTTAAATCTAAGCACACAGTTTTATTATTGATTTATTAATTATATTAACAATTGCCAAGTCCCTAAGGATTCTCAGCAGTTTACATATAAGGCCCAACATACATAACTAGAAAGTTCACAATCTTTAGTCCACAAAGTAATAAAACACGTAGAACAAATTAAATTAACCAAACAAAGCTAACTAAACCAAGATGGGGGTCATATTTTTTCTATATTGGTTGAACCAGCTAGGTCAATTCCTTTGAGAGACTAGACTACAGGAGATAAGTATTTTTCGGAGTATAAGACGCACCGGAGTATAAGACGCACCTTAGTTTTGGGGGAGGAAAACAAGGGGGAAAAAAATCTGCCTCTGCCTCCCAGCAATTTGCCTCCCAGCAAACAGCAAACAGCACAGATGATATACATATAAGTTGTTTAGTATTTCTGTGCATGTGTGCCTGACCCATAGAAATAGCAAGAATTGGAGAAATGTACATTATTGCAGTATATGTAATGTGCCGGTGCCTGAACGACGTTAAGATCTGGATGGGGAGGAACAGACTCAGACTTAATCCCGACAAGACTGAGTGGCTGTGGATACTGCCTTCTAAGGACTATGACAACTGTCCCTCCTTGGTCTTCGAGGGAGCGAAACTGACTCCCTCGGATCAGGTCCGCAACTTGGGGGTCCTCCTAGATCCACAGCTAAAATTGGATCATCATCTTTCTGCTGTGGCTAGGGGGGCCTTTGCACAGGTTCGCCTGGTGCACCAGTTGCGGCCATACTTGGAGAAGGAGGCTCTACTCACGGTCACTCATGCCCTTGTCACCTCCCGCTTGGACTACTGCAATGCGCTCTACTTGGGGCTACCCTTGAAGAGTATCCGGAGACTTCAGTTGGTGCAAAATGCGGCTGCACGTGCTGTGGTGGGTGTGCCAAGGTACACCCACGTGACACCTATACTCTGCCAGCTGCATTGGTTGCCCATCGGTCTCCGGGTCCAATTCAAGGTGTTGATCACTATCTTTAAAGCCCTTCATGGCTTAGGACCAGGCTATCTCCAGGACCGCATTCTGCCTCATACTTCCCTTCGACCGGTTAGGGCCCACAGAGTTGGCCTCCTCCAGGTCCCATCGGCCAAGCAATGCCGGCTGGCGGGCCCTAGGGGGAGAGCCTTCTCTGTGGCCGGCCCCGCGCTCTGGAACCAACTTCCCCCAGAGACCCGAACTATCTCCACTCTGCTGGCCTTCCGAAAAGGCGTTAAGACATGGCTTTTCCTGCAGGCTGGGGTAGAGCTTAATCCACTTGAGCTCACCCCCAAGTATGTATGGTTGTTGAATGGTTGTTCGATGTTCTTTTATACTGTGTTTTTAAAATTTTTATATTTGTTTTTAATTAATATTTGATATTTGGTCATTCTTGTATTTTTCTCTGTTGTACGCCGCCCTGAGTCCTTCGGGAGTTGGGCGGCATATAAGAATACCAAAATAAATAAATAAATAAATATATTAATGTCAGAAAGTTTTCTTAAATGTAGTCACACTAACTCCTCCCAATTATTTAAATACATCAAACATGACTAAGTCAGGGTTTAACTCAGCTGCCTTATCTTAATACTAAACAGTACACTGTTACATTTATTTATTTATTTATTTATTTATTTATTTGTGAGGTTTATATACCGCCTCACAGTGCAAGCACTCTCTAAGTGGTTATACATTTCAGATTATACTTGAACAGATGCTGTTAAAATTGATGTGGCTTTCTTGAAGTATACATTATTCTCTGCTATTTAAAAGAAGATACAATAGCACTGGGCCTCTTCAGATCAAGCATTTATTTTAAAAAGCTTCTTCGTTCTGTTAAGTTGTTTAGAACAATAATAAAGCAGTCTTTAAAAAATAAGTCTAATAATTTGAACATTCTATAGACATTTATAGTTATTGACTTACCTCCTTGCATCCAGTTTCAGCAACTGATTAGCACAAGAAAATAAAACTCTGCCTCTGCCTCTCAGCAATTTGCCTCCTTGCAGTTTTAGTTTCACTTTCATTTTAGCACGTGGGCCTGCCTGCAAGTCTCAATCAGCTGCTGGTCGGGAGGCTGATAATCAGTTGCTTGTGCTAATCAGGCTTTGCGCTGTTTGCTGCAAGGAGGTAAATTGCTGGGAGGCAGAGGCCAAAGGGTGGGGGTGGCTGGGTGGGGCTACATTCGGTGTATAAGACACACCCAAGTTTTCACCCTCTTTTTGGGGGTAAAAGGGTGCGTCTTATACTCTGAAAAATACGGTAAGTGCAAGCACTGTATGGCTTTATAAATATAGCATTTTAAACTTATCAGAAACCTGTTGGCAACTAGTGCAGTCATCTTTATCGAGAACAGATAAAATACCTTAATTTCCTCAAAGAAATGGGCTGTTTCTCCTTCTATGATAGGTTGTAACATCTGGCTACGCCTTTTAGTTGATGGTGATCCCTGAAATATAATCAAAAGGTGATACGCTTTAAAAGCTATGTTCCTATTATATTTAGAGCATGTGCCATTCTAGTTTACATAATTTTTCTGAAACATGGAAATTCTATCTTCACTGTCTTTATTCGTCGGATAAAGTGAGAATAAAGAATATTGACTCAAACTATAGAACATTCATTGTCTATATCCTAATGTTAAAAAGAAAAATAAAGTTTGGGACTTCAAAAGGAATTTGAATTCTTAATACAGGAAAGCAAATGCAATAGATATAAAAGAAATGAGACTATATTACTGGAAGGCATCAACTGAAGAAAACTGTTTGCACAAAAGAAGGAAACAACAGAAATGAAGGACTTTAATTGTATGTTAAAATATCTATCCTTGCTTAAAAATCAAAGTAAATGAAATTTGACAATACTCAAGAGTCCCTATCTAGTGTAAAGTAATTGGAGAAATGAATAAAATGAATGTTTGTAAGCCGCCCAGTTACCTCTTATGGTAAGATGGATGGCCAATAAAATTTATAAATAAATAAATAAAAGCAATACTATAATTAGTGCATAATATCTCCCCCTCACTCAAGAAAGTACAAACAATGTCTTTAAGAGGCATTAAAGTATAGTAACGGAGGACTTTCATTATCATAACATTTATTATATGGCAATTTTCTTAACTCTCTGAAAACTATCCTCCAGAAGATAGAAGAAGACATCAGCTTTCTCTCCCTTGACCCTAGGGATTTGTAAGTGTGTCCATGTGCAAAAGTGACATATGATGCTAGAGTTCCTGATTACAAGGACAATTAAAATATAGATTAACAAATATCGTAAGACTTTTAATAAGCTCAGAGTAACCACAAATGAAATTCCACAGCAAGAGAAACAGCAAAATGTGTATAGTAATGTATTCTATCAAACAACTCAAAAAAGCAGGATTGAAACTTGGGACTGAAACATGTTTGAGTTTAAATCTTTGGGCCACATAAATGACATCTAAGCTGCTAAATGAACTAATGGTCTAGGACAGATGTCTTCAAACTTGGCAAGTTTAAGACTTGTGGACTTCAACTCCCAGAATTCTCCAGCTAGCATAGCTGGCTGGAGAATTCTGGGAGTTGAAGTCCACAAGTCTTAAAGTTGCCAAGTTTGAGGACCCCTGGTCTAAGAAAATATGTATGTATTGTCTTTGAGAGATACTGGAGAATAAGTGACATATCTTTGAACTTAGGGGAACATGGGCCATGGCAATATTAGCTGGTAGGTTACCCCTTTGTCATCAAAGATATACTCAGTATGGAAATTAGATTTTAATGGCCCAAATGTTATCTTAGTAATAGCACTTAGACATATATACCACTTCAGAGTGCTTTACAGCCCTCTCCAAGCAGTTTACAGCATCAGCATATTGCCAACTTCCAACTTCGGAAGGATGGAAGGATGAGTCAACCTTGAGCCAGTGAGGACTGAACCTCTGGCAGTCAGCAGAACTTGCCTGCAATACTGCATTCTAACCAATGCGGCACCACACCTCCTTATCCTTATCTATTCTTACATGGTATTAATGTTCTAATGTCAAGCATTCCAAATATATTGAAGCCTTCACACCAGATTACACTATGTTCATAGAAAAGATCTTCATTTCCAACAATCAAAGCCACTTGAAAGGACAATCAAACACTTGTTGATAAATGGTAGCAACAGTGAAATACGTATTAAAAATTTCTGTAAATGATAAATACCTTGGACATTGGAGTTTAGATTGGTTATCCATAACCAATGGACCAGGTAAAATAAGAATAAAGATTTCACTAATTATTTCTTATTATAGTCATTGTGAACATTAAAAGTAAATTAGAATAATAAACAAAAATCAGCGCAAAACAAGTTATTGAGGCAAATCAATCCCAAACAGAAAACGTATGAAAAACGGATTCTATACTCACAAGGATAGGAGTAATGCTTGCTCGAGTTAACATCTGTTTCACAAGCCTGTACCTGTCATAGAGGGGTCTAACAATATGTCTGTCTTCTCTGGAAACCTGAAAGAAAGAAAGAAAAATCAAACACTGAAAATGAACAAAAAGGGACTTGCCTTAAAACTAACAGAGTAATATAAAGATGGCAAAACTAAATCACACAGAAATAAATCAATAACAAATTGGGCTTGAAAGGAAAAAAGCAGGCATAAAGTGGTCAAATAAAAGCGACAGGGATAGGAAGGGCACTTATAAAAGCTTAACTACTCAATCCTTATCTACTGTATGAGGGGTCCTTGCAAGACAAAATCTATCATGTGTGGTTGTATTATCAGAAAGTAGACTTTGCTTCATGACTGCCCTGTTAAGCAACCATTCAAAATTATGACAGCACTGAAAAAGTAACTTTATGATCCACCTTTGTATTTATGATTGTCACAGCATCCCTGCAGTCACACGATCAACATTTGGGCACTATGCAACTGTCGGGCATTTACAATTGTTATAGCATTCCAGAGTCATATGATTGCCATTTTCACACTTCACACTTTATATCTGGCTTCCGCCAAGGAGAGACAATGGAGAAGTCGGCAGTAAAATCGCAATTTGGTCTCATATGATGTCTTGCTTAACAATCAAATGGGAAGTAATATCGTAAGTCTGTTGTGATTAGGTGATGTTTCATTCGTGGCCATGTTGCTTAGCAACAAAGTGCCACTCTCAACTAGGGTAGCTAAATGAAGAATAATTGTATTTAAATTTAACATGTGAGCCATATAACAGTTGTATGTAGGAACTCGGTAAGTATAGCTTTAAATAAATAATAAACAGACTCTTTGAGATAGGTGCCTATTTTACAATGCGAAGAAGCAGCAATTCACACCAGTAAAGCAACCCCATCTTTTCAATTCCTTAGATTTTCAATTTCAATTTTTTTTTAAAAAAATTACACAATATAGAATGTCAGCAAAATTAAACTCTTAAATATTACAGTTAGTCCCTGACTTACAAAAGTTCGCTTAGTGACCATTCAAAGTTACAACAGCACTGATAAAAGTGACTTATAACCATTTTTCACACTTATAGCCATTGCAGCATTCCTATGGTCATGTGATTTACATTTGGATGCTTGATAACTGACTCACATTTATGAGAGTTACAGTGTGTTGCATGTGATCAGCTTTTGCAACCCTTCTGACAAGCCAAGTCAATGCGGAAACCAGATTCACTTAACAACCGTGTTAATAATTTAACAACCACAATGATTCACTTAACAAATGTGGCAAGAAGAGTCATAACATGGGACAAAATTCAAATGTCTCACTTAGCAACATAAATTTTGGGCTCAATTATGGTCGTAAATTGAGGACTACCTGTATTCTCTTCTCAAATTAATAGTTCTTAAAATACTTCTGAATTATGTTTCTGAGATTACATTTAGATAAATTTCGATGAATGTTGATGAAAGTTTTAAGGAACCAATTTCTGAAAAGAAACCACAGTTTCTTTTAGAATTCTATTGTTAAGCTGTTTTGAAGGACTCAGTCCTATTTATTCTTCGGTTCCCAACACAATTCCTTCAGTCTAAAGCAGTGGTTCTCAACCTTCCTAATGCCGCGCCCCAAGCCCCCCCACCGCGACCCCCGCCGCCGCCGCGCCCGCCACCGCAACCCCCGCCCCACTGCCACCATTTGGGTTCTTTTAACCTCTGCGCATGTGGCGGCGTCCGGGCGAAGTCTCCCGACCCCTGTGAAAGGGTCGTTCGACCCCCAAAGGGGTCGCGACCCCCAGGTTGAGAACCGCTGGTCTAAAGCTATTAGAAGAAAAATTGGGGCAAGTGTTCAGTGATTCTGCAAGATGATGTCAACAGTGTTTTAAATAAATCTAAACAGGCAGGAGGGAGAGTATGAAATATTACCGGACGTCCATGCTGACTTTCATAGAACAGGAGACTTTTTTGGAGTGATGTTTTTTCTTCTGCCAGATGGTCTTTTGTCATTTTCTATAATGAGAGAAATGAAACTGTTTTATCCTATACCCATTTTTGTTTTTATACTTACTTGTGGAGATAAAATAATAAAATTGAAATAGTGAAATTGAAAAAGAATTATGATGAAAATATTTTCGCAGGTCAGCGGTTCAAATCTCACCGGCTCAAGGTTGACTCAGCCTTCCATCCTTCTGAGGTAGGTAAAATGAGGACCCAGATTGTTGGGGGCAATATAAATATACATTGCTTAATGGTGTAAACCGCTTAGAGAGTGCTTGCACTGTGAGGCAGTATATAAGTCTCACAAATAAGAAATAAATAAATAAATATTTTTCTTCCCATACCGACTTCTTAAAGCAATGCAGAAAAGTTTCTTGGCAGAACAAAAGGCAATGCAAAACATTGTTTAAAACAATCTGTAATATTAAAATCAATTTACAGTCTTAAAATTTTTTTCTCAAAACACTAATATTCCTATTTCATGTTTAAATATCATTAGGGATAGTGCTAGGAATTCCAAAGTCAGAATGCTAGCAGAGAAAAAACTCTGACCAAAGTATCCATCAACCTAGCCTTTCTTGGTTGTGGAAAGAAAGCCAAGGATTACAAGAAAGCTCCAGGAGAAAAGTGGCTTTCTTTGAACTCTTTAAGACTTCAAAACAATTTTAAGGCATCTTTATGATAAATCAAAACCAATGCAATCGGTTCATACTCTCTAGACTGCACAACCATAGTATAAAATTTTATTTTGTCATAGCTGAATGTCCCTACAAAAGGACGTTCTACAAAGCTGTATAAAACTGAGTGAAATTTTTTCAAAGTAACTTTAGATTAATACAGCATATAGAGATGATTTTAATACTTTAATACCATTGTCAAATTAAATCAAGAATTAGCAAAGGCAGCCAATAGAAGAATAACCAATCAGAATAAGCAATACGTGTTCTATCTAAGTTGAAAAAATGTGTCCTTATTGTAACAAAGAAGCAAAATCTAACATTTTAAAGCCTTGGAGTAACCCAAACTTTGGATGTGGGTGTTCACATGCAGAATTATAGTCTACAGATGGTTTCCAAGTTAAATAAATTTAGTATCAGGCTTATTTCTTAAATCTGAAGTTATCTGTTACATGAATGCCTAGTTCCATAGCAGTCTGCTATTTTCTGAGAAGGAATTTTGTGTAATTTTGATCAAGAAGCAGAAAATATCCTAGCAGCTGTTCTCATGTTCAGACCCAACTCCATATATTCTGTAGGAATATAATGTTTGGTAAGATTTATCCAAAAAAACAGCTGGCGAGCAATAAAAGTCTATACTTAAAATTTGTTTCATTCTATGATGAATCATCTTCCAAATTGTTGAGCCTCTTAGTTGCCAAAGTACAGTAAAATGATCCAACCTGGTTATTGCATTTCTGGTAGTCTGGTAGTCTTTTAAAATTTGAATTGTCTATTAGAGCAACAAAGTCTGGGGTATTGCATCAATGAAAAAGCATATTGTACAAATTTTCTTCAAGTGTTATATCTGCAGGAAATTTGATATTTATTTTCCATCTTTATTCCCACTACTGCACATCATTTGTCCTGTACATTCTGCATTCATTTACTCATACAATCTTTGGTTTGTTTATTTTTATTAAAGTTTGCTGCAAAATCAAAACCAGAAGCACACACAAATGACTGATTCAGCTGGATTCAATAACTTCTTTATAAACATAATAATATATATATAGTTACAATACTATTAGCAGAGTTCTTCTTCAATGTAGCAACAGTTAAAAGTAAAACACAAGCAGCTTCTAGTTCAGAGTTCAGAGAGGACAGAGAGCACAAAGTGGGCAGAGAGCAGAATGGAAAGAGGACTGGAGCCACACCCAGCCTTAAACTAAAGCTTCCAGTTTTGATTCTCTGCATAAACTCAGAAGTGGTTAGCTCCCATTGGCTGACTTAGTTGCTATGCCTATTCATTGGCTAACCTTGTTAACATGGCTCTCCCAGTTCATGAATATCTTAACACTCCTCCCTTCATGACTGGAAGAGACATAAATAATTTAATATTCTCTAGATACTTGTATTTGAAGACCCACATTCAGAGTTCCCTCCAAATACCTGAGTATCCCTTTTACTGTGATACATCCTTTTCAATGAAACAAAGATCATCCACAAATGCTAATAGTTGACAATGCCCACCTTGTAACTTTCCAGTGTATATGCAACCATCAGCCTTGCAACTCTTGAATCCAAGACCCTTCAATGCAGTATCTAAACAGATATTCCAATTCCTGGCTGATTGCTTCAGCCCATAAATGGCCTTGTTCAATTTATACACTGTGTTAGGCTTTTTACTTTCATACCCTGGTGCTTGAACCATGTAAATTTCTTCTTCTAATTCAGCACTGAGGAAGGCAGTGGTTATGTCAAAATGCCAGATTTTATGGCCATGCGACGCTGTCAACGCTAGTGCAAGTCTGATGCTTTCACTCTTTACAGTTGGCACGAATACCTCATCATAGTGCACATTTTTCAACTGTGAAAAACCTTGTGCCACTAACCTTGCTTTATATTATACCTCATTATTGGGCAGTACTTCCTTCTTGTATACCCACTTACATCCCACAGCTTTGCTACCCTGTGGCAAAGTCACAGATGTGAACATTTCATGTTCTCCCATGGATTTCATTTCCTTGTCCATGGCTTCTTTCCATTTTTCTTGTTCAACTTTAGGAAATGCCAATACTTCCTTATAGTTTCTTGTCTCATACCATACATTGGACACTTTAACTTTACTAGCAGAATACCTGTCAGGTGGCATCCCTTTGTTCCATCGTCTGACCTGCGTGGCATTGACTGCTCCTGTGTGTTAATCATTTCTTGCTTCATATCTTTTTCAGCTTTATCAGTTTCTCCTCCCTGAACGCTGACACGTCACTAAGTGAGTTACCATCACTAAATGAGTTACCATCACTAAGTGAATCACCGTCACTAAGTGAATCATTCCATAAATTTGCATCAATTCTTTTCCAATTTTGCTCTGCAAAGCTAGAAGACCTTGAAATCACTATTCTCTTGCTCCCATCGCTGAAACGATAGCCTTTTGAGCCTGGCTGATAGCCCATAAACCTGAACTTTCTAGCCTTTTGTTGTCCCTTTCTTCTAACTGCCTTTGGAATATGCACCCACGCAGTACTTCCAAAAACTTTTAAATGTGCCAGAGATGGTTTCCTCCCATATAGCACTGCATATGGGGTATCATTAATGGATGGACTCCACAGCCTATTAATTAAATAATTAGCAGTCAATATGGTTTCACCCCAGTATGACCTGCTCAGATCAGAATCCTCCAGCAGTGAGTCTTTCATTGTTTGTAAGACTCTATTCCGCCTTTCAGCAACACTGTTCTCCGCTGCTGTGTGTGGATTTGTGCGTCTGTGTTTTATTCCCAACTGTCCCAACCATTGTTGAAAACTTGATATAAATTCTGAACCTTTGTCAGTTTGCAGCTGACATACCTGTTGTTTATACCTTCTTTCTACGAAGCTTACCCATTGCTTAAACTTCTGTAGCACCTCTGTTTTACTCTTTAGTAAACAGCAGAACCCAAACCTGCTGTAGTTATCTACAATGACCAGCGCATACTTTGCTCCTCCCAAACTGGCCTGCATTGGCCCAACCAAACCTGCATGTACCAGCTCTAGAGCTCTTGTTGTCTGCCTTGTGCTACACTTGCTTACTAGGAATGCCTTGGACTTTGATGCTTTGCATACTGCACAGTCCAAATATGCCTTACGTCCCTTTAAATTTAACCCTTCTGCAAACTGTTGCATCGTTTGCAAATCTCTGAAGCTAGGATGCCCAAGCCTTCTATGCAAGAGATGAACACATAAATCATACTCTGCAACATTTCTAAATGTCTGTGCACATTGAACCTTTTGTCCCCGCAACACATAAAGATTATCCTCTTTTATGTCCTGTGCACATACATTCCCATTTCTTTTTATGAGACACTTCCATTTACAAATGTGGTCTCAAATCCTTGCTTGTCTAAACTAGAGACACTCAGCAATTATGCTCCCTTTCATGTATACATAATACATCATTAAACCTTGATTCCAGATATGGAATTTGCACACTGCCTCTTCCAATGACCTTAGCCTTCTGGCCATTTGCCAAAGCTACTGCATCTTGAGCAACTGGAACCAACCTGTAAAACAATTTAGAATTATTAACAATGATTTGACTTGTCCCACTGTCTATTAACCATTTGTCTCTGCTATTGCAATAACCAACTTTTGCAACAATTTGTCCATCAGTGGATTGTCCTCCTTGCAAATAATTTCTTCTTTGCAAACAGCTTTTTCTTTGCAAACAGTCCTTCTTTAAATGTGACGTTTCAGCACAAACAAAGCAACGCTGTAATCTGATCCCTTCTGCTGCTAACAGCCAATTTGTGGAATTTTCATTCTTCTCTCTCTGCTCCTTGGGCCCCCACCTCAGGAATTTCTCCTTGTGGCTCTTTCTAAAATGGCGTTTGTTTTCTTCTGCAATCAAACATGCCTTTAAAGCTTCCAAATGCAATTCCTGCTCTTGTTTGCATTCAAATACTGCAGACACAATGTCCCAGGTTTCATCAAGGCTGTTTTAACACTAACAATACTTTCTGGAACTCGGGAATATTTATTCCATGCTGTTCTAACTCCAAAAACAGAGTTTGCATTTGCAATAAATGTCTTTCCACAGATTCACCTGGTTGCAGACAGGCTCTGTATAATTTCCTTGATAATTGCACAATATTGCATGCAGACACACTCACATGCACAGTTCTTAATTTCAGCCAGACCTCATGTGCAGTCTTTAAATCAGCTACATTGATAAACGGTTCATCTTCTAAACTTAAGATGATATAAGCCATTGCTTGATCATGGTTTTTCTGATCTCCAGCCGCAAAAACTTGTGGTGGATCTTCTACCACAGCTCCTTAGCCTTCAGGAAACATTCCATCTTTGCAGCCAAAATTATATAGTTCTTCTGTCCCAAACGAGGCACAGAGTTTTCCTTAATTTCAACAGCAGCCATCCTGCAATCTCTGCCTTGTTTCTCCCTTAAACACAGGCAGTCTCTTCAGCTTAAATTACAATGCTGTCTTCAGTGTGCTTTGGGCACATAGCCTATTAAAGTTTGTTGCAAAATCAAAACCAGAAGCATATACAGATGACTGATTAAGCTGGATTCAATAACTTCTTTATAAACATAGTTTTATATATATATATACACACACACACACACACACACACACAATACCATTAGCAGAGTTCTTCTTCAATGTAGCAACAGTTAAAAGTAAAACACAAGCAGCTTCTAGTTCAGAGTTCAGAGAGGACAGAGAGCACAGAGTGGGCAGAAAGCAGAGTGGAGAGAGGACTGGAGCCACACCCAGCCTTAAGCTTAAGTTCCAGTTTCGATTCTCTGCACAGATTCAGAAGTGGGTAGCTCCTATTGGCTGATTCAGTTGCTATGCCTATTCATTGGCTGACCTTGTTAACACTGGCTCTCCCAGTTCATGAATATCTTAACAATTTTCTATATCATATTTCAATAACTTCTTACAGTTAGGCCTCAGCCGGTGTTATAGTCTGCATTACGAGCTTCGTTGGTCATCTATCTTGTTTTTGTAATTCCTTTGAACTATACAACTTATTTCAAAATGGTGAAACCAATGGCATTTCTGACCATTCCTGGGAAAGTGTCTCAAAATAATTCATATTGGCTTCTGGGTTAAATCTTGTGTTCTATACAAATTATTACAAATATGAATGTACATTCATTTTCATAAAAAAATAAATGTTTAATATTGAAGCAAGGGGCAATAAATCTGGACTTACTCTTCTATATTTATCCAATATTGTTACGACATTATTTTTAACCAAGAAATCCCTGACAGCCTCGACTGGGGTTTGTATTTGACCAAAGATACTTATGTGCAAGACTTCTGGGAGTCTTGCTCCTTCCACAGAAGTGGCCCAGTTGTAAGATAATATAATACAATTTGTAATTCACTTCAAACAACTGGTTTGTTAATATAATCTAAGATATGATAAACCAAATATTGTCTTACAATGATTTTGATTTTAAAAGCAGAGGAAAAAAGACATGGATTTTCTAGCAAAGGCATTCCTGGTGACACAGTTGAATGTTAAGGACATAAATTGTGTAAAAACTGCATTTTGGTTTGGCGGCTGACAATACATCTGGTCTAGAGTGACTTTCAGTTTCTTTATCACAGTACTTTACTTGGCAAACAGTTTAGAATGATCTTTTTTACTGTTCTCACTCTTTCAAAGTTCTAAAATATGAGCGTGGTGGTGAAGTGAATTTGCAGATTGTTTCTCCATGTTAATATTTAAAAATGTGCCTGATGGTGCCACCTATCCAGGCCATCTTTCCAAATCGAAGGTTTCAAAGTCATCCAGACCTTTCATGAATCTTTTTCTACTGATGCATTTAAGGACAGTCTAATTTAATAAACTCCTATGCTTGCAGAAATTTTGAACACTATCTAATTATAAAATTAATCTGGTTAGTCGTCTTTGTTAAGTAAACATAGATCAAGGTTATGTTTCCCCACCACCACCACAGTGGTGGGTTGCTCCTGGTTTGGCCCGGTTCTTAGAACCGGTAGTGCCGGCGGTGGGAGGCTCCGCCCACCCGCCCAGGACACTTCTGCACATGCGCAGAAGCTTCTGCGCACGAATCAGTAGTTAAGGGTTTTAGAACCCACTACTGCACCACCACATATATAAGACAAGATATTGAGAAAGATCTGCATATTGTCCCTAAAATGTCAAAGCATTCTAATTCCAGGGAACTGCTTCTTCTGCAAGATGCTTCCTCCTTTAAATCACCATCAGGTTAATATTTGTCTTCAACATTATAGAAGCAAATTCCATTTCTTGTGCAGAGACCAACACATGCATTAGAGTTTATTCATATTTCTACCTATCAAATTAATACGCCATGGGTCAGTACTATAAGCTACTTACTGAATGAGATATTAGGAAATTCAACAGGATAATGAACTTGACAGATGCATTTTCTTTTCTGATGTAGCAGCATATGCAATACTTACTTTTATATCTTCTGGCAAGCATCTTTCAATTCTCTTTTCTTTCAAATTTTTAAAAATTAGTTCAACAGTGATTTCTTTTGTAGGCTTCTTCTCTTTCTGAGTAACACGCAAATCATCTTCATTGTCTTCATCTTCATGGTCCAGAGATGAACCAAAACTTTTTGGAAGAGTGTTGCTTCGTGGACGTGCCTGAGGTATCAATTCATCTGAGCTTTTGTGCTTTGCATCTACATTGAATTTAAAAAAATATAGGTAACACAAGCTCATAGAACATAACTCTGTCACTTTGTAACTGTTACTTCTAACCTGCCTAACAAAAACAGAAATGAGGAATTTAGACACTAAACCACCTGGACCCAATGGGTCATCATTCAAGAGCCATGGTGGCACAGTGGTTAGAATGTAGAATTGCAGGCTCACTCCAGGAGTTTGATTCTGAATCGCTCAAGGTTGACTCAGCCTTCCATCCTTCTGAGGTCGGTAAAATGTGGACCCTGATTGTTGGGGACAATATGCTGACTCTGTAAACCGCTTGGAGAGGGCTGTAAAGAACTGTGAAGCAGTATATAAGTCTAAGTGCTATTGCTATTTCAGAAGTATTTCCTTATCTAAATAGATAAACAGAATGACCAAGGGCAAAAAGGTAGGAGAAGTGAGATTAACTTGCAACCAGTTTTGACTGCAGATAACCACCCTCTGGCAGCCAATGGCCTCCAGAGGGCTAAAACAGGACTGACTTGCCTGATCTCTAGCAGTTGCAGGAAGGGCCAGTCTGAAGGGCTAGGGGGATTGGCCTACTTGAACCCTGGATGGCAAAGCAGCAGCACTCAACCGGCCATAATTTTGCCAAATTTCAATCTCACAAAAGTCATGGATCCAGATTTTGGATGCATTCTGTAAGTTAGCATATCTGTGACAGCTCAGTTCAAAATTTGTTTAACTGGATGTTTCATCCAGTTTAAGGTTACACTGACGAGAATTTTAGTGGCATATAGATACGTAACATTGTTTTAGAAAGTAGAATGAAATAATAATCAAATGCTTTATTAATGAAAATTATCAGTAATTAATAAGCATGAGCTGCAGAGGTGCCGTAAGAGATTTCTATGAAAAACTTACCTTTTATTTGCTTTTTTAATTTGGTAAGCTCTGTCATCCATTTTAAAACCTTTGGATTTGCTGCAATATCAGAATATGAAGGCTGCAAAGAAAGTAATTTTTTTAAAAAAGTATAAAATACAACAAGAGCAAAGAAAAGGAATTTTAAAAAGGGGGCAAGAGATAATAAAAACAAAATTAGAGAATGCAAGCTACAACAAAAACTATAGAAAAAAATAAACTCCCGACTTTCTTTGATACAGATCAAAACCTGTAAATCAATAACACATAACAGTACTATTATCATAAACATATCTAATCATCAAAATATGTCTAATCATCAACCCTGCACAAGGGTTGGTACCTGTTTTGTTCCTGTTTACCATCTATATGAAACTCTATGGGGAAATCATCCATCACCATGGGGTGAGATCTCATCAGTATGCTGATGATAGTGAGCTGTACATCTCTGCCCACGGTGAATTAGCGATGCTGCTACCACCCTCTCAGTGCCTGAAGGCTATTGAGGTCTGAATAGGAGCCACAGGCTAAAACTGAACCCTGGCAAAACAGAGTGGCTCTGAGTTAGGAACTCTTTGGCTCTTGGAGAAATACCATCTTTTTGGTTCTGGAGGGGTTGCACTGCTCCAGATTGACCCAGTGCATAATATAAGGGTTCTCCAGCTCAAGGAACAAGTGGCAGTTGGGGCCAGAAAGGAGCAATTATGAGTTGTGCACCAATCACCTGTTCCTGGACCAATGTTTCCTCACAGTCACCCACATGTTGTAACCTCCCCTCTGGATTATTGTAATGAAGCTGCCCTTAAAGAATATCTGGAAGCTTAATGTGTGCTACTTAGTAATAGATACATGTTTTGTGTGTATATTATTTTTATAGTATAAAGTGATTTACATATATACTTGTTATCTGAAATGCAGCTGAATCATAATTTATCATCATCACCACCATCCTGAATCAGTCAGATGAAAGCCTCTTCTTTCAAGGTTGTGGATAGTGATGTACCCATATGTTGATCCAGTGTAGGTTGGTAGTCAGATGATTTTGAACTTTCCAATCTAGGGATGAGAGGGAATGACTATCCCAAAGTCACTCAGCCAGCTTCTATGCCTAAGGGAAGACTAGAAACTGGGTCACCCTCTCCTAGTCCAGCACCTTAACACACACTGGTTCTCCAGGTAATAAATATTCCTAAAGGAATAAGCAGCTTCATTTCCATCACATAGCTTTCTGAGAGAAATTCAAATTTATGATTTTTTCTTATTGATTTATTTTCAATTGATATTTGCAATTCTGCTTTAGTGCTAAGAAAAAAATTAGCAAACAGAAAAAATAAACACAGCAATACAATAGTATTCTATAAAGGAAAACAGAATTGTGTGTGTGTAAGTGTGTGTGTAACAATTGAGTAAAGAAAATTAAGTAGAAAAGAGGAAAGAATGGAATGATGAAAAAAATCAATGCAAGTTCATTTTTGTAAAGTAAGAGCAAATAAATATTATCATAAAACAACACTGTAAAATATTAAAATAATTTACCTTGCAGTTTTTGTCTTTCTCAAATTGCTCCTCAAACTGTCTTATTTTTTTCTGCAACTTTTTGACTAGCTGATATGGAGTCTTTTCTTCCTTTCTATCATCCTTAGAACTACTAAATGCTGCTCTTCGAGTTCTGAATTTAAAAGAAGAGGTAAATATTATAGGTACTATATATACATATGCACACACATACATGTTCAGTTAAAAGAGGAAACAGGTATACGTTTATACGTCCATTATAAAATCCATGGAACAGAGACAACAAAATTAATTTTGTACTTTTACAATATTTACTATATTGTAGTAAATATTTACTATAAATTACTCCTTTATTTCCTGCTTTTTATTATTTTTATAAATAACTCAAGGTGGCGAACGTATCTAATACTCCTTCCTCCTATTTTCTTCACAACAACTCTGTTGTGCTGAGTTGGGTTGGGCTGGGCTGGGCTGAGAGACTGATTGGTCCAATGTCACCTAGCCGGCTTTCATGCCTAAAGCAGGACTAGAATCACAGTCTCCTGGTTTCTAGCCTAGTACATTAACTACTAGATCAAACTGGCTGCTGAAAAGATAACATGATTAAGTTTGTTAAAAAGCTGTTAATCAATACACTGAGTAGGAAAACCCCTTTTTCTTGCTAAAGACTTTTTCCAAAATTAGTAAACATCTAAGAACAATTATAGCAATGAAGAGTCACCGCTATGAAGAAAAACATAACTTTTTCATATAAATTGTTAAAAAAACAGAACTTTAACAGAAAAGTTCTGCAAAATGCAGAAATAAATGGATTAAAATATTTTAGCAATACTTTACAAGTATTTGGATTTCAGTCTTACAATTATTATGTTGGCTAGGCTTTATTAGCTGCCCAAAACAGGTCACATATTCCATGAAAGCTTAAAGGTCATTTTTTCTGTCAATGTACATCACCCCTAATTTACTTAACTTACTTCAACTGAATGTTATTGATTTAGTTCAGTTAGCATTTCTCAAGATTTAATACAATATTTGTTATGTTTTTCTATTCATTTTAGTTTACATGCATTAAAACATTTGGAATCTACTCATTCTTTGAAAGGAGATTCCTGGCATTCTTTTACTGCTTTCCCATTTCTTTGCTTCTCTGACAAATGATAGTGATTTTAAACAGACATTTCTATTTTTGTTCTCTCTAATCAATCAATCAATCAATCTCGTATTTAATTCTAAAATTAGCAAATATACAAAACTTGAGTTTTCTATACATTGTACATTTAGAGTCTACAATCTAAAATAATTCCATAAACCATGTTGACATTACGCAATATTCACCATTATATCTGGGATTAAGAGTTAGGAGTAAGCAGTCAAGGGGTCACATTTACTGAATGATATTTAATAAAGATGCTGTCTAAATCAATAAAGTATGTATTAAAAATTCTCATATGGGAAAACATCCTAATTTCACATTTGTGTTTAATGAGTCTAAACTGGCAGTGATTATTTAGGAAAGAGACACTGGAATTATCATAGGTAGCACAATAAAATGTTAACTCGGTATGGAACCAAATCTATTCAACTTGTATTACCAGATCTCATATGATTAATATGAATATTTTTTATGTTGTCCCAAAAACAGAATGTCATGCCCATTACTGCAACTATATCTATAGTGGAAAAGATTGTGTCCAATATCCTATCCTAGGTAAACTATAAACTATATGATCATTTTCCTATAACTAAACCTAAGGCTTTTTATAGACATGGCAATTGTCTAGCTCTGCAGAATCATAAGAGATATATAAGCCATTAAGTCTGACCAACTGCTTTCTATAGAAATCCAGACTAAAATATGTAACAACAAGGACTATCTAGCCTCCACTGTACAACAATTACAATAAATGAAGGGAAACCCACTATTGGGTTGCAGAATTGGTTTTCTCTCTTGCCACTGTTACTATTAAAAATGTTTCTTAATCCATTGTTCTGAAACTTGGACTCTGGAATCATAATTAGCAGATCTTGGCTTTTCCATGTGACATCCCTTCAAGTATGAAAACTACAACTGTATCTTCCTTTAGTATTTTCAGAGCTGAAGATTTCAATCTCTCTTCATATGACATTAGCTCTAATTCCCTAATAATGCCAGTGATCCTTCCTTGAACCTGTTCCAATTTGTCTGAACAGTTTTTAAAGTGTGGTACCACAAACCCAGCACATTACAGATTGTAAAATTAGGTCTGGTCACATAGTGACTCGCTTAACAATTGCTTAGTGACCAAAATTCTGGCCCCAATTCTGGATGTAAGTCGGGACTACCTATACTGAATCTAACTTGATTTAATTTATGTCAATTAAGTCTAAAGAGTTTTGTTATTTATTTTAAGGTTTATAAACCTGATAGATGTGTAGCTTTTAAAAAAATAAAATCTACTTGTGGACTACAGTGCTATAAAGATGGCAGTAAAATCTGCAAATCATCAAATGTGGATCAATAACGAAGTAGCTAGAAATGGAGAAAGGAGGAATACTGACATATGTTTGAAAAGAACCAGCACCTAAAACGTCTGTGCTAAAAACTACAACTTTTTTGCAGCTTGGAAATATGTTTCCAAAGTACTAAAATTATGTAGAATCATGGCAGTTATATACTGTTCCTTCTTTCTGCTGCAGAGATGACTTTTGAGAAAAAGCTAATACATGTTTGAAGGAGTTTGAACTTGCTTTTTACATAAATTTTGTATTTCATTTAAGTAAAAAATAAAACAGCTTTACATACATACATACATACATACATACATACATACATACATGTGTGTCTCTGTGTGTGTAAAAATGTATATATTTATATAAAACTTTATATTATTGTTCTGAAGTGAGATGGAAGGCAAACAAATTCAATAACTAATTAAATAAATATGTTTTAAAACCTCAAATGTAAAAATGTGCTCTTTTTATCAAGGTAATGAAATACAAACAATATGTAGCCAGAACTGAAGAAGTCTCCATTAAACTACCACAATTTTTAATTTTTCATAGGTGAGGAAATTATGCCATGGAATTTCCTTTTCCTAATTTACATTTTTTTAAAAACATTTTAAGGGAAAATCAGATTTACTGTAACCTAAGAACAATCAAGAACACAAAAGTATTAAAATATACACCAGATTTGGAATTTTCTTGAGATATATGCCTAAAAGCACCGTTTTTACTCTATGCACAAGTTGCAACTGAAGAAAGATAAATTTATTCCAAACTTCAGCTAATAATAAAAACTATTCAGTGGAAATGGCAACTTCTCTTCTAGAAAACAATTTTTTTCTTTTTCTTTTATAAACCTACTTTTTTTTAACTCAGAAGCTTTCTAGAAAGATAACACAAAACCAAAAAGTCTTACAACTTTATAGAAAACAATTACATGATACTAACACTCATGATTTTGGAGTTAAAGATGAAAAATTCTATATCTTAATACAAATCATTAACAGTTTTTTCTTATGAACTGTATCTATGAATGACATTAACTACTTACCTAACAAAAGGAAGGGCTTTAGATGAAGAATCTAATTTTTCTGGATCATGCAGGAAACGCTGACTTTGCCCAAAATCCAAACTCCGGTGTGCCAATATGGGATGACTATCTAATTCCAGAGGATGATTCATTCTTCCAGCTTGTGGAGAAAGCTGAGCTTCTCCAGATTCATTATCTTCCTGCCAAGATTTAAAAGCAGGAAATGGCTCTAGAAGGAAATAAAAAACAAATGGCACTGGGATATTAGAAGACTGCAGGGGAAAAAAATTGCAAATTCACTAAAATGAATAATGAAATGCACTGGAAAGCTACATGTCAAAGCAAACAAAAAGAAAATAGGCCCAATACACTTAAGACACATACAACAATCTTCTAATAAGTGTATGCCACTAACATATTTTATTAGATAATCATCATGCATTAATATATAAAACTATACCATGTTGTACACTAAATATGTACCATGTGCATTTTGATTATGTGCTTTAAACCATATGATCAGGTAATTTTTGTCCAAAACAACAGAAAGCACAGTCAATTCCTTCAAATGCAACAATGTGCATCAATATATTTACATAAAGATTTTAGATAATGAAGTGCAAACCCTATGTTTCATTGTAATACAAAAGACTTGACTCCTTCATATATTGATATTGAAGAATAATAATTCTATTGAAGGAGCATTAATTGTTTTTGAAGAAAGTAAATAAATAATATTTAATATTGCACATTAAAATTATAATTAATGTTTAAAATGTGTTTGTGAAATAATTTGTGGCTTTCTAAGAAATCTGAAATATTAGAATAATCCAAGAAAGGAAAACCTTGTTATTGTCCCTCAAAAATAACATGTATGTGTGTATGTGTGTGTACTAATATTAATACACACACAGAAACAGTTCCTCTCTCTCTCTCTCTATTTACAAACACAGAAATAGAATGACATAAATACTGTATTTGTTTTTTCCAGTGCAAATCTTATACTTGAAAGATAGTTTTGACAATACAGTGACAACACAATATGTTGATTAACCCACTTATACCTGCTTCCCACCAAACACCAAAATATTTTTTAAAGAATCCCTTGTTTAAAATAAAAGTTATTGGATTACAAAAAGGCAAACCAGACATGATGTCATGGTGTGAACTTATAAAGCTGCTTTATATGGACACTCTTCACTTGTCCAACTAGCAGAGCACGTTCTCCTCTAGCTGGCAGAGGCTTCCCCAGGTTGTGAGGCAGTCTTTCCTAGTTCTGCTGGCAAAAATCATTTAACTGAACATACCAGCATGTCAACCTGGAACATTAATAGGCATATCTCTGCACCAATCATAAGCCATGACTCTTCAGAAGGCAGCAGGTAAAAGGGGTAATTTGAAAGCAACCATAAACCATGTAAGAGGCAGTAACTGAATGTATGGCGAACCATACTTACCCTCCCCTTCTCTCTGTAGATGCATTGTTTTGAAATCAATGAGGGGAAAAGTGATAGGGCATGGCGCTAATAAATGAAAAAAAAATGGCAAAAAATACTGAAGTGAACACATCGCACAGTTAGAACAAACTATAAATAACACGTAGGAGTATAGCACCACACAGAAAGTCTTCCAATTGATTCTGGGCCAGGTCTAAGCACACTTCTCAAATGAATGGAGTAGTTAAAAGGTGCCCAATACCATTCAAGATTAAGCCCTTTATTAATTAAAAGTCTTTCCAGAGTGTTCCAGAGGTGACAAACAAAAAAGCCACATGCTTTTCCATGTTTAACAAAACACATTTCAAAGAAAAATAAATTTACACACAGGACAGATTTTGCTCACATATGTTTAAAGATAACAAACCAAAATGCAGAGAAAATTCATATGCCAATTATTTATGTGTCCAACATATACATTTGTCTGAATTAGCAAGATATGCATTTTTTAAAAAGAAGCAAATTTCTGATAACACAATAGGTCTAGAAATCACTAAACTATATCAACTATACCTTAACAATAAGATTGATATAAAAGAATTCAATCCGATTTGAAAAAGAGAACGGAGAATCAACAAACCTAGTTCAGGATCCAAAGAGCTTTGCAGAGTACAAAGGGACTTTCAGCTTCGCCCAATAGTAGCCCCTAATCCTCCCCTTGAAGAAATCCCTACGGTCTGAGGATATTCTTGAGCTGCATTCAATTTTATCACCAGAAGGGAAACAATTCCATTAACTTTGGAACTGTTAATGCATTGCATTTCTTTGGATCCTGTTCCCAGAGTATATCAGCAAATAAAACAAGAAGCTACTGCTTAAACAAAGAGTAATTTTAAGTAGTTATCTGATCAAAATACCATATTTTTCGGACTATAAGACACACCTGATTATAACATGAATTTTGAAGAGGAAAACAACAACAAAAAGTTTTTTGCCTCCGTGCACTCCATTTTCGGGCCTTTTTTCGACCCTTTTCTAGCCTTTTTTCTGTCCGTTTTCAAGGCTTTTTTGGTCCATTTCGAGGCTTTTTTCAGCCCATTTTGGGGGCTTTTTTGGCCTGTTTTGGGGGCTTTTTTTGGCCCTTTTTGAGGCCCAATTTTGAGGCTTTTTTCAGCCTGTTTTTGAGGCTTTTGGGGCTGTTTTCGAGTCTTTTTTGGACCGATTTTGAGGCTTTTTTTGGTCCATTGCCGGCTTTTTTTCAGCCCATTTTTGAGGCTTTTTTGGCCTGTTTTTTCACAAAAATGGCCTGAAAAAAGCCGAAAAAATGGGCCAAAAAAAAGCCTCAAAAACGGCCCAGAAAAAGCCTAAAAAATGGGCTGAAAAATCCTCAAAAGCGGCCCAAAAAGCCTCAAAAATGGGTTGAAAAAATCCCCCAAAACCAGCCGAAAAAAGGCCTGAAAAAGGCCCAAAAACGGGCGTGCGGAGGCCAAAAAATGGCCGGCAGGTGGGCGGGGCTCCAGCAATATTCGGTCTATAAGACACACAGACATTTTCACACCCCTTTTGGGAGATAAAAAAGTGCGTCTTATAGTCCGAAAAATACAGTACATATATTTTATCCTTAGATTCAGAGGAATGTTAGAACAACCATTATTTCCCATTTGGAAATTAATATCACTATACTATTGATTTGTTAAGTTTGCAAGATAAGCAGAAACCATAATCTTGCACTTTGGATGTTGCTATAAGGTTAGGTATTGTTATCCAGAAGTTCACCAATACCTTTACCACATAAATCAAAGCAAAGAAAGCAAGAATTACTGGCACCTTTCAGGCTCATTCTCAAGAGAAACTATACTTTAATAGTTTGGCATAATGCAGCAGCCTATACCAATTGTTAGAGGAATAACTTATTCAAAATAGAGATAACTAAAATATAAGCAGCAAATATGACATTTCATTTTTCAAAAATAATGCAAAACAGATTATATTAATGTTTTACATGCTCTTAATGTACACTTACTCCTATTAGGAATCTCTTTGTGTTTCTAGTATACAACAAAGAATAACTTGAATGGCTAATCCAATGGCTGGGGAGGAATTTTATTATCTACTCATTTTGAGGAAATCTGTCCAATTGACATCATCTAGACATCCATGAGATTAAGCTACAGTTATAAAATAGAAATAGCATTTATATGGTTTATATACCGCCCCATAGCTTTTTACAGCACTCTCTGGATGATTTACAATGTAGAAGTATTATTTGCATATTGCTCCCCACAATCTGGGTCCTCATTTTACTGACCTCAGTAATATAAAAATCTTTTTTTATTTTTTGACTACCTACAGCTTGCATGAGGTATAGAGGCTACCTTTTTCAAGCTATCTGGACAGGCAGAATAATAAGGGTGCCTCTTTATATAAGAGCTTCTGGGAACAGCCTATAACAGTGATGGCGAACCTATGGCACGCGTGCCACAGGTGGCACGCGGAGCCATATCTGCCGGCACGCGAGCCGTTGCCCTAGCTCAACTCCAGCATGCATGTGCGTGCCAGCCAGCTGATTTTTGGCTCATGTGGAGGCTCTGTGAGGGCATTTTAGGTTTCCAGAGGGCCTCCGAGGGGGTGTTTTCGCCCTCCCCAGGCTCCAGGGAAGCCTCTGGAGCCTGGGGACGGCGAAAAAACGGGCCTACCAGGCCCACCGGAAGTCGGGAAATGGGCCATTTCCGGCTCCAGAGGGCCTCTGCGGGGGCGGGAGAGGCCGTTTTCACCCTCTCCAGGCATTGAATTATGGGTGTGGGCACTCACACGTGCGTGACAGCGCGCGCACAAGCGTTTCCAGCACCCGAGGGGAAAAAGGTTCGCCGTCACTGGCCTATAACATGCTGTCTTTTTATTGTTAATTGTATGGAAAAAATATGTTTGTCCATATATAGCAGCATTACCAGGAGCAACATACGACAGGGAAAAAAGAATTGTAAAAGAAAAAGATAATCCTGAAATTGAATATACTGTAAAGTTTTAATATAATTTCAGCTGTTGCAGATTCTGAAATTTTCTTTAAGACATTTTCATGGAAGTAAAAATGCACTTCTGCACTTTATGGTCAATACACTCCCTACCCCCAAAAAGAAGAATCAAACCCATTCTTAAATATTACATATTAAATGTTACATAGAACAACAATATTAGTTTTATAATTTATTAATTATAATAAAATTATAACTTCAGTTACTTCATCAGAGATGAATATAAACGTTGATGTTCTAGAATAGGGTATTTGTTTTAAAATTGCATATTACAACAAATGTATACATTATTCTATATAAGCATCATAGTTATTTGCTGGCATATTATAGCCATGGTAAATACAATGGTTGCTAAGTCATTATTTGCTACATGGATGATATGTGTTTTATCTCAAGAAAAATGATATGTGGGAACATAACAGAATTATCACCTCTTGAATTCTTTAAAAACAAAATGGGCAGAATCCTGTATCTCCTCTTGATATGGTACAATAAAAAAACACAGGAAGTGTGACAGAGAAGCTCTAGCTAAGCTCCCTCATACATTCTTTTACAATGGAAAATGAGGTTGGCATCATCGAAGTCAACACATCCTCCTTTTCTTAGCTATAGGACTATGCAGGAGTGAAATACCCATTACACAATTATCATAATGATCCCCAGCAATCTTTGCAGTTTATAAATTGAGAAACAAGCATACCAAGTGGTACACAAATATTGAAAACCACCAATTCTTTAAAAGAATATTAGTAGAAATCCCCACTCTCATAGACTTCAAGCTGATTAAACAAATTGTTAAGAATTACTGGCAACTTCAACTAACATATATTTGGAAGTTTTAACTTCCAAAATCTAACTTTTTATTCTATTGATTCATTTCAAAAGACGTCTATTAATACCCATTTGAAATACGTTATTAAGTATAAACAAATATGGACTTATATTGATCACATATTTGAATTTTCAAAATTAACAAATTTTTGAAAAACATCAAAATCAAGAATTACCTTCCAATTTGTCACCACCATTCACATGCTTCAAATCAAGATGTGGTAAAGAGGCACACAGTGTTGCTTCAGGAGCATTGTTATTTTTGTTTTTCAATTCCTCCGATTCATTTTTCATATTTTGATCAGAAATGTTGCTAGCACAATCCTGTAAATAAACGATACACTATTACAGGGTCAGTAACTTCCAGCACACGTGTAAATTTTTGTTTTGTGGATTTCAGTATGTTTTCCTGACTGATAAAAAGAATGTGAACTACAAGCAAGCAATTAAGTAAACTAAACCTTTACAGATATATGGAATAGGAACCAGACAACATAATTTCAAATACTACCTATCTGTAAAATTAAAATTAATATTCATGCAGTTAAAAAGTGAAAATGGAAATATATTTATGTATATATATATTTAAAATGTGCCTAGATTTGCAAGGGAAAGAAAAAAAGCAAGCTCTCACCAGAATCATGTGTGTCGTCATTTTGCTACTATCATCAAACGATATAAAATCTTGCCTATAAAGGAAGTTAGGGAAGATTATTTCAAAATACTTACAATGACAATTCTTATGGGCTCAACTCAGTCATATCAGTACAGTTTAAAACAAAATAAACTTAGCTTTTGTCTAATAAACCAGAACAAAGAACTTTATACTTACGATTATCCCCCCTAATCTAGTGATATTAATAATACACACAGACATAAATACCTACACACACACACACACACACACACACACACACACACACACACACACACACACACACACACACACACCTAGTATCATGGCTAGCAATACATCTGTTTATACAAAGCTTTGTCAATTTAGCTATCATGATAAAGCATAGTGTACAAAAGAAATGGTTTGGAAATCATTTAAACTGTTTTCTGATTATGATTTAATAATGAATAACAAATCATAGTTCAAAAAACATGGCAAACACTGTTAAATATGTTTCTTCTTGATTTATTAAACTAAAGCTGAATTTATTGCAAAACTCTGTTTTACTTGTCTTGAGAAATTGTAAAGAATCTGGTTTACTTGGTTTTGGGGAATGGTAAGCAAGATTTATAAAATAATTTCATAATATAAAAATTAGTTGACACAAAAGAAAGCAGACTGGCTGAGTTGAAGGAGACAGAAGTTTTTATATAATATTAAATTATTTTCTTACTTGGCTCTGGGCTTTTTCCTACTCTGAAGGCAACAATTGCTAAAGCTATGTTAAATTAACCTTTCTGTATCCTGTAACACAAAATAAGGTTACAATCCTGGCTCTAATATTATCAACTCACTAAATATACTCAGTCCTAAATATCCTAAGTATAGACATTTTATCTGTTCTTCCAGCAACAGATAGATGTCCTCATACTAAGGAAACCAATTCTTTATGAGGAAAACCAATTTCTTTATGAGGAAAAACAGTTCCTCATAAAGATAACCTTAATAAAAAGTATCTTGCCCCAGACCCAATGTTCTCATGTATACTGCAGTACATACTTATTTCCAAAGGATTCTTTATCTTCACCTCCATCAACACATGGCTTCAACAATACGCCTGCAGCCTATTGGTGAAAACAAAGACCTTAGCATGGTAACCACCATTCTGTTTTAAGAAAGGAAGAAAGCTGCAACATTCTGTGATTCTAAGGGAATTTAAAATTTATGTAAAACTACTTAGTTACTTTAACTTCTGGGAAAAACTTTTGAAGTGCCCTGCTGAAGTATGCTAATGTAGATCAATTTGAGGCCTGAAGATGTAAACAAAATATTAACAACAAGGACTCTGCGGGCTTGTCTCAGCTTATGCAGAATAAGCCATCTGCTGGACTCTAAAAGAGACTATTAATCCTTGTTACTAAATAAAGCAGCAACATGGACAGAACGTTGCTGGCAGAAAGCATTCATGCTAATAAAGACACACAGTTAAAACTGGCTTATCTGTTAAATTTTAATTTAAAAATGTGTATTTAATACAATGAGAAAATCAAATTTACAATGATTATTGACTAATCCCTGTGGACAACTGATAGAGAAAAATACTCAATTCACTGCTAAGCAGTAATAGCGCTTCTTAATATAGCCTCTCCTCTCTCCTTTGGATCTGAAGATAGCTAAACATACTTCAGATAGTTTTAAAGCATTCGCTCTTTTCCTTTTTAAGTAAAGCACATTTTATACCCAGGATATAAAATGAGGGCGGTATTCAGTTCCCAAAGCCCTAACCCAAATGCTGAAAACATGTAATTTTTTAAATTATTATTTATTTATACATTTTCTCTTTACATACATAAGTGCTTTGTGAACAGCGTGTTGTTCAAAAATTATGCAAGAAGTTCTGGAAATGATGTTCCAGATGAAACTTGTTTATTTGGGGTATTGCAACCCCCAAAGCACACTAAACTACCTCCAGTTTGGAGAAATCCAAAAACAAACTTCACCAAACCATCCTTGAAAAGGAAGAATCTTCAGAAAGTTAGCATGGCTTACTGGAACTGCAAAACAGTCTTTACTGTTTACATCCAGAATGCCTTGTCTCTGGAAATTATAAATTTTGCATATCCCTAATATATTTTTTCTATTTCTATGGCTTATATCAGAAGCCATTTACTATTATTATAAACATATGCATTCATTTCTTAGCTCTTTTGATTTGAAGCATTTAAAATGGTTCTGTAACAGTGACTAAAATAATAGTATGGTCTTATTTACATCCGTTACAATGGAAGGAAGGGCAAAACTATTGTAAAACACAACTGAAAGTTATATACATTCTAATATTTGCATTTTCCAAAAAAAAAATTCCTTGAAAGAGTACATATAGGATTCTTAATGCAACTACTTTTATTAATATTTGTAATATTCACATAATGGTAGCATGCTAATATTATGTAAATCTTAGTAAAAGAAGTTAACAAATGATTCTAATATAAATATAAAGATGAATAATTCAGCTATGCATTGCTAGGGTAGTATGGTAAGTGAAAATCCCCCGCAAAACATGCTAATTTATAATGAGGAGGACTACATTAATTAGTTTTCTACAAAGCTATTATCTTCCTTTAGAAAAAGTGGTAAATTAACTACAAACTGTCATTTTTTAACTTTTTTAATTCTGAAAATTTTCTATAGACTTGAACTTTTTTACAATAAAAAGTCCTTTTTACCACCCTGTAATTTCTTAATTCAGAATAGAGTCAGGGCGACTGGATGGAGCTGAGCGTTTACTGGCCAGATGCCCTTCCTGACACCATGCACTGCAGAATCTCTTTTTCTTTTTCTTTTTTTTTGCCCCCTAGGAGAGAAACATTTGCTGCTACCTAGGGTTGAACTCTCAATCTTCCAAGTGGGAGATGGGCGTCTTCACCACTAGGCCACCATGCCACTCAAAGGTTTTGTACAGTGTCTTTGCTAATTTTTCCTTTAACTTACATTCACTCAGAGGTAGGATTCTTTAAAAAAAGGTATTTTGCAATATTCTTGGGAGAATGTTTCAATATTCTTGAAAGAAAATGTCACATAGGACAGGGCAAAAATCATATATTTTGCACAAGCAAAAATTCTTTCAGGAAAAAAAGACAGGTTAGCAGGAACCAAAAAAATTGCTCATTTTGTTCCAACACTGCTTAAGATTTGCAGCAAGTATTCCCGTAAGTCTGGATACTAAATATATAGATATAAGAAAATACATCTATATATCTATAAATCTCTTCAAACATGATCTAAACTTTAGCCTTCATTTTGGGTTGGGTGGGGGCGGTTCCAGACTGGTCAGCTGCTTTAAATTTCTAGGCCTTGATAAAAGTGTTCCCTGTTACCCTCTGTTTTGGTCTTTTTATAAATATATATTGTATATATATTGTATGATCAGATTCAAAGAGAAAGAAGTGCTTCAAAGCATTCACAGGTGTACACACTGCATCTGTCAGCAACACTTTAATATATGTGTGTTTTCCAAAGTTACGGAAGGCAGTTATTCACGCTCAGGAAAAGATACAGCTGCTTTGAGTTGCTGAGAAATGTTACGCAAGTTCCCAGCTCCTAAATATATTTTCCCCTTCAAAACATAAGTGCTGTAGTGAAATTGCAATGATATTTGGAACTCGCAAGTGTGCACAGGATATAGTGAGCAGATATAAAACGGGGGATATTCTGTTAAATAGACCGGGTGGGTGGGGATCGGAGCAGGGGCTGACAAAATGTGGGACAGTAACACTTTGGAATTAAATTTTATGGGAACAACATTCCAGCTTTCTAGCATTTTTTTCCCTATAACAATGAAGGTTTAAACGTGATTTTTGGCTAAGTGATATATATTTCCCAGGGGCAAGTAAGCCCTAACATAGGTCTCTGCAGAGAAAAGAACAAGATTCTCTGGTAGAATCCTGAATTGTCCTGATACAACTCCCTGCTTACCCATCATGTTGCCTGGATTATCTTGAAAATACTTTTTATTTTCAATCCAACTAAGTTCTTACAGGAACAAATGTATCAAATTTATGTGTTCTTTTATAGATATTGCACTTGGCTTTTTGTCAGAGTAGAAGGCAAGGAGAAGAATGGCAAAGTAAACAGTTTTAATTGGAATTAACTATGTGAATGCTTTAGTTAAAAGATTAAAAATAACAGATGAAAAGGTGAAAGAACACAGGGCAAATCATATTTTACCCCAAGGGCATGGAGAGTACAGTCTCCTGAGCCAAAAAAGGAAGGAAGCTTGAAAGAGTGTAAAGCTTGCTAGCATATGGATGGCTTTAAGAGAAAGATATTGAATTTGATGGACATGTTTAATGTCCAGAGGTACGGCACTGGATTCATGTTCTGCATGGAGAAAAAGCAATGCTCCTATCTATTGTTAAATAAAAATGACAGAACTGTGCTCGCAGGTGTTCCAAATGAGTGTCTAAAAGCAAAGTTCTTATAGCTTGGACTACCACTTGCCTTTTCAAGCTGTATTTACAGGTGTATGGAGCACCTGCTAGTTCAAGTTCAGTTTCAGGAGGCGAGGCAAACTCTCGTCTCATGGCTTGGATGGCCTGCCTAGCAGACTGCATTAGATTTACGTTCCCCACCCAGAGTTACAAGGAAGAATTATGACGGTCTATAACCATACAAAATACTTCATTTAAAAGGAAGAATACGAGCATAAGTCTGGAGACTCTCTTATATCAACAAAGAATGGAAAATGAGGATATTGTTATTATAGCTACTTTACAGCAGGATAACAATATATTTACAAAACAAATACTAATAGTATTCCTTCTGGTTATATTTTAGATTGCACTAAAATATTTTCAGACTACAGTTACAGGAAACAAAACTCAAAATGCATGAAGCATATTTTATGCTACTCTTACCTGATAATTTTCTTTTTCCTCAGACACAGGCTGTACAATTTCACTGTCTAATTTAGTGCAATTCACTGTTTCAGAGCAGTCTCCAAGATTCTCATAATCTTTAGTAATATTCTTTTCAGTATCATCCCTAACAAAAGGAACAAGATGCTAAATAATGAATTTTACCTGCATAAAACTATCTGGTTATGGGTTTAGGTTAAGGACTTTAGGCATTTACTATTTTGGTGATCATAATATTCTGGATTAATGAAATCAGAATATGTTTATAAAAGTATGTACAACTGCATTCAGAAAAGAAAAAAAGTAAATTCCTAATATCCATTTATTTTTGAATAAGATGCTCATAAATGTTATAGCACAAATACATATAACATTCTAGTTTTGGGGATAACTTAATACTGTTCCTATCGTACCCAGCCGTAGGCTGTAGATACTGCAATGATCCTTAGACTGCTATTCCCCAAAGCAAGGAGTTTAGAACAGTGATAGAAAGAAACATATGTTGTAGTTGGTTGATACAAATTGATCATACTGAAACAACCGATATCTACGAAACAGAAGCTGCTGCCTATTCAAACACGTTACTTGAAGAATAGCTTCAGAAGAAGCGGAAGGGAATGAAACTTTCCCCTAAGGCCACTATATCAAAGAATGGATCTAAAGATGCTGCAGGCATCTTTGTGCTACAGGTTACCATCTTTTATTCAGCAACTGTTCAAAATTACAATTCTAAAATAATGGGCTTATGGCCCGTGCCCAAAGTTATCACCATTGCAGCACTTCCACAGCTACATGACAAAAACTCAGGCACTTGGCAGCCTGCCTACACTTACAATCAAGGGGCACATCACTGCCCATTTATTTGTTTGTATTTCATATTTAACTGCCCATCTCCTTTTGGCTGCCCTGCACCCTGCTTCGCGGGGAGGCAAGCAATACCGCAACCACATGGGTCTGCAGCTGCTTGACACCTACACCCACACCCCGGGAGCCTCAGCAAGCAGCAGCAAGCATTCATGCGCCTATGATGTCTTGCTTTACAACCACTCTCACTTATGACAGAAATTCTGGTGCCAATTGTGAAGTAATAGTATTCGGCTCTGTGGAATCATTCAATTTGGGTATTTTATTTGCAGTTGGCTAACATCACTGAATATACTGTCAGCAACAACAATCTACAAATTATAATCCTGATTTAATTAGAATGTCCTGCAGGTAAATCATCACCTGCCACAATTGGACAGCAACTATAAAGATCCTTGTTTATTCTTACAGGAAATTGATTTGAAGTAAAACGAATATAGCATGAATAAATTATCAGGACTCTATGAAATCTCTTATGAAATATATTAAGGATAATAGAAATGCTATCAAGTATCCTCCTCTTCATTATCATCACTACCATTATATTTATTCATTATCCATCACATAGTGCCCAAATACTACAAACAATAAAATTTCATTTTATTACTATTTATTTATTATAAAAAATCATTTTTAGTTTAAATGATTGGTTTTTGCAATCAAATAAGCAATATAAAATAAAATCTTACCGGTTGTTAGATCCTTTTTCATCTTCCTCAATATCTCCTTCATGACACACCACTTGGTGCTGTAAATTCTTAAGATCTTGATCTATGCTGCTCTGCAGATCAAAGAGATGTTGTTCTACAGCTGCTCTAATTGTTCTTTCCAAGATACTTGAAATAAAACAATGATATGTATTAATAATCTATTTTCTTATGTGTAAATCATGTTGCTCAATATTGTTCCTAGCACACAGAGGATATTCAGCTGAAAAGAAACTAGTTTATTCATTCACTTTTACTACCAAATAGACTCAAACAGTGTGCTTACGTTACAAAAATAAATCTTTATCAAAGCTTTTATTTAAATCGACTGCTGTCATTGTACAGTTCAAAAAGACAGAAAGAAAAGCCACAGTAACAGACTACAGAAAGAAAAAAAACACTACAATCAAAACAAATTCCTTACACATAGAGGATTAATGTAAATTCCTTTATAATTCCAACTTAAAACATGAAATTTTTAAAAATTAAGTCCAAGATCCATTCATCCCATATTCTGATTCAGCATATTTTTCTATCGATTTTTAATTTTAATAATTGGAGGGGGGAAAATTACTGGACTTGACCCACAATCAAGTAAGCTGAAACAAGTGAGTATATCCTAGTTTGCTAACCTACTACTCCCTCCTACCTGGATTAAGTTTTCACTTAAGGATGACCTTCTATCATATTACTTACTATTGGTTCAGGCTTTCCTAAAGAACAATTGTTTAATTTTTTTATTGTAGACTAGTGCCTATTTATTGCTTTATTTATATTTGGTTCCCTGTATCTGAAATCTTATTTTATTAACTGAAACATTAATATCAATATAGATATGAAAACAACGATCATTACCCATAAAGCACTCACTAGTTATATTGCTGTTAATATCATGAATTTTTCTGACACTCATAGTTCAAAGTGATACAATGAAATCTTGTACCAGGTTTAGAAATGGAAGCAGGCTGAGGGCAATCCGAAAGAATAGCAACCTGTCTGAGAATTGGTGGTTTAAATTGTGAATTGTACAATATAAAGGTATAATTTAAAGATGAACTAAAGAGATACAGAAAAAACAAATGTCAAAAGAACAAGAATTTAGGGTCAATACAAGACATGTGCTCTTAGACCAATAAGAAATGTGGGTATATGGAAGATTAGGAAAAGAAAAATGGGGGCTAAAATTAACAGGTATTTTAAATAGTCATTCAATATTAATTCCAAGTTTTTATCTATACTAAAGTCAGCCAGTATTTATTCACCAAAAGGTCAACATTGCAAAAGTTCCATAGCATTACAGGCAGTCCTTGACTTACAACCACAATGGAGCCCAAAATGTGCGTTGCTAAGCAAGACAATTGTTGTCCCATTTTACAACCTTTCTTGCTACAGCTGTTAAGTGAATCACTGCAGTTAAGTCAGTAACATGGTTGTTAAGTGAATCTAGCTTCCCCATGGACTTTGCTTATCAGAAAATAGCAAAAGGTGGATCACATGACTCCAGGATGCCACAACCATTATAAATACATGCCAGTTGCCAGGTGTCCGGATTTTAATCATGTGACCATGGGGATTATGCAATGGTCATTAAGGGTGCAAAATGGTCCTGACACTTTTTTCAGTGCCGCTGTAACTTCGAACAGTCCACTAAACAAATAGTTGTAAGTCGAGGTTACCTGTATACAATGCAATCATGAATATTTTCTATGCCTATGGGGAATTTATACTTACTCTGCAGAAGCTGGCAAGATACTTAAGGGGGAGAGATGAGCACTGCAATGAAAATGATATACAGAGACATTCAGGTTTCATTTCATTTCAGTATATTATAATGATGTTCAATAAGAAACCTAGTATATCAGTGACAGGCTACAAACACTAAAGGCTTAAATACCAGTAAATATAAATGACAGGCTACAAACACTAGAGCCGAGGTGGCGCAGCAGTTAGAGTGCAGTACTGCAGGCTACTTTAGCTGACTGTGATCAGCAGTTCAGCTGTTCAAATCTCACCGGCTCAGGGTTAACTCAGCCTTCCATCCTTCCGAGGTAGGTAAAATGAGGACCCAGATTGTTGGGGGCAATATAAATATACATTGCTTAATGGTGTAAACCGCTTAGAGAGTGCTTGCACTATGAGGCAGTATATAAGTCTCACAAATAATAAATAAATAAATAAATAAATAAATAAATAAATAAATAAATAAATAAATAAATAAATAAATAAACAAACAAACAAACAAACAAACAAATAAATAATACAAGCTTTAGAATCAGGCATAATTCTAGTTGACCAGGTTATGATTTGCCTTTGCCACTCTTTTAAGATTTTCTCATTCAGCATACTTAAATGCAGTCCTTTAACATAACTTCCGCAAGCAAAACAATACAGCAAAATATGAACTGCAAATAGAACAGACCCAGGTGTTGATCTCAACAATAACTATTGTTATTAACCTGTTATTTAGTAATGCTAGGAAAGCCTCTGCAAAGTATTTCAAAGAGGTGCTTTGCAAAGTGTGTTAACATGAAATGTCTTTGAAATGTTAACACAGCCACATCCTTTGCAAGCTGCTTTAAAAGCTCTCCTTAGTTGCCTATGCACAGAAACAGTGTGTTTTTATCAAGGAAAATATACGACCTAGCTTCTTATAAAGATTTTGAAGACAGCACCACTGCTGTTTTTTGAAAAAATGAAGTATGAAAGGAAAAACTATATTCTTTCCTCCACATTAAAAAGGGATGCGTGTTTTGCTTCCTTTCCCTTCAATTTACATGAAGAAATGCAAAATGCTTTTTACAGGAGGTGAAAAAACATTTTTAATTTCCTCCCAGGAAGACATGATATGAAAGAAGAGTGTTTTAATTAACCTAGCAAGAGCCTTTATAGCAGTACAGCTGGGTGTAACATATGACGGAGGACTTCTTATGACTGGCAAGAAGGCAGTTTTATTCATCCTTTAGATTAGTATCTCAACACTTCCACCAGAAAAATTGAGACTATTTAAAGGCAAGAAAGCATTGCTTCTTGGGAAAAAGAAGTAATACATTCAAGGTACCATAATCAAAATAAGTATCGTTCTCATTAAATTCTACACTTTGTTGTACTTGAGTTTTCAAAATATTGTACAAAATATATGAAATTTTAATGAACGGTCTTTCAAAATAACTCCAATTTTGTGTTTCCTTGTTCAAAAAAAATAAAAGGACTACAGGGGTTTTAAAAAATCAGTTAAGTATAAATTTTGTCATTTAATCTTTTGTCATGTTCTTTTCCTACAAAATCTTTATAACAAAGATTAGCAAATCATTAAAAATATTGTGCATCTGTTCAGTATTGATCTAAGTAAACATGATATAAAATAGTTCAGAAAGCAGTAATGAACAGTATTAGTCAAACATCCATAATTTAATGAAGTATGAGAGTAATTAAACAGGGAAATAGCCTCCAAACAAAAAAATTTAGTGGCTTTGCAGGTCAGGAAGAAATGAGGTTTCACATGCAAGTTCAAATGAATGTCTCAAGAACTCAACTTGAATAGAAAATGTTTGATTGGAAGCTCTAGTCAGTTTTAAGTACTGAACCAGGGAGACAAATAATAGAGAAGAACATTATATAAAGTATATTTATCAGTTCACTAAGATATAACTACAAAAAATATTGTATGTTTATTTATTTTGGGAAAAGTAGAACCAAAGGTTTTCCATTTCGGGTATAACTAATTTTAGTAGCAGGACTACCAACAAATTTTCTTCTGTATCAAAAATACCTACAATGTCATAACTTAAAACACAAATTTCGAAGCTTAAAATACAATACTAAATTAGTTTTACAACTGCTTTGTTCGCTATAACAAATGCCATCTTAGTTTTGCTTATACATAAACATATGTCCCCTAATTATTTTTCCCAAATCAACCTCATTTTTTCTTTTACTAAGTAACTGTTAATTTTGGAATGGAAAAACAAATACTTTTCATTTATTGTAACTAATATGAACAAGCTCTTAACCTGTGAAATGGAATGAAGTACTTAAAACAGCATTAATGAGAAGAGAGGACTCATTGGAAAAGACCCTGATGTTGGGAATGATCGAAGGCAAAAGGAGAAGGGGACGGCAGAGGATGAGACGGTTAGATAGTGTCATCGACATAACGAACATGAATTTGGACAAACTCAGAGAGACAGTGGAGGACAGGAGGACTTGGTGTGCTATGGCTATGGGGTTATGAAGAGTCAACATGACTTGGCAACTGAATAATAACTTAAGCACTATATTAACACTGTATTATACTATATACAGAGGATCAAAAGAAATTTTAACAAAATAAAATATTTAAACAAAATTTATTAAAGAAATGAAGGCAATTAGTTTTTAAATAAGCACTTGAATATTCAAAGTTTATGTAAGGTACTTTGATCAGCATTTTATTAAATTATATACTATATAATAGTTATATCTGACAAAGTTCTAAACTTTTTTTAGTGCTTCCAAGGGGGGGGAACCTAGTCAGTAAACAAAACACTCCCCCACCTCAGCTATCTCCAATGCAGTGATTATTCTCCCAAAAACAGTATCATTTCCAAGCCTAAAAAAATCTTATTGTTTTTACAGTCTCTTTCATTAGTTTTACAGATTTTAATATTTCAAGCAGCAGCATTACTTGGGTGAATTCCTGACAAATGACATAGCATGATACAGCATAACCATTTTAATATGTTGTCATAATCTGACAAAATCATGTAAATATTCATAAGCATTATAATTTTAATACCTCAAATAAACAATTAGGAATACATGAAGAGGTTTATTTTCCTTAAATATCATAGATTACATGACTGCAGGGAAATAGCAGTGTATAGCAGTGCATATTTCCAAAGCTAGTTAGCTTTTAAAAGTTATTTCAGTTCTATCATGCAATCCTTTAAATCAGCTTACCTTTGTAGTAGAACTTTGTAAGCCATTTTCATTGTTTTTCCTATTCCAAATGAACATTTCATATGAAAACACTTCATTGGAAAAAACTAAACAGATCAGCAGTCTCTGTTGGCTATTCTGCTTGCTTAATTTAAGTAGTTGCCTCTAAGATAGCACTGAAATACGGCACTAAGTCCTGCAGTCTACATTGAAAAGACTGCAACATGAGGTCACTACTGACAGTAAGCTGCCCAATCAACATTTTAAATTCTAATAGGCAACTCCTGGATACAAGATAGTGGATCTTAAAGGCATCTGAACAGATATGGAACCTTTTCCATTTAAATCTTCACAGAAAAATGTGAAATATATAAATGTCATTCTAATTTCAATTATTCCATATCATAGTTTATATAAGCCCTTAATGCAGCCAAAGAATGGGAAACTCAGATCAAACTGCAATACAACTGGTTTATCCAGCTATGAAAGTAACTAATATTCATCAACAGAGATGAGTACAGAATAAAAGTATCACAGAATGCACAGGCTTTCTATCTTTTGGTGTTATTCAGTACTAGTTAACAGAATAACAGAGTTGGAGGGGACCTTGGAGGTCTTCTAGTCCAACCCCCTGCTCAGGCAGGAAACCCTGGCCTATACCATTTCAGACAAATGGTTGTCCAATCTCTTCTTAAAAACCTCCAGTGTTGGAGCACCCACAACTTCTGGAGGCAAGATGTTCTACTGATTAATAGTTCAAACTGTCAGGAAACTTCTCCTTAGTTCTAGGTTGGTTCTCTCCTTGGTTAGTTTCTATCCAAGTCTGCCTTTAGCTGCTTTGGAGAATAGGCTGACCCCCTCTTCTTCCTAGCAGCTCCTTAGATATTGGAACACTGGTATCATGTCACCCCTAGTCCTTCTTTTCATTAAACTTGACATACTAAATTCCTGCAACCATTCTTCATATGTTTTAGCCTTCAGTCTCCTAATCATAAGAGACAACTATAAATGCACCTTGAATTTTCCTTCCAATTCTCTATAGTGTTATTTATTATTCATCACAAGATATTAATTAATCCTGCAATTTATGAAGACAGAACTATCCAATTTATGAAACAGAGCTGAAGACATTCATAGCATCGACATCTAAAAGTAAATACAAACTTGACATATAAGTGTCAAACATCATCTAAATAATTTGTCTTCAGTACATAACAGATTGGCAATGAAGTAACTACAGAAATATGGCTAGCTACGTGAGCCCTCAGTTAAAAATTATATGCAATGAAAAGGTTAAATCCTGAATTAATCATTGTGTATGTGTATGATAATAAAATGAATACTGTTTTATACATATGCTTTTAATGTGGCCTCTCAAACTAATACTTATGAAATAATCAGAAATAGCTACCGTATTTTTCGGAGTATAAGACACACCTTTTTCCTCCCTAAAAGAGGCTGAAAATTTGGGTGTGTCTTATACTTCGAATGTAGCTTTTTCGAAGCTTTTTTCCCAGCCCTAACGAGGTGCTAACGATCTTCCCGGCTTCCCATTCCCTCCGAAGGTTTTTTCCAGCCCTAAGTCTTTGCAGGCTTGTTTTCATTCCTACTCCCTCTGAAAAAGCGGTGCTTTTCAGCCCTAACGCGGTGCTAACGATCTTCCTGGCTTGCTGCATTTATTTTTATTCCTACTCCCTCCGAAGCAGTTTTTCCTGCCCTAAGTCTTTGCAGGCTTGCTTTCATTCCTACTCCCTCTGAAAAAGGCTTTTTCAGTCCTAACCAGAGGATAAAATAATGTGCTGAAGCTGAACAGACTAAGGACGCTAGCCAGATGAATACCTGGTAGGTAGATTTTTTCCCCTATTTTCCTCCCCCAAAACTAAGGTGCGTCTTATACTCCGGTGCATCTTATACTCCGAAAAATACGGTATTTAAAATAGCTGGGCATCACTCTATATACTCTCTTTCTTCTTTTTACATGATATTGTAAAATTACACTGTGCTCCCCTCTCTGGAATATTCTCCCATCAGAGGTGAGATCTGCCTTCATACTTCCAACCTTCCGAAAGAGCCTAAAAACTTGGTTCTGCCACTTGGCTTGGGGCCCCAATAGGGGCCTGCTACATTGGGGGTGGCTGATGGGGTAGAGAAGATTCTCATCATCATCTTGGTTCTTAACTTTTAATCTTTCCCCCCAATTTTGTTTAGTACTTTTTAACTTTTTATTATATTGTAAGCTGCCCAGAGTCACTGTATTAGAGAGATGAGGAGCAGAGACATTTAATATATACAAATAATATATACAAAAATGTTATTTCCTATTTTTTGGTTCATAACAAATTAGTTGGCTGCTATATTAAGGCTGCTATATTCAAAATATGCAGGGTGCAATAAACAAAATGTTATTTGCCTACATTGCAGTCTTTAAAAAGACAATTTTAAATGGGGTTCTAATACTTTTTTTTTCATTTAAAGGCCTTGTGTCCATTTAGGGATACACTACGGTAGGAAGCAATTGGATATTAAGAAACTATATGGAATTACATAAAATTGTCAGTTTCATTTTTCCTATTGACCATGTAACTTTATTGAGTAGTAGACACAATTAGTGGGATATTGTTTTGACTTCATCTAACATTCTATATATTAATACACCCTTATTTTCCTCCTCTTGTTAAAATATATCTGTTAATATTATTACTCACAACATCAGTCTATTAAATCAGGCAAGTGTTCAAGGAAACAAATTTGAAGTCATTACAGGAATTGAAACACCCGCACCCCACCCCACCGCAATAGTCCCCTAAAGCAAGCTTAGAGATGTCCCCAGCATCATTATGGTGGAAGCCATCTAGAATAATGTTTACGTTTACACCTTGCCGTTTTTCCTCAGGAATCAGGCTAGCCACAGTGGGAATGCTGGATCCTGAACATTAACTAAACTCATTTTACATTCCTACAAAGGTTTTTTTTAAAACCATGCATAAAGCAGCAAACGAGTCAGAACTTTCAAAAATTGTTTCAAGCTAAATTGTTAATTTTGGCTCATGCCAAGTTCTTGAATGAAACAATAAAAACACAAAACTATTATTTCATTAATTGTGAATGGTTATATGAAGCGTTGCTATCCTGAAATTTTGTCTTGAGTCCATGATTCAAAATGCAACTATTTTAAACTCTATTTTGCATTATCAGAGAATCACTCTGGTCTAGATGAAGGAAACTCAGGTCTGAGATCTTTGTGTCAATTTGACTACATCACTGTATCTAAGTCTGACTTCTGGGACAGAATGGTTGGAAAGTTGTTTCCAAAATTTTGCATAACTAAAATACTAAAATTCAACACTAAAAACAGAAGCATATATAGTACTGAAGTATACTAGAGTGTATTGCCTAGTAATACCATCCTTAGTATCTTTGCTGATACCTTGTTGAGGCTGAAACACTACATGACTCCAGGATGCTCTCCATCATATCTTGGGGCTCTGTATCTTCCCTATATTTTGGATCCTCTGTGTTTTCTTCTTCTTCCTCTTCTTCTGGCAGTTCTTCAGGCTGCTCAAGCTTTATATCATCTTCATCAAACAAATCATTTATCTTTTAAAAAAAACAAGTAACATTATTAAATTCCACACACTGGAGGGAAACTATATGTTAAAAAATAAGATGGATCAAACTTTATTGATACCTATGTTTTGGATCTCAACTCAACAAACATGTATCAATGAACCCCTGGACTCGCAGCCAGGGGTAATGCCTATAATATATAACTTTAAGCCAATACACAAGAAGAAAAACAAAGACATCTATTCCTTGAAGAAAGGCACAAGATTTTTAAGAGATTTAATGTAAATCTCTTTAGGTAACGAGATTAAATCTTCTTTAAGTAAAGCACACATAATATCATGAAGAGTAGCAGTGTTCTCTAGCTTAATAATACTGAAATCTCTGCTCTCATTTCTGAAAGCAATTGAATGAAATCTCAATCTAGCATAGATGCAATAGACTAATTTTGTGTTCAAATTTCATCACCAATAGGTAAGTCATCTATTTCCAAAATCTGCTTAGACACACTGATTCTGTGCATATGTATTTTTCTTGCTTCTTACTAGTTTTCATGCTTATTTTCCCAGTAGGAGACAGAGGGGTTAAAGAGTAACATTAAATGAACTGGTTTGCATAACTATTTTTCATGCTGCACTTGCAGAGAAAAGAATTTTTACCTGTTTTATTGTATTTATTAAATTTTTATGCCACCAATCTCCCCTCTAAGGTGACTTAAATAAATTATGTACATATAACTGGAGCATGCTATAATTATTATTGCTAGATGAATGAACTGAACAAAACTCTTATTTGTTAAACCATGATTTTCTCTTAGTTTAAATATCAACAATTTAAATCATAGCACTGCACATACTATATTTGAACATTTATACTATGTTTCAGAAAATGCTACATACTTTTCCTCTCTCGTGTAGCGAAGAGAAGAGAGAAGCATGAAGAGTATAATGACAAGGCTAGACTTGATCACATCTCATTAAAACATAGATTAATGTTAAGGTTCCCCTATGAGAACTGGTTTTGTTTAATAATTGAGTAAAATAGCTAATAACTGCATTTCTACAAACAAGACAACTAACATTACTTTAGAATTTTCATTTGGGCTACTCTCTGAAGTATATAAGAAATAACAGGGTTCTATTACAACGCAGTTATTTCAAGCATCTTCTGCATATGGTAAAAGAAAAGGTAGGAACATAAATGAAGTCCGATTAGTAAACTGAACTAGAATTTATAAACACCTCACAGTACACTATACAGCAAAATATTTCTATTTTTACATATTACAAATATTTTATCTATCCAAAAATGCATGAGTTTCTTACCTGCTCCGTTACTGAACTTAAATCATTAGATGAGAAATCTTCCTCTTCATTTTCAAAGAGTTCATCATAATTTTCTAGCAGTCCTGCCATTATTCTGCTAACAAGTTCTTGCTCTTTCAGATCCTCCACATCTGTGTAAATGCTTTAAGAATGTCCAAAACTAAATTCATGTTTTTAACATTATTTTATCAAATGATGTTAATATTTTCTACTCCAGGGTTACCAGAGGTAAAGATTAAAAAGGACTCCCTATATACCATTTTCCTCCCTAACGCTAGACAACCTTCTAAGAGCACCAGCTACAAGAAATTACTATTTTGGTTTGTCTAGCAAACAGGGCCACTGCTTGAATTACCCCATTCAATCTTGCATTTCTGAAATTAGGAAGAATGAGATCTATTCATCACATTAATCAGAAAATGATTTACTATGCATTCTGAGCATCAAATATAATTGTGGAATTACATTTGAAAAAATAAGTAATGGGCAGATCCAATATTTAAACAAAAATTGAGTTTTGTTAATTTAAAGTAATTAACAAAATTTTTGTTAATTTAGCAAAAGAAAAAACTTTTTACACTATTTTAATAAAAAAGCAAAATTTAAGGAGCATATAATTTTAACATATTTAATAAAATAATTTGAATGGATAAAATTAAGGAAGGTAAAATAAATTACTTAATTGTTAGATTACAGGAGAAATTTCTTAAATACACTTTTACTCTAAACGGGAAGGGAACAATATCTTACTGAAAGACATCAGGACCAAAAACTGCAGCCAATGAAGTTGCAGACCAAATCTCTTCATGATGTGATGCTACATTAGCTAAAAATCTACACAGAAACTTTAATAAACTGTAATTCACAGGCGGAAGTTGTTGCAAGAGGAATCTTAATTTTCTTCCAAATTCATCTTCATTATAATCTGCAAAGTGTGATAGAATTTTCAATAAATTTTAATGCACTATTCCACATTTGATAAATTTCAATTCAAATAGCAGTATGAAGTTTCATGCAGAACCGTTCAATTCCATTTTAAATATAAATGTTACTTTTAAGTGAAAAAACTTTTCAGTAATTGAACATTTTTACCTTATTTTCTGCCCGATTTTAGCAATCTTTCCTATCAACCCTAGTTTGTTGTATAATTGTTTGTTAGTTTTATGTTATTTTTATCTTTATCAGATGCATTTTAATTATCTAAACAGATATGTACACAAAATGTATTTTAATATGTAATAAAAATTTCCATCCTCTCCCAAGTATTGTAGTCATTTTATACCAGGAATTAACATCTGAAGCTGTTACTACTTCTATACAGTTTGTTATATTTTAATATTTTAATTGTGTCAATAGCCTTTCCATCTTGCTGACAGAAAACATGACTGCATTCTATATATTCATATTAACCAAAACACCAGGAGGAGAACACACAGATACCAAGTTACTAAGTTATTCATTTCTTTTGCAAAATATGTATCACAAGCATATCAGATTGGCTTTGAAAAAAGGTATTATTAGACTGAAAAAAAAATATTGGATAAAAATATCTATATTTAAATATAGTACATGCAGCCATCAAGAGCTATATTCCCATTCTGTTTATTTATAATGGTTCAGAGAACTCATGCACATTGCTCAGTTGTTCAAGTTTAGCTCTTTATCAGACCTTTGTTATGCAGGTCTGTGTCAATCTTTTAAGGAAGCTTTTTAAGAATGCCTTTTCCCAGTTATCTGAACACACAAGTATATGTACAGAAAAGACATCTATCAGAATCGTTGCTAAAACAAATGCTCAGAGGACCTAGAAAGAGGCTTGAAATGAGTGGATCAAAACCTTTAACAGATAGTTACCCTTGACATTTCTGAACAGCAAGTTCACAAGAGCACATCTGCTTGCCTTGCCAAGCATTCCTGCAATTTTCAAACCTATATCTACCTACATACCAAGATATGACAGTCACTTCTAAATCTATTTTGATTATCAATATTAAGAAAAATATAGTTTATTTAGCAATTGATTGCCACTCAATAGAAGAAACTAAAACATATAGGTGCATACATTCAGAATATTTTTCTATTAATTCTAGAAAAGAGTTTAAAAATGTTTCTGAATGTTTCTAAAGAAATATGAAATATCAGTTGAAGATATCATTCAAAACGTTTTCAAAATGTCTAAACTTTCAAAGTATCTAAATTTATTTGTGGTTCCATGTGTTGAAATGTTCACATAATTTAGATACAGTTAAACCACAAGAAATAAATGCAAGGATATTTTGACACACATGGACTTCACTCAGTCCATCCAACACATATTCTTTGAAAGGTCAACTGACTAGCTTTTATGTTAGATTGTTTACAAATTTCTGAGAAGGGAATCACATAAAAATAATTATGTCGGGATTTATTAAGACAATTTCATTTTCTTTTTAGTTTTTCAGATATAGAGATAGGGCCAAAACCTATCTATATATATCCAGTGGATATCAAATTAACTGAGCTCCAAACTAAATAAACCCCAATCATCAATAACATAGTATGCATTTATATGTGTGAAGAGGTAGGTAGGTATTACAATATAACCGTAATAAATGTTCTGTTTACATAATAATCATTAAATGGGTCTAAAAGTGGGAGAAGTGCTATTCCCACTACATACAGCTTTTATTTTTATCAATATCAATGCAAGGTTCCCAGTGATCTTGACACACATTAGGAATATTACAGAGGAAAATGTTTCAGGCATTTTAAATTTCCAAATTAACTATTTCTGAGCATTTTTTTTCCATATATATTGAAGTCATTCCAATACCTTGAGGCAGTTGTATTAAATGCATATGAAGAGTGCCAGGAATAACTGGTTCTGGAAGTGCTTGAAGAAAATATCTAAGAAGACTAATAGCAGAAGGTACATCTGCTTCTTTAACCAGGTCCACATCTTCTCCATTATCATATCTTTGCCGAAGCCACTCCACTGTTTCTGCATTCCCATTGACTTGAAAAAGTCCTTCTTGCTCTAGACCTCCTTCAATAGAATGAAAAACCAATATTCCCTTTAAAATGAAAATACATTCATTTCTTACCTATGAATGTCACAAAAACAAGCAAAAAAGAGGACCTCACCAACGCTGCTACCCAAAGAAACATTTACGAACATCAACAAAAATATTGGAGCAGTGTGCAAAAACATTTATAATTTAACAATGAAACCCATAAAACTTCCAATTTCAAGTTTATGGAACTTTTGAATGGAAAATAGGCTGAAGACTGACTAGAGGTTGTGAAATGGAACATTACATGCTGAGAAGAGCTTGTTTCTTGCTTGGAATACAGGTAGCCCTAGACCTAAGACTGTAATTGAACCAGGAATCATGGTTGCAAGTCATGGCAGTCATTAAGCGGGTTACTGCATGACTGTGTCTGATTTTATGACTTTTGCGGCAGTCAAGCATATGGCACAGTCGTTAAGTGAACACTGGGGTCCTTAAGCAAACATTGAAGTTGTTAAATGAATCTGTTTTTCCCAATGGGTGTTTTTTGCTGGAAACATGAAGTAAATGCTGGAAACTGGCAAAAAAACTGCCCAAAATTGCAGTTGAAGGATCATGAGATGCTGCAAATGGATATAAATGTGAGCTGGTTGCTAATATCCAAGATGCAGTCACATGACCACGGGGTATGTGGGTGCAGGCATTGGAGGTTCAAAAACAGGTTATAAGTAGTTCTGGGGAGGTCTATCATAACTTCCAACAGGCACTAAGAAACCAGTCAATAAGCGAGGACTACCTATACTAATACAGTATGTCAACTAACATTTGTTTTGTGCTCAAAATAGGATGCTTAGGGCATTTATTGAAGTTTCACACTTAAAATAGTTCAAATCTTCTCAAACATTTTACACACAGGTAAAAATAAAATGTACTAATAGTTTCTCCCATGAGATTTTATTTGTGCACTGGAACTTTCTCTTGCTCTTTCCTCCAAATCCACTTACAGAATGTTCTCAATCCACAAGAGCAGATTTAGTGAGTATATCAAGGGATGGGAGAATAATTTGTTCCGTTACATGTAATCCTCAATTTACAACCATTCATTTAACAATCTTTTGAAATTGTCAGAAAAAAATGGCTTACGATCTCTGCACTCACACTTATGACCATCGAACCACCCCTGTGGTCACATGATCACAATTCAGGCACTTAGCAACCAATTCAGAATTATGGTCAATTACAATGTCCTGTGGTCATTGTGATCACAATTTGTAAATTTTGTTCCTAATTTCCAGCAAAACAACACCCATTGGGAAACCAAATTCACTTAGTAACTTCAGTGATTCACTTAACAACCGCTGTAAAAACTGTCATAAAATCAATTCTGACTTGATTTATGACCAGAACAATTTAACATGGAGATTCCAATCCCAAGATGTTTCTTAGATTATAGGAGTGGTAAAAGAAGACAGTAGGATGGCATTCACTGTTATAAAGCATAGGAGAGAATTACATTCAAAACTTTCCAAGAAGAATATGTACAAAGTATTTATATTTTCAAGTTTTAATTTTAGCATTAAGGTACAGGACAAAAATACATACCATGTTCCTCAATATAGTCCACGACATGGCGGACTATGAATGGAACTTCATTGCCTGGTTGCCCTTCCTGTTGCAGTTCATCAAGTGGAATTCCAAATATTTTATTAGTAAGAACAGAGTTGCAATTACTCAAAGAAGGGGAGGAGCTCTTCCTCATATCTTTATGCAGCCCAATGTCAAAGTGTCTTTCTGAAAATAAATTAGTTGTAGATTTAACTTCTTCAATGTAATGCACTGTTTCCCACAGATATTTATTACCTGAAAAAGGATTAGAACTGTCTCTAGTAATAAACACCATCTCAAAGTGATGATTTCATTAGATGCTGTCTGCCAGGCAAATTTAGACTAGAAGCTAGGTAAACCAGAATGAATACCAAAATTTGGTTAGCTATTTCATTTCCTGGATAAGGCTTGTCTCCAGTTTAGTTGTTGTTTTTTTCATTAAAAATTCTTGACAATTACAAATCAAAATGGTAAAAGTTTATTATAAGTAACTGCTTTCAAGTAACTGCTTTCAAGACTGTATCAAGTTTCTATCACGCTTTAGAATGAGAAAAAGCCAAGACTTACTCCGATGTATTAGAATTTTGTTAAGAAGAATGTAGATAAACTGTCGATAAAAGGATATTCACATCAATTATTTTCATATGTACAATTATTAAAACGTTTTAAAATAGATAAAAGAATTTTTGGTTTTGAACAATGTAAGCAGTGTGCACACTGTAGCAGGCTGATAAATCTTTCATCAGGTGAAAGATTTCCTCAAACTTTTGGAGAGACATCTCACAGTAAAAGGGAACTGCAATAATACTTTTATTCAACCCCATTTGTCTTGTAATTTCGGGATTTAAACCAAATACATCTCTATTGCTCTAAACACTTAAAGGTGGGAATGCAATTTTAAAATATAGCTGCCTACTATTCTGAAACAAACCACTTTTCACTAACTTTAAGCACATTATAAACTGATTGACTGATTATTTATAATTTTTATCACATACTGCTTAATAGAACAGATGATGACCATATACAGCAACTTCACTGCTACATGGAACCCACAAAATACTTCTGGGTGGGTTTTGAACTATCTCCAAAAGTTATTAAAAATCAGAATGTACAATTCTGAGCATTAATTATCAACCAGTTTAGGTCTATGCCTTTTGAATAGTACACAGAACTACTTTTGGCTAATTTCATCCTTTTACAAACATTTTAAAATATAATTTTAAAAAATAAGGAAGAAAACTGGATTTTCTTAAGGATAACTCCAATAAATAAATAAGTAGTATCTTAAATACAAAAAAGCTAAATTTGAATAGATATTCTAACCAATATGTACTTTACAATATGAGAAATCTGGGGGGGGGGAAGCTTTACATATGAAAATACGCGCAGACTACCCAGAGTTGCAGATCACAGTGTCTTTACCAAACTACTGAAGAATGCTCTCCATTATGTTCCATTTTTATAAAGCAGTACCTTTGAAATCAATACATCTTAAGAATATCCTGAGAAAATAATAATAGTTGAGAACACCTACCTCACAGCACTTAAACACCTATGTTCACAAAATATTTTCTATGCCAGCTACCTTTACTGACCAAGCATTCTTTTGTCATTTATGGTTGCTTAAGGTTATGGCAGAAGATCAGCCTGTAGTTCCTCATTGAAGATGGGCAGAACTTGATCAGTATCTCAGCTATTAATCTGCAAAACACACAAAAGCATTTGAGTACTTGATCTCTTAACAATGTAGTCACAATACACATTACTGTACTCAAAAAGAAAACTAAATTCGGTAGCATGTAATACATTTCCCATTTGAAAATTTTTGACCTTCAAACACCTCATTCTAAAATCAAACTCCTTGTTTGTAGTTTAGGGCATTTGTTTGGGACTTACTAAAAGTATTCCAATGCTATTTCAACCCTGCCAGAAATGTTTCCACCTTAAGAATTGTGTTTCAATCTTAAACTGAGGGCATTTCATATTCAGCATTTTTCCAGGATGATCCACACATCATCAGAACACTTTCTGTAAGGTTATCACAATTAATTTGCCCTCAGAATGCAATGCTTCATGTTCAAAACCAACAAGTAACAGAAATTTTGCACTCCATTGTATGGTCCAAATCAAATTTAAGAATAGATCATTGTTTAATATTATTGATTGACAATGTTAATTATGCAATACAATGATTCTCAAGGTGAATATTATATACAAGAGAAGAATGTACAACTCTAAAACACATGTTTTCTCCTAAGAAAGTATGCATTGTTATAAATAGGATTAGTTATTGAGCCAGAATGGAGCAACATTCTGTATGGTAGTCTACCAAAATACAGAAATATTTTATCATGAGTTAGAGCAGGGGGTGTCAAACTCAAGGCCCACGGGCCGGATCCAACCCAAGAGGTGCTTAGATCTGGCCCGCGAGGCCAGCCTGGAAATAGCAAAGGACTGGCCTGTGGTGCCTCTGCTGCAAAAAATGGGGCACGAGGGGGCACGTGCCCCCCCCGTGCCCCATTTTTGGCCTGGACAGCTTCCTGCAACACCCTGCGGGCAAAAACAGGGGGGCCACAGGCAGCCCCCCACGCCTCATTTTGGCCAGCAGGGTGCTTCAGGAGGTAACTGCTTATAATTTACCAAATACTCATTTGCCCTTCTTTGCAGGTAGCTGCACTGGCCATTAAAGAGACATAGTAAATCTCAACCTGGAAGAAAGTTTTGCCTCCATTTTTCACACAACGGCTTTCACGTTAAGATGGCTTAATCCTGGTTTCACAAAACAAAAGGGGCCCTCTGTAATGAATTAATTAAAATACAATTATAGCTAGTAAATAAACATGGATAACCCATTTCCTAAACTGAATTACTATACTCAATTATTTAGAGTACGGGTAACCCTCGATTTATAACCATTATTTAATGACTATTTGAAGTTACAACAGCACTGAAAAAAATAACTGTTTTTCACATTTATGATCGTTGCAGCATCCCTATGGTCATGTGATCAACATTCAAACACTTGGCAACTGGCTCATATTTATGACGGTTGCAGCATCCTGAGCTCATTGATCACCTTTTGACTTTCTGACAAGCAAAGTCAATGGGGAAGCCAGATTTACTTAATCCTGCTACTAACTTAACAACTGCAGTGATTCACTTCACAACTGGGACAAGAGGTCATAAACTGGGGCAAAGCCACTTTAACAACTGCCTCACTTAGCAAGAAAATTTTGGGGCTCAATTGTAATCTTTTAAGTTGAGGACTACCTGCAGAACACCAACCGATACCTATTTAGAAAGTTTCCACATCATGCAAAAGAAACACTACAAACTACAGTGATATCACTAAGACAGTCACACAGCTCACTTATGGTATAGGGAAAAAACATGTTTTGGAAAAAAATGTATATATTCATTTGCGCAGTTCTTTTATATTCCATCCTAATTCAGTTTAAATTATCTATTTAAAAAGTCATGGAATATGTACTATTTCTAACAATTCCTAGAGGGCTATCTATATTAGTCTTTTGCTACAACTGCAATAAAGAGCAATAAGCAAGTATTCTTGTACAAATATTTTAAACCATTAAAGTTACTCCAAAACAATACTTTTAGTATTGGAGCCGAGGTGGCGCAGTGGTTAAAAGCAGCACTGCAACCTACTTCAGCTGGCTGCTAGTTCAGCAGGTCAGCGGTTCAAATCTCACTGGCTCAAGGTTGACTCAGCCTTCCATCCTTCTGAGGTTAGTAAAATGAGGACCCAGATTGTTGGGGGCAATATGCTGAACTCTGTAAACCGTTTAGAGAGGGCTGTAAAGCACTATGAAGCGGTATATAAGTCTAAGTGCTATTGCTATTTAGCTTCCTATGGAAAGTAATCAACACAGTGGTGGGTTCCTACCGGTGCGGTCCACTCTATAGCACCGGTAGCGGCCCACTGGTGACGTCACAGTACCGGTGTGGTCGGTTGCCAATGCCTGGGCGCCACCATTTTTTTTAAAAAAAAAATATTATTATTTTTAAATTTTCTTCTGCGCATGCCCAGAAGCCGAGCTTCCAGCACTGCGCATGCGCTGCCTTCCTACCCCACAGTGAGTCCAAGCAGGGGAGGATGGCTGAGGGAGCACGTGAGACGCTGAAAGAACGAGCGGCAGGAGCTATCTCCATTCCCCTCCCTTCAGCAGTCCGAGAAGCCACGAACGTGCAGTGATGATCCTAGGCATTTTCGCACGTTTGAGGCTTCTCGAGCTGCTGAGGGGAGGGGGAATGGGTGGCAGGACCTATCTCAGTTCCCCTCCCTTCAGCAGTCTGAGAAGCCACACCCACCCGGTCACATGGTCGGCAAGCCACACCCACAAAATAAGCCACGCCCAGAGTGGTAGTAAAAAAATTAGGAACCCGCCCCTGAATCAACACCATTTAGATAACAATACACTAATTTTATCACATTAACAATACTAAGTTTATGCCATCAGGTCCAACTTTTGCTTCCTTTCCCCACAGGGAAAACCACCGTCTTCACAATTCTTATCTTTGTAGATACAGATACATCATGGTACCTGAATATTTTTTTCAAGGCCTTTAATGCTACCCTACCAAATTCAAGTTTTCAAAGTATTTCTTGACTGCTGGTTCCTTTACTGTTCATTGTTGATCCTAAAAGGCAGAAGCTACCCATCACTTCAGTATCTTCTTTGCCAATTCTATGCCGGTTGCTGTACTTGCTACAATTATTTTGACCTTATTTATATTTAATACAGTCTCATTTTTTCACTCTGCTCCTTCACTTTTGTTACTAGAGATTACAGAGCATTTGCATTTTCAGCTGAGTATCAGTACAGTCCAGGTTATAGATGTTTCTACCTCCAATTTTAAAACTTATCTGCTTCCAATCCATAACCTCTCTATACTGAACATATAGATTTAACAAAAGAGGGGAGACTATGCAGCTTGATTTCTTGTGAGCTGGTCTGTTCTATCATGTTCCACCACATGGACCATAACTTCCTATCCTGTATATAAGTTTGCATGAGAAAAAGATGTTCTTGGATACCAATTTTCCTAAGCACATTCCATACCTAGACATGGCCTACTATATACAAGGCCCTTTATACAATCAACAAATCGTATTTGATTTCTGGCACTCTTTGGCCTCTTCAGTTATCCAGCATGCATCAGCCTCTGTCGGGCACAAGGAACTACACCCACACTGTGAGTCCATCAAAATTACTTCTTTATTGTTGCAATGCCTATTTATGAGAATCTAACTAGACTGGCTGAATTTTCTTAGGAATGGTCAGAAAAGGTTTCAGGGACTTTGGGGAAGTAAGGCCTGTCCCATTTTCTGCTGTGAAGGGATTCTAATCTTGGCCCCTTCTTCAAACCTCCCACCACTCTAGCTGGAGATTCCACAATAGCAATAATGTCTCATGTTCCTCTGCCTTTTCTAAAGCCAGCTTGGACATCTGGCATTTACCTTTCTGTACAGAGCACTAATCTGTGTTGAATGATCCTAAGCATTATTTTGTTAGCATGGGAAATTATTGTATTACTGGATATTATATGACAAGTCTCCTTTCTTTGATATTAGTATATAAATGAATCTCTTCCAATTTTATTGGTCACTGTGTCTTCTCCGGGTTTGCTGGTTACAACCTTTACTAATCCTTCTGTTGTTTGCCATGCTTTCATTTATTCATTTGTTTGTTTATATTCTGTCACATTATTTTTACAAATAATTCAAGATGAGGCACATATCCAACACACCTTCCTCCTCCTATTTTCCCCAATCATCCCATGAAGTGGGTTGAAGAAACGGATGTTCTTCTTGAAAATGTTGGTATAAGTTCAAATTATACTGCAGCAATTAATTGGCTTCCTTCTTCCACTCTGATTTGGAACGTGCATATAAAGCCGTCTGTGATCTGTTCCACAGTCAGCCAATGGCAACTTCTTCGCTATTATAACTAAATTCTTCCATTTCCTTGTGCCACGAATAAAGCAAATTTTATTTCTGTGTACTCCAATCAAGTGATGTCCATGAATACAGGCATTGTTTGGTTGAAGACTACATTCCAGTCCAACTAGTTTTCCTTCTTAGTATTTCCAACTTTTCATTATTAATTATGGAAATCTAGTGAAAACAAAATTAGCTGCAACCACAAGCCCACCTTTAAGTTGTAATTAACATTTTTAATATAAGCCTCTTAGTCATTTCTGAAAATACAAAGCAATTACAAAATTATAGCCATGAAGTCCAACATTCTTTCCTTCCACTAATGTATTTCTAAATATTCAACCATTACAAAATGGTCACTTTTAATCAGATTTTCTAAGTTCATTTTAAAAGCTATCCCTACTGTCCACAGTTCTTACACATAAGAAACGATACAGCAACAAAAAATCATCAACTTTATTCCAATGTTCACACTTAAAGGCTGAAAAGGTTGGAGTGATTTGTCTTTGTCAATAAGAGCATCAGTACGATATACTATGATTAAAATGTTGGACTGTGACCCAGAGACTCAGATTCGACTTCCAACCATGGAAACTGGGGAATCACTCTCTGCCCAATGAACTTTATTAAGTTATCATTGAGGAGGGGGGAAACAAAGGGAGGAATACGAGACTGTATCAAACTCCTGAAGGAAAGGAAATATAAATTTAAGAAATAAAAAAGCAAGAAGCAAATCATAGATAAAAATTCAAATTCTAACCATAGCAAAATAGGGAAAGCATGTAGGCTTCTGTAATTCCTTCCAATTCTTTTACCAGAAGTGTAAAAGTGGTGTTACTAGAGGTATACTTTGTTCTGTGTAAAAAAGTAATAGGCTGCCTATGTGTTTTAGTCCCCTCCTCCTCTTGTTTATGGGTGTACTTGTCTATATGCACACTCGGGCATTTACAAGGCAGTAAATGTACTGTATATTATTCTCTGGGGTTTATGACTAGAGTGAAAAAGAGAGGGAAGTTGAAAATGAAAGAGTGGCAACATTTGAGCAGCTACCTAGCTGAATTCCCTAAAAGGACATATCGTTTATTTTTCTCTAAAACCCTCCTCCCCCCATTTTGAACTTACCTTTCTTTTGCCACCCACCCACCCAGATCTGATTGGATCCAGTTCCTATACTGGGCTTGGGGAAAAATGAAAAAGCCAAGTCTTCTTTCAAATACTTGACTCCTTGTTATTTCATGGACATAGCCGTGGGTGTTGATATTACAATAATACAGAAATAGTCTAACATTGCCTTTGCATCAGATTTTTTTAAACTTCCAGTATAATTTCTTGCTACTCTCTCATCTACTGAGTTTTTCAAGATCTGGCACAAGGCATTAGATACTGTACTGTTTAATAGTTGGGCTGAAATTTCTAAAATATGTAACAATTAGAAATATAAAATCAAATAGCTTAGTGGCAAGTACAACATAGCAAAAAGCTTTAACAAACAATAGTATTTTTAAAAATAATAATAAAAGGTTCATTTAGATGGAAAATTAATGAATTAGCTCAAACTTGCTTTAAAAATTATATTCAAACAATAAAATAATTGCAGATAATCACAATTCCAGAAGACAGAGTTTCCAATAATATAGTCCAAAAACTGCAGTTATAATTTTTATTCCACCAAAGATAAATTTTAAAGATTAGTACTTCAGGTGGTAAAATACTATTGAACATAGCATGATTTAAGGCAAATGGAATGGAATTCATTTTATTCTAAAATTCTTATATTTTTTCATGTGGAAAAATATGAAATGTAATTGTTAAAGTTTCTGTCATTATCATTCCCATACAAAACTCCTAAAATTCTCCTAGAATTTTGTCATTTCATTTTCAAACCAACTCATTTAATCACATTTATTTTTAATTTCATACTCAGTTAGAAGCTCCATTTTTATCCTTTTAACCCACAATCCCATCATATTAATCTGCATTTTTTCTATTTTAGTTCCTTGCCTGTTTCATTATATTCTCTGCAGTTTTACTTTTATATACATACATATTATACATATACATACATACACACACACACACACACACACACACACACACACACACCCCAAGTATATATTCCTACATTTTTGCAAGAATCAATCTTTTTTTTTGTTTTTTTGTTTTCCTTACTCACAGCTCCTTCCAATACAATGTGGCATAATGGTTAAGGGAATAGACCAGCCCTACACAATTCTTAGAGGGGAAACGGCCAGACTGATATCTTAAAAATAAACTGTGGGCTATTATGGAATACTTGGCCTGGTGATCAGTTAGTTATCTGGTGGCTAGCAGCACCACGCAGCACTGGAGCTGGCATTGCTCCTGAGGCTTAGAAACATTGGAGGTGCTGGTGGCATGTCTTTTGAGGGAAGAAGTAGCTTTAAAAACCAGGGCGGCAGCAGTACATCATTCATGGCAACAGCAATATTTGGTACCAATGGATTATTTTTTTGAAAAACACTAGTGGATCACATAAGGATGCTTGACATGCAGAATACAGCCCGTGTATTGCGTAGGTGTGGATTAGGCTACGAATGAAGAGATCAAAGTTCAATTCCAGCTTCAGCTATGAAAGCTGGGTGACCTTGGTCACTCTTCTCAGGTAAAGCTTCCTCACAGGGAGAAAAACAGAGAAGGGAAAACTAGTATACAACTTTGGACTCCTACAGTATTAGGGCTAGGAAAACTGAGATAAAAATCCACCAAATGAATAAATAAATCATTCCACCAAGCATCTTTCATACTCCTTTGATATAGCCTCATGTATTTCTATGGCATTCTGTGCATTCAGTCTGTTACAATCTGCTTCCACACTTAATCCTGAGCATCACATTAAATTTATTCTGTTGGAAAATTAATCTATCCCTTATGTTTTTATGCACAATCTATACTTGCTTGTCCTGCAGTTGTTCTACTTCCTTTAATCTCCTTTACCAAATATTTACCATTCTCATACATTCCTGCATCAGTGAATGACTCATTTACATTCTCCTAATTACTGTGTTTTATTCTCATTCATTTATTCATAGCAAGTTAACTTTTTCCTCTGGATATATTTAGAACTCCAATATTTAGAATATTGCCGTTTTCCCCAAATTCATCCCTGGTTCTTTCATTATCATCATTCAATGGAGAATTACATGCAACTATCATCTTCTTATAAATTTCCACATTCATGTACACACACAATTAATAGCAATTTATACTTTATGCCATTCATTTTAGCTTCTTCATAACTAAATCTATACCTTCATTTCATGTGTTCAGTAACTCCACCCTATAAGATTAAGCTATCTTCATTCTTATCACAAACACACAATATAATTATTTGTCCTTGTTAATTCATGCTCTTTGCTATTTACTTTTTTGCATTCCAAGTTGAATTCTATAGGTTATAGTTGTCTTTAGATGATCCCAAAAATGGGATCCCATCATAGCACTGCTCTGAGGCTTTCATATATGTAATATTCATCATTGATAGAGAATAGATGCATACTAAGTTTCCAGCCTAAGCCATAACCATGTCACATGCAGCATTTCCTACTAATGATTAGTAACAGCCAATTTTGGCAGAGCTAAAGTCTAGTTTGATTGTGTTATTCTATGCACACTAGAATTAGAGACTACCACTATATTGTTTCCTGAATGTCACAAATTAGGGGATAGTATTAAGCAGGTATAAGGATACATACCATGACAATGACAATGAATGATATTAGTGTGAACTGTTTCCTTATCTCATGTCTTTTAATTTTTTTGGTTCATTCTTCTTCTCTCTCCTCTGCTCAACATTCTCTACTATGAAACAGCATGGTGTCATTGGATTACATGCCTGACATTACAAATAGACCTCGCTTAATGACTGGTCGCTTAATGACCATTTGAAGTTAACACAGCCTGGGAAAGGGTGCTTTACAGACTGTAAAGCATTTCTGACTGCTGTAAAATATTGTATCAATCCCCATGATCACGGAAGATAGCCCAAAAAACATGGAGCCATCTGAACATCTGAATCTGGACAGGCCATGCCAGAACTAAGGCAAAGCTCTTTAAGTGGGGAATGGCTGACACCTGCAATGTGATTGTTTCACCGGAATAAACTATAACACATATAGTTCAAGAATGTCTCATCAGGAAATTTCAAGGCAGCTGGGATGATCTCCTGTCTTTAAGATCTTATGCTTGCTATTTCTTACTCCTTTTCTGTATTTTGCATCACAATGTTTACTCTGAAAGGGGACAGCATAAGTATATTTGTGTGTAAGATTTTTAATAATTTCCATAATAGTATTAAGATTTTTATTACACTGTTCCGTTTGATTTAAAATCTCCTCTACAAGGAAAAAAGAAAGTTACTTGCCTTATCTAAATATTGTTATTTGCTATAATTTCAAAAGGTTTTACTTCTCACAGAACTACCCACTCCTCTGCCACATTCCCTTGTATTCTGGGTTCTTCTCATCCTCCACAGCCAACAAACTGTTTAGATGTTTCCCATTCTCAAAAACCTTGTAATATAAGTGTAATTAAAAACACACTTGAAATAGGTTGTGTTTTTGAATTATCTTCCTTATATCCTTCTAGAAATTATTTTTAAATATACCATTTCACTGTAACTCTTATTCTAGCATGCTTAACACTAATCACAACATACCCATCTGCACAGATGTACAATATTCAGATCTGAAGTAGAGTGTTTCATATCTGGCACTGACATGTTCACTGTACCTGTCAGAGGCTTCTTAAAGAAGCTGCATCTAAGGAACTATTGGACAACTCAGATGCATCATTATTTTGAATTTAATGTGGTGCTTCACAATATACTCTTTTCATAAAGAAAATTCATCTGCATTATTTGTATCAGCATATCAGATAAAGAATTCTTCAAGAAAAAAATAAGTTAGAGATCTTTGTTGTCAAGGAAGATCTCTTCTAAAACTGAAGATGACAAAGAATACACATAGAATTTCAAACAACAGGAAGCAAGTTACTGCTAAGCAATATTCTCTGCCCCCCCCCAAAAAAACATTGAGGATTCCAGTGGTGACACAGCCCAAGCATCAAATGCCCTTCCCACTATGTAGTAACTGAGGTAGGAGGAAGAGAGGGAGAATAGCAGGTCTTTTCTCACTTGCTCCATCCTTCCTTCAGCACTGCTATCCTACTACACCTGCCTCGTCCAAGCAACAAAGTTTATTGGAGGAATGGTGCAAAGCAGCTGCCCAGCACTATTTGAGCCCTCATCTGTTGTTATAAACTGTTAAGAAGCAATCAGTCCCTCCTCCGTTGACCAAAAGATATGAATCAAACATATAAAGTATCACTGAAGATGAACGCAAGTACACTAGAACAATAATGTCACTGTCCCCCATAAGAAAACAAGCACATTTACATTTTAATATAATATAATGCTCAATGACTCATCTGATTTCAGTAGCATACAAATATAAGTTATTGTTTGTAACCCACCCAGAGTCGCCTTATCAGTGAGATAGGCGGCATATAAATTTAATAAATAAGTAAATAAGTTTTTAGAAAAACATGCCATATCTTTCCACTCTTAACCTATTTTGTTTGATAGCTTTTAAAAAATACAAAACAGATTTTATTCCCTATGTATATTACAAAACATACTGCAGCTGAAGACATTGCCCAATTCTTAAAACAAATAACTATCAGAAAATAACATAATTCAGGAACATTAGTCAGTACATCTTACATAACTCACAGTAACATGAGACACCTGATACTGTTGGCTTCCCCACAGTTTTTACTAATTTTGCAGTGTAATTCTATACAAGTCTACCTCAAAATAAACTCTACTGAGTTTGGTGTTTTCTCCAATGACTTACATTACAATAAATAACCTACGTTGTATTACATTCTTTTACTTCTGAATGGTAATTATCAACTCTTACCTTTAGAAAAGAAATATATCTATCTCAAGAGTAACAAAGGAATATCAATGTTATGTAATGTTTATGCTTCATACTAGGTACAATCAATATATATAGCAGAGCTGCCATAATTGTGGCAACAGTACGATTTGTTACCATTTCTTTAAAACGTTGAATGTAAAATACACATATGAAGATGGAGCCAGTAGGAAACTGCTAATACAAATTCCATCACCACGCTTTTTAATGCAAGCCAAAAGCAAACAAAAAAAATTATTTCTTGCCTACTGTATTCTTTACTTGACTCTATTAACAATTCTGAACTAACTGGCTTTTGAAGCTTCTTCTTTTCGTTCTAAAGTATTGCCCCATGCTATATTTTTCTTGGCAGTTGTCATGTTACTTTTTAAAAGTATGCTTGTATTGCTTTTTCATTTTAAGTCAGTTTATTTTTAAGGAAAAAATAACAAAGCTCACAATATTAAACCTATCTAATTTATTTCTATAACCCATTTTAAAAATTTCTTAATAATTAGTAATAATAAAGTGTCACACTATAATTGAAAGCTTGAGTTCATGTGTTGCATACAGGATAAAATAACCATCCAGCAAAAAGAAAAGAAAAAGAAAGAAGAATCTCTTGTAGAATTTTGGGTAAGCACATGCAGTCCCCACTTCATGTGGCAGAAGACTGCAGCAGGTACATGGTGTTATGCCAGTGGCTACTGCAGGAAACATTTCAAGGGCAGATGGCATTCTTGCATTTTTAAACATCCATGAACATGCACTTGGGAGCATGCCCAATATTATTCACATTAACTGATATCAGCATTGTTCATTTAAAAAAATGTTTAAGGTTGAATTCAGAGAAGCAGTGTTACTTAAAATAGCTGCAGTAACAGCCTCTGTCCATTGCTCCTAGTATTTCTGAGATTTGTTCTTAACAGTTGGGATGAAAAAGCAGAATTATGTAATGAAAACAGCAATGGCTATTGTATTTCTATTTTCTGCTTGAGGCTGAGAAAGTACAAGCACCATGTGCTATGCTGCTGTACATCCCCATTATTTCCAGCTACCGCTCATGACATCTTACATCCCATACCCCTCTACTTTCTGATATGTTTTCCTAATAGGGACAGATAATATAGACCACTCTTTTCTATACACCTTCCTGAATCATGTCATTGCTTTAAACATCTGAATAAAAGAGGACCAAACTCAATGATAGTGTGATAGTTATAAGACCAAATTATCACTGCTCAGTAAAGAATAAATTAAGAACTCAGGCTAAGTTTTCTTTGTTAGATATAAATTTCACAATCTTGGGAAACCAGCTTTAAATCAGATTGTAAATAAATTTTGTGCATTTGCCTAGGAACCGGATCATCACAGAAACTTATGAGAGGCTCTGTTATATTCAAGCCAAGATACCTAGAACATGCCATAACACTTTCCTGCAGATAGTGATCAGTAATAGCAAAACATGAATGCTATTGCAGTCCTCCTTTAATTAATGCTTGTTAAGTTCTCTTGGAACATGAAGAATCATAAAAAAACATTATCTACACTGGACTTAACTGATCCTTAGGAATTAATACTGTCTTCCAGCAGTGCTGATGTAATATTCAACTTGACTTCAATTAGTCATACAGGTCTATTTTGTCCTGAGAGAATTTTTCTGTGCTGCACCTGCTCTTTGTTTATGACACCTGATCCTGAATTACAGAAGTTAATCTGTAGGAGTCGGACGAGACATAGTAATAAATGTTTTGCGATAATATGGTAAATACCATTATTCCCTACCCCAGGATCCTAGTTCCGGAGAGAGAAAAAGGCGGAAGATGGAGTTAACCTCTATCCCATTTCCACCATCGGCAACCACATAACTGGAATGCCAAGAATCACATTCTCAGCCACTTTTGTTATTTGCTTTCTGTTAACCACAGATGTCCCACAAAGGTTTCTGTTATTCTAGCCCGTCCATGGTAACAGAAAACTTTAAACAGGGCTGATCTTGCAAAGTAATAACCGTTCCCCTCCCGGTAAGATCTCAGTAGTTATGGCTCCAACTTCTACCAAAGTCTCTAAATCGCCATCGCGATCCCACAGCAGAGATGCCGCTCCCCCCCCCCCTCCACCCGCTTCCACGGAGAAAGACTGCCTGCCAAAGGGGGCTTTCCGATCCAAATTTTGAGCAGCGAGCCTCCGAAGAGCCACGGAGCGCAACCGCCCCTTCCCCGCATCCCATTTTCCCTATTCTGCCCTCATCGTTTCAGTTCCCTCCGCCTCCGCCCCGCCGCTGCTGCTACTGCTGCTGTGCCGCGCATGCGTGTCTCAATTCCCTCACCGTTGCCGGGTGACTCTCCCCTCGGCCCTCAGTTTCAGCAGCAGATTTCTCCGGCTTTTTCCGTTCGAGGGCCCGGCTTGACTAGGTGCCGCTCGGCTCTTCAGGGCTGATCCTCGAGCGGCGTCAGCCGAGGGTAACAAGCGTGAAGCTGCCGTCCCGATCCCGGCCCCGCCCCTGGAGGCCAAATAAATGCACGGTCCTTGGCGCGCGACCGAGAAACCCTCGCTCCCCGTAGCGCGAGCTTCCCCGCTGACGGACTCGTCAACTGTAGTTAGCAAAATAGCAGCAAGCCAGCCGCCGCCTGGAGAAGGAAGTGACGCGTGAGCCTGATTGGCAGGGAACGCCAAAGCGCTCACGAGCCCTTCTTTCCCGCCCCTTTGGATAGGAAGTGACGTTTTCCCCACCCCCACCCCTCCCCTCCCTCCCCCAGTGAGAGAATCATAAAGGAGAGCCGTGTATGTAAATGACGGCTCGGGCGGGGCGCGGGTGGGTGTGGTCAAGAGAGGCGGAGGCGCCGAGGGCGGGGCGTGGAGGGGCTGCTGCGCTTTGGGGAGCCTTTCCTGTATTGACCGCCTTTAGTTGACGTCCCAAGGTTGGGGGTGGGGGGGAGACAATGGATGGTCTTGCTTGGTGATGAGGAAAGTGGCAGTTACTGAATTTCTGAGCTGTAACTGACGTTAGAAGAGTAGGGGAAACCAGTTCTTACTCAGCATCACCTTTATACTTTCTGATCATTAATCCAGAATAATTATTTTTCTCTGATTCCCTCTCCGCAGTTGCTGAAGGAAACAAACAAACAAAAAAACCTGCCATCTTTTTGTATTGTGATTATGTGCTGTCAAGTTGGTTGTGTCCTGGTGACCACCTAGATTTTTGCCCATGAGAACCTGTCCCTAACCTGGTCTTTCTAACGGTGCACTCATCACCACTGCAATCAAGTCCATCGACTTTGCTGGTGGCGGCCCTTCTTTCCTTCCACTTTTCTCAGTCAAGCCTTTTCCAATCCAGTTTGCTAGCAACTGATGCGGTAGGGTTGCCTTAGCAGTTTTGATTTATTTCTGCAATGCTTCGCTATCCAGAAGCATCTGGAGTGGTTTTATAACGAAGTCAGGAACATTTTAAATGAAACAATTTATTTGTAGCACAAAGCCACTCCGTTCTCTTGCTGTTTTATGTCGGTTAAAAAATGACCAATTGATTACAGCATATATCCCCCCTCAAAGCCTTGTGACATCACAGTAAAACATGGTGAAAGGAGTTTTCATGATATTTCTAACTAGGACTCAAAAAATAATACTGTCTGAATTCTGGAAAGCTGCTGTCATAATAAAAGTGAAGAAGATGGAACTCTAGTTTGTTATGGCATAACTCTGCTCTTTTTACTTCTGGCCCATCTTCATCCATTGGCAAACCTTGACCTAGAAAATTGGTGTGCTGGCAGTTCTATGTGGTCAGACAGGAAAAGATTTCCTCCACTAGGAATAACTTAATCCTAATCAGTCCTGCCAAGCTTTCTCTTAAATGTCATTGTTATTTAATGAATAGTGTATAATAAATTATTTCATTGCTTTGATGTTGAAATTATTAGTATGTGAACAATACAATACAATACAATGCAACTTTACATTTTTATTTCAATTCTAAGGAAAACTTTAAAAACAATTTGCATATTAATTACAACTTTGAAACTGGGAACAGGCCTAATATTAATAAATTATGTTTTATCATCAAATGGTGCAGGTTAAAATGCAACATAAGTTCATTGCTTGATTCAGCAGAGAGATGTACAGTAAGAAAAGAAACTGCAAGATGGTTTATTTTTCAGCTCATTTACTTGAATGTGTATGTATAATTGAAATCCATCAATTATTTCTTTATTTACTTATTTATTTATTTATTTATTTATTTACTTATTTACTTATTTATTTATTAAATCCATATGCCATCCCCTCACTATCCAGAGTTCGTGATGATTTTAACGGTTCTGATGTATTGGCGTTTGATTAATTTGTGAGTCTACCGCTCATCTGCAGATTTTTACTGAGTGAATAAGTTATAGTCCAGTGATGGCGAACCTTTTTTTGCTTGGGTGCCAAAAGGGTGCGCGCGTGCGAGATAGCATGTGCGCATGTGCCCACACCCATAATGCAATGCCCTCCCCCCTGTACATGTGTGCTGCTCCCCCGCATGCGCACAATTGCCCCGCGCTCCCCCCCTGCACATGCGTACAGGCCTCACTGAAGCCTCCGGACTTCCGGTAGGCCCGTTGGGCTGTTTTTCGCTGTCCCCAGGGTTCAGGAGGTTTTCCTGAACCCTGGGGAGGGCGAAAAACGGCCAAAAAGAAGGCCAAAAATCAGCTGGCCAGCACGCATATGTGTGCTGGAGCTGACATAGGGAAACGCCTTGTGTGCCCTCAGATGTGGCTCTGCGTGCTACCTGTGGCACACGTGCCATAGGTTCGCCATCACTGTTATAGTCCAATATAAGTCAAATATGTCCAATGAACAAGGGGAACTTTTACTTAATCTGCTTGCTGGGTTTATGTACTTCCTTTCTGCTGAGGCACTCTGGACATTTGTAACTTAATTAGTGCTATGCATTCAAAAGTGTGTTAGCACAAGCAGAAGTCTAAGAACTAGAACAGCCACATCCTTTAGAAGGCTGACAGAGCTGTTTCGAAGGCTGCTCCCAGCTGAATGCACATCTCTGCACAGACAGCACATTCTGCCACAAAGGGCAGCTTTGTGGGCAGGCACAGATAGTCGAGAACAGCCTGCTTAAAGCCTTCAAAAGACACAGCAGCTTTGATGCTTTGAGGATAGTAACGTGCTCACAGGCTTTGCAAAGCTCTCCCTTTGCTTTGTGAAATGAAACTGCAAAATTGTCACATGCTTTAGCACTTTTCAGAGCCTGGTGGCATGGCTTTTCTGACCTAGGATGCTTTTTCACTTCCACTGAGCACACGATCTTCTGACACATAAAGATAATTGTTGAGAGGGAATTTCAAGAGAATTTGCCCTGTTTGTTGCAATGAAAACAACAGAGATTTCTGGCAACGGTTAATTTTGCTATTAACATTGGCTGTATACTTCCTCTATTTCAGGGTTTGTTTGTTTGTTTGTTTGACATTACAGTTTCACTATCTACCAACTATTAATGTTTGTGTGTACCTAACTAAGGATAAATTAACCTGGATATGTCTAAAACATTCAGTTGTCTAGAATCCTACATGACATTAAAAAAATTGGTATGTTTCATGTGCGTTGACCAGGGAATGCTTGCTCAGATAATGCCCTGGTGAATACACCCATTAAACAAATTATAAATACTAAAGGTTTGCATGAGAATGTATAAACTGATTTCAGAAAAGCTAAGTGTATCAATTAATTGTATACCTAATTAATCCTTAATATTAGGAAATTCCAAGGCTGTGGGCCACATTCGGAGATATACTGTATGTATGTATGTATGTATGTATGTATGTATGTATGTATGTATGTATGTATGTATGTAATCCCCGGGTTACGACCATTCCCTTAGCGAACGTTCGAAGTTACACGATAAGCGCCCTCTAGCATTTACAAACAAGTCCCAAAACTACTAAACTTGCAGCACCATGGCAGTTGTTCACCCTTATGAACAATTGCAGAGGCTCTGCAACATTCGTCCCACACGTTGCCGGCCAAAATGGAGCTTCTGAGGAGCGGATCCGCCCTTCCGATGCTCCATTCAGGCGTCCAGATGCCTTGCCTGGCACGTTGCGGGCCAAAATGGAGCTTCTGAGGGACGGATCTGCCTCTACATTGCTATGATGTCACCAGTAAGCTACTCCTTACCTAAAATGATCTTAAATTTTAGCAATAAGAGATGAGGAAGTTGCAAGCTCTAGAAAATAATGCCATTGTGATTAGCAGTTAGGAAGATTTGTTATTTAATTAACAAAGCTGTTCTGGAATCGTTTTGGCTAAAGAGGAAAATAAAACGAGAGACTAAATAACTAGTCATACCCTATAATCCTAATTTTAAATTGTCCATTAATCTCACAAAACTATAACTTTGGGTTTTGTTTTTTAATCTGACATGTCTTACTCTGCTTCTATCTCTAAAATATTTAATTGTTTCATTCTTTTAAGCTACAAATGGGTTTCTTGGCCACTGGTAGCTAAAGTTCAAATGCAATGTATGTGATGCTAATCACGTTCCTCTTTGTATAGCCTTAAAAGGGGGCGCCTCGGGTAGGCTGGATGAGCTGAGGGTGGGGTGGCCTTTGATACGTCTTGAAGAGGACTGGCAGAGATAAACAGCCACCTGCATTAGGACTTCCACAGCAAGACAAAGGCGCTACAGTTTTAACTCCAGCAATTCCAGATTGCTAGTGGCAAGCCCAGGAACTGAAGGACAGAGGTCAGCAACATGGAGCAACAGGAGCCACGTGCTGCCTCTTCGACACACTCGTGATTCATTGTCTTCATGGCTGGGAACTTGTTTCTGTTTCCAAGTTGAGATATTTATCCTGGCAATAAAGCAGAACAAATGACACAGAGGGAATAAGAGCCTTCCTTGGAAGATGATCACCTTGTTCTGTTTTCTTAGGCTTCATACAAAAATCTGAAACGATCTGACATTTCTAGCACTCAGCTGAATCCAGCAGATATAAAGACCTTTTATGCACCATAAAAATTGAGCAATACAATTCCTGTATTAATATATTCTGAATTCTGAACTCTCAGGCTTTCATTTACTAAGAATAGAGCATGTACGACTGTGGTTTGAATGTGTGTTGCTCCAAAGTAACGCTAATATGAATATAAACTATTTATATGAGCTTATTGACTTAAAGTGATTGCTTTGATAAGGCAAAATGCTTGCTTTACTTAAGGCCTCATTGTTTGGTTTCAAAGATCAGTCTCCTACTTTTTCCCTGAAGAAAAACGTTGTAATTCTTTGTCACTTTTACACAGGGGTGGGTTCGGGATCCTTTTGCTGCCTGTTTGGTCAGGGTCGTGCTGTGTAAGCAGCCGCGCTTTGCGCGCGCGCACCCGCAACAATCAAAAATTAGCTTATGCGCATGCGCAGAAGCAAAATCCAAGATGGCGGCGCCCACGGAGACACTGACAGAACCGGTTCCGTGACGTCATCGCCGAACTACTAACGGTTCTAAAGAACCGGTTAGAACCCACCTCTGCTTTTACACATACCATCTATAATACCTATAAAAAGAAAACTTCCTTATTATTCACCTTCTTCTGATTACACTAGAGGTTGTAAATATCATGGAGCAAATACAGTCAAGAGAATTGAGCACAATATTCTGCAGAACCACTGAAATGACAGTACTGGTTTTTTTTAATCTTTTTTTTTTGTGAGATTTATATACTGCCTCACAGTGCAAGCACTCTCTAAGCGGTTTACACCAGTAAGCAATGTATATTTATATTGCCCCCAACAATCTGGGTCCTCATTTTACCTACCTCGGAAGGATGGAAGGCTGAGTCAACCTTGAATCTGTATTGTCAGTTTGTAATTCTGTTTTTTAACTAAACAGATCAAAATATATTAGCCTAGATTTAAAATAGGTTGCATCTTCAGATCACTGCTCTCCTCAATAGCTTGATGATTACTCTTTTCTAGACATACCATATCGAGACTGAAAATTTATCCTCCTCTTTGCTGTCATCTAGTGATCATATGGATTTCTGCAGTCCAAGTATGGTATGCCCAGTCTTGGAAAAGGTCTGCCTATTCTTGTTTCTGCAAGCTGACACTATTCTCTACTTATTTTCAGTGCAATCTTATGATTAATAATAAGTGTACATAATATACTATATTATATATGACTACAAACAATGGAAATTTCAGGCCATTTGTTACACACTAACTCTGACAAAGATGGGAAAGCTTAAGGCATTTATCTACTTAGGAAGGCAATATGTATTTATTCATGTTTTTGTGCATTGCTTTGTTTAGACAGAATCATGAAACCTGAAATGCATAAATTAAAAAGTTGTTTGCCAGGATAAGAAACTTTATCCAGCCATTAGTTGATTTTCAAAATACTTCACAAAAACCACATGGCTAAATGTAGAAGCTAATTCAGAGGGTCAAAGGCAGGGCCGGGTTCCTCATTTTTTTACTACCACTCTGTGGGCATGGCTTATTTTGTGGGTGTGGCTTGCCAGCCATGTGACCAGGTGGGCATGGGCCTCGGGAGCTTGGCAGCGGCCGGAGAAGTGGGGGGGCATTGCCCACCCGCAATGCAGCCCCCCACAGCGGGAGCAGCAAGACCGCAGCAGCGGTTCTTCTAGGAGGCTCCGTCCGGCCTGAATGCTTCTCCCCATTCAATGATCCTAGGCTCCTGCCGCCCGTTCCCCCTCCCCTCAGCAGCTCGAGAAGCCTCGAATGTGCGAAAATGCCTGGGATCATCACCGCACATTCGTGGCTTCTCGGACTGCTGAAGGGAGGGGAACTGAGATAGGTCCTGCTGCCCATTCCCCCTCCCCTCAGCAGCTCGAGAAGCTTCAAATGTGCGAAAATGCCTAGGATCATCACTGCGCGTTTGTGGCTTCTCGGACTGCTGAAGGGAGGGGAATGGAGATAGCTCCTGCCGCCTGTTCTTTCAGTGTCTCACGCGCTCCCTCAGCCATCCTCCCCTGCTTGGACTCACTGTGGGATAGGAAGGCAGTGTATGCGCAGTGCCGGAAGCTCGGCTTCTGGGCATGTGCAGAAGAAAAAAAAATTAAAAATAAAAAAAAAAATATTTTTTAAAATGGCGGCACCCAGGCACCGGCAACCGACCGCACCGGTACTGTGACGTCACCAGCGGGCCGCTACCGGTGCTATAGACTGGACCGCACCGGTAGGAACCCACCACTGGTCAAAGGGTGACAAGAAATCAGTTCATTACAAAAATAAGGGCCAGGTGGAAACTATTTCCTCCATCCCAAACCAAAAGAGAGTTATATATGTATTGTCTACCTTCTCATATATAATAGAAATTGCTAAATATCGGTGCATGAAAATACAGTCCTCTAAGGATGCATTTGTGGAGTTATGGAGGTGCTTTAAAGACGTTAGCAGACCACAGGTTGAAAATTCCCTGATCCTGCTGTATTAGATACAAAATGGATAATGAACTTATTGAGATCTAATTATAATTATATTATAATTAATAATTTATTATTTATTATAATAACCAGATACTGGGGGGAAATACCATTTTAGAAAATCTTACACATTTGAAATATCTCCATATCTGATTCCTTAACCACTTCGTCAAACTGGCTCTCATTAAAGTTTATACATTGTTTTAATTTAATCTGTACATCCCATCTTATATGTTTCTATTCAGAAATGCTATAAATTCAATCCAACATAAGAATAGCTTTGCTGGAATAAATCAAGAACCTTATTGGTCATAAGCAAAAGGTCATTTTTCATAAGAAAAAGATGCAGACGTATCTTCCTTGTCATTGTTCCCTTGCCTCAGGTTTATAAAGGCATGCTGCCCATGACACAGAAGGAACCCTAAGTCAAGACCAATAGCTTTTGACAGACCTGCCCTCCATAAGTTTTTGCAATTTTTTTTAAGATCATCTAAGTTAATGTCCATCTCCATGCTTTGTAGTAGAAATTCCATAAGCTAATTAGGTGCTGCATGCCAGGGGTAGGTTCTGGGTTACCTCGCTGCCGGTTTGCTTCCTGACGCGATGCGCGTGCACATGCACATGCGCAGTGCTAAAAACTGAGCTGCGCATGCGCAGAAGCAAAAAACAAAATGAGAGAGCCAGTTCGGGGGTGTAGAAGGCCTGGCTCGCTGCCGGTTCCAGCGACCCAGGCTGCCAAGTTACTACTGGTTCCATAGAACCGGTCTGAACCAGGAGGAACCCACCTCTGCTGCATGCCCTCCAATAAATTTCATGACATGATGCTTGGTTGTAATATTTTGAGAAAAGGAGACAAACTCTTCCCAGTCTGCTATCTCCGTGCCTTGGATGGTTACATACATTTCAATCATGTCCCCTTCCATCACCATTTCCCCAAGTTGAAAATTTCCAAACCTCCTAGCTTTCTCTCACAATTCTGAGTCCTCTCCCACTTCACTATGTAGAGAACTGTATCACAAAGTCTGTGATTAATCAACAATCCTAATTTCAACCCGATCCTGAAGATGAATTCCATCCTCATTCACCACTCATTTTCTAAGTGTTGGAGATGAGTTAAGAAAATAATTATTTGTGCATGTTCTGGAATATATTATTTTGTGTATACATGTATTTATAGCAGATCAACAACAAAAGCTCTATTATAAATTCCTACCTGAACCTTTGTTTAGAACTGCACTGGCAAAAGGAGACAGTAGTAATAGTAGCAGTAGCAATAGCAGTAATAGCTGTTGGTAGGCATCAGATCTATTCAAAATGACTGCAATCATTGATCCTAAGCTGATAGATCAGGGGTGTCAAACTCACATCGTCATGTCGGCATCACGTGATGTATCAGGACTTTTCCCCCCTTTGCTAAACCGGGCATGGGCGTGGCCAGCGCGTGACACATCTGACCCGTGGGCCAGGAGTTTGACAGCCCTGTGACAGTTGTTCATGTAGATTTGGCATGTATTATTCAAACATGGTTAAATAGTTAGATTTAGCCCCGACAGAAGCCTGCCCTTCTGGTGTGGAGTAACTTCAACCCTCATGCCCTCAAGTAAAGATCTCATGTCATTTCTGAGTTCATGGTTTCTACAGTGACTATGGATTTGACATAAGTAACCACATGAAATTACAAAGATGTGCATCAATTGGATTAGGTCTTTCCTTGGAGTAAACCTGGTCATGTGAAATGATTATGGAGGACATTAACATTTATCCCTGAGTAAGGATAGATGGAGGGGGTACACAGTGTACACTGTGCTGAGCTCCTAAACAAAAGGCTAAATTTAAGAAAGAAAGAAAGAAAACTTGACTAGATTATATGCCTAAAATCGAGTCCAAGGGTGAGTTGGTTGTTAACAAGTTTTAGAGATGCTATTTGTCAACCAAATAAATAAATATCTTCTCCTACATAAGAACATAAATATGCAGGCCCGGGGTAGAAAAAAGCAGCATACGGTAAACATTAAGGTCAACAATAACACATTATTTAAATATATTAAACTCAGAAAATGTGGTAGAGAGGTCATGTGATGTGCTCAAGGAAGAGACATGGATTGCAGGGACAATCAGGCGAAAAAAACAATGTAATCAGAGATGGATATTCTCTACATCTTCTGTCATTTTTATTTTGATCAATTATATAGCTTTTTCGATTTAATGTTTCTTTTATAGTTGAGTGTATAAATGCTTGTGATCAATTTATTTTTCACTGCTGTTATTCGCTGATTAGATAAGCAAGTGAAACATAGGTGAACACATATTGCCATTTTCCTACAGCACTGGGTGTGACAGTGTATTTCCATCCTTGCTCACTCCCCTCTTAGCATAGCATGAGGAATATATATTTGTACATGAGGAATCCTCAATCCGGATTCCTCATGTACAAATAAAAGATCCCTTATTTCTGATCAATGCCTCGGCTAGTTCCAGGAAATTGCTGAGCTGTGCAAGACAATTCCTCGAAAGGGAAGATTTTACTTCAACCGAGGTATGTATGTATCCTCCTTTTTGCCTGCCACGTATTTGCCTCAAACATTTTTGCACGCAGAATTAATAAAAATAGGCTTGGCAAATAAGGGGTGGGGAAGGGGAAAATAGAATATTGATTTTCTTTTGAGGTTTTCATTGTCCAGGTTTGGATATTCCCCTTTTGTCCCTGGTGCACCCAGCTACGTGGCGCGTGCTTTGTGAAATAATAAATTGATATTCGCTGAACCACCCTTGCTGCAAGCTTATCAATATTAATTGAGGTGGGCTGAGATGGGGAGGAGGAGGAGGGATCAGTGTGTGACCTTTCCCAACTCATGCTGGCTCAGATAGTCAAAGCGTAGCCGAGGAGGAAGAAGCAGAACAGGTAACGGCATGTGGTTTTATTATCTTTCCTGCCCTAATCATATAATAGCAGTAAATGTGTCTAGCTTTTACAGTAAGTACGAAAGGCAGCCTTTACTGATAAACTTTAGGGTAAATTCAGACTGGTTGATCTGGAATTAGATTCTCTGTTTCTAAGGGAGGAAATCAGAAGCTTAAATATGATCCACTGGAAAGATTTAATGCTGGGATGTTTGTTTAATCAGAAATATTCCGCATGAGGTGTGATGAATGGAAACAAAAAATATGGAAGAACAAAGCAATCTTACAGATCTTCCATTCTATTGTTAAGAGCAGTTGTGCACCGTAGCTCTTCTGGACATTTATTTTTGTGGCTTTGTTCTACTAAAGGAAACTCAATTGTCTGTTAAACAATGTCCTTGAAGGGATCTGGGAAATGATCCCCAAGTGTTAGAGGATATTTAAAAGAAGAAGAAGCAGCATGCTAGAAAGTCAGCTTCTTTGCATCCACCCAGAGTCAGCTTTTCATCAAATTGTTTTCAGAGCATTTGTTAATTTCACAAGGAATATTTTATTCAGAAATAAATTTAAATCCTTTATTTTCCTTTGTTGTTATTTTCATGTTAAAATAATTTTTAAACTCTTATGTCTTCAGAAGTAGAACATTTACTGTATATATTATTGGATTTCACATAAAGTATGATCCAGAAGTATTTTAAAATGTGTGTGTGTGTGTGTGTGTGTGTGTGTGTGTGTGTGTATAGCATGCAATGTAGCACCGGTTAACAAAGCCATGGGTGTGTTTCTTCCTTCTTTGTCAGGGTTCATCATGTCTGACAAACCAGATTTTGCAGAAATTGAAACGTTTGATAAGACCAAACTGAAAAAAACTGAAACTAGAGAAAAAAATCCATTACCTACCAAGGAAAGTAAGTGATTTCTTTGTACAATTAGTTAATCAGTGTGTATGATAGATAAATTGCCAGTGACCTACTGGACCACATTTCCTTGGAAACTGTTCATACAGATGTATGATCAGGCAGTTCCTGTTGAAATGAAAATTTATTCCTCAAATAGCTACATACAGTGTTCCTGTTTTCCTAGCACTTTCAAAAAATGATTTCATGCAGTCACGTATGAAGGCATGTATGTTGGCTTCTTCCAGTACAAATTATTACTTTCAAGCTAATTGAACCAGTCAGTGCCAAGCAAGATGATAATTTAATCTGCACTTTGAACTGTTTATTTCATGTGACTTTCCTAAGGCATTGTAACTGGAATTTCATATCTAAAATCTTATGTAACACATACCAAAGGGAGCTTTGAAACCGTTTCAGCAACATGCACGCACAAAGGATTTTGTATCTATTTAAAGATTTGACAGGTTCCTTGTGGCAAAAACAGTTATGCTACAGTAACCTACAAAAGCTGTGGTTATAATGAATGTAAAAGTTTTAAGGAGACTCAACAATATTTTTTTAAAAACGGATAAATGCACAGCATTATTAACTATTGCAGACAATAGTATTCCATCAATTGAAAAATTACTTAGTGCTGCCCTCTGCTGGTTGGTAGTTAAATCCACCATATAATATTGCTTGATGAGGCATTCACCTACAGCCTTCTATCTGCTGCAAGGCTTACTATTTTTCTTGCAAAAAATAACAATTTAACATGGTAAATAGAAAAATCTTAATGCATCCATTTTGCCATCGTTAATCTGAAGTGTTTCCTGAAACAAGAACATTACATCACAGATCTTCTGACCTGCTACTGGTAGTCTAAATGCTTTTCCTATGAATGGAATATTTTCCTTTATTGGGTATAATATAAATGGGTCAGTTAATATCTCTTACCAATATTTCAATAAATGATACAGCATGCAGCTATATTCTTGCAAAGGAGAGAATAAAGAAAATGATAGTTCCTCAGATTATTTCAGAGACAGATTCAGACACTAAGATAAAGGCATTTCCTCAACAACTCCCCTGTTCAGCGACTGTGTAAAGTTACAACAGTCCTGAAAAGGTAACTTTATGACTAGTCCTCAAACTGTGGTCACATGATTACCATTTGCGAGTTTCACAGCCAGCTTCCAACAAAGAAAATCAACAGAGAAGCTGGCACTAAAATCACCAGTTGCAGTCCCATGATGTCTCAGTTAATGACTGCATCGCTTAGAATCGCTGTGGTCATTCAGTGAAGACTAATTGGCTCCTTTGCAGGTGGAAAACGTAAAACAATCTCTAGCTGAGAAAGCATTGCAATCACCAGACTACCTCCTAATCCTTCACCAGAACTTCGCAAGACACAGAAGAAACATATTTCTACGATCCTATGAAACAAAACCATTGGGTTATAAAAGCCTCGTCTGTGCCTTTTTTCAGCCTCTCCTTCTGTGTCTTCACCTGTTTGCAACACGCCCTTTTTCTTGCCCAGGGTGAGGAAAGAGAAGACATGGGCTATCATCTCGCAGCCTCTTTCTGGCTTCAGGAGCTTTAGTTCTGAGTAAATCTCGTGTTTTAAAAATGAACAAGATTTGGGATAAAATACCAAACAAAGAAAGAAACAAATGGAAAGCAAATACAATATGTGTGGTTGCTTTACTTTGTTAGTATTTTACCTGCCATGATTTTGCAGAAAAAAAGTTGCCTGTATAAATTAGAGCCTTCTCTACATCTTTTGGGAGCACTTGATCCTGTGCATTGACTAAGAATCATGGGATTCTTTTGCTGCCTTCTGTTACACCTCCTTTCAGGGGCATAACTAGACATCAAACCCTCCTCTTTGTGTATGCATTCCCAGGATTGCATTCCATGTTCAATGTCCATTAACAGAAAAGATACCTCTGGTGGAAGGGATTCCTCCTTCTCTCCTATAAACCCAACCTCTGAATTTAATCTAGAGACTTATGGGACACTCAGAGCAGTTTGGGGCGGAGGTAAATAGGCAGAAAGAAGCAATTTTGTTGTACAAGCTTAAGTCCTTTCATGTGATGTTGGACTGAACTCCTGAATTTTTTTTAAACACTGGGTCTGTTCTAAAAATAAATAATGGCTTACAGAGTTAGCAATCTGATCTCTGGGATTATAATTTGTCATTTGTTAATAGAAAGAGGCAATATTAAAAAAATGTCTTGTCAAGCACAGCAGATGTTTGATACAAGAGGAAGGATTCTGGCACTTTCCAATCTTATTAAAATGTCCAGTTGTTGGGCCAGTAACCAATATGAGAGAGCAACTAGTTTTCATACCAAGCATCAGTTGACTTTGGGCCCATAAAGGAAGAGATAAAGGGCAATAAAGATGGATCAGTTTAAGATATGCAGTTGATGAAATTTTGTCATTTATTTTTTTAGTGTTAATAATATCCTGCACCTGTAGGAAAACACTAGGACAATGTTGTTGTTGATCAGGGGTCACCAACCTTTCAGACCTCAGGGACCACTACATTCATAATTTTAAATCCCGCGGACCACTAATATGATCTGCCTAATGACCGGCTGGGTGGGCATGGCTAGGTGGTCATGTGACTGGGTGGGCGTGGCCAACTCAATGTCACTCATGTCAAGGGGCGACTCGCCAGCCTCTACTCACACCTCCCCCTCCCACCCACTCCTCGCTTCTCGGCCCAGGCTCCTTAGGGCCCCAACAAGAAGCAGTTGTTGGAGCTAAGCAGCCACCACGAGAAAGAGTTGGCAAATCAGCTCAGTTCAAATTGGATCTGATCGAGAAGGAGGCTCAGTAGAAGCACCTCACTGAGGACTACGAGCATAGGCTTTCCAAGCAGAGGGAAGACCTGTGGGAGTGCAAAGGACAGATACAGGCGCCTGGAGGCTCAGCGGGCTGAGATGGTCAGCCAGTTCCAGGACATGATGCAGTCCCACTGGAACAAGGTCCTCTGGCTCTTCACCACCAGTGGTGCTTCCCTCCAGCCTTTGCCCAAAGCCCCGCACCAGGAGGCTGAAGCAGACCCCAAGTCGGAATTTCTGCCCTCCTCCGACCCACACAAAAAGACCCTGAAGGGGGAGACTCTCTGCAGCAACACAAATGTTCATTGCATGTATCTGTCCCAGGGGCTATAGTTTGAGGATCCCTGATTTAGTGCAATATAAAAAATGCAAATAATTTTTCTGCGGACCACCAAAATTTTCTCGCGGACCACCTGTGGTCCACAGACCACCTGTTGGTGACCACTGTTGGTGATGATGAAGATGTTTATCCTCCCATACTTCCAAAAAGCTAAGAGTGACATCTAGCCTTCCATTTATTCTAACAAAGCAGAGTGTGGAGTTAAATTATCTTCATTCCTCTAAGTCTCAACAGATGGCAGCACCTAACCAATCTTGGCTGATCTAGAAAGCCAAGTAGTTTTAGTATTGATTAGGGGGGATTTAGTATTTAAAGGGGGAGCAGATAGGAAGTGAAGGGTTTTAGTTGAGACTGGGAAGTCACTTTCCTGGGAGAAGGTAATAACCATCCAGTTCTGCATCATGCCAAGAAAGCTGCAAGAATGTTTTTAGTGTAAAACCCCACAGGGTTGAATTCACTTCGAAGTCAACTTTCCCCCCCATTCTAAATTCAAGCTGTGTGTTTAAGATTCTGTAATGGGTTACAGGTAGTCCTTGACTTACAACCACAATTGAGCTCAAAATTTATATTGTAAGCGAGACATTTGTTAAGTGAGTTTTGCCCCATTTTACCACATTTCTTGCAACAGTTGTTAAATGAATCACTGCGGTTGTTAAGTTGGTAATATGGTTGTTAAGGGAATCTGGCTTCCCCATTGACTTTGCTTGTCAGAAAGTTGCAAAAGTTGATCATGTGACCCCGGGACACTGCGTCCATCATAAATAGGAACCAATTGCTAAGCTTACCAATTTTGATTGGATGACCATGGGGATGCTGCAACGGTTCTGTGAAAAACTGCCATAAGTCACTTTTCTCAGTGCTGTTCTAACTTCAAGGACTACCTGTAGTGCAGTATCTCTTCAGTGTAAGATTGGAAAAGGTAGGCCTTAAAATTATTTTGCCAGACACATAGTGAGCTATGGGGGGAGCGCAATCCTGGGTCTGTGGACTGGCATCAGTCTGTAGCATGCCAGAAACCAGCCACGACAAGCGAAGCCCCATCCACAGGATGCAGGCAGCACATGAAACCACGCCCTCTTCGGGCCACGGAAAAACATCTCTCCACGGAACAGGTCCCTGGTTCCCAAAAGGTTGGGGGGCGCTGAGCAGAGGTGGGTTTCAGCAGGTTCTGACCAGTTCTGGAGAACCGGTAGCGGAAATTTTGAGTAGTTCGGAGAACCGGTAAATACTACCTCTGACTGGCCCCGCCCCTATCTATTCTCTGCCTCCTGAGTCCCAGCTGATCGGGAGAAAATGGGGATTTTGCAGTAACCTTCCCCTGGAGTGGGGAGGGAATGGAGATTTTACAGTATCCTTCCCCTGCCACACCTACCAAGCCATGCCATGCCATGCCACGCCCACCAAGCCACACCCACAGAACTGGTAGTAAAAAAAATTGAATCCCACGCTGAGTTATGGGATTCTGTAACTCTTAATTTAGGAAAAAGGCCTGTTTGCAGGATATCTGTATTGGGCTGCTTGAGGTCCTGACCTGGACTGCCTAGAGCCCAGGAAATCATGCCTGACTCTAATTGCCAAGACAGTTTCTCACTATTTTCAGGTGATAAATATGGATTGGAGTAGATTGGAATAAAATATCATAAAGTAGTTGTTGAAAAACCAAACACTCTCACTCTTATGAATGAAGACAAATATATATGTCCCCAGGATCCTGCAACACTCATTCTTTCCTGTGCTGAAACAGGAGGGGTGGGGGTGGGGAAATCAAATCAAATCCAGGCCCTGTGCATGTGCGACACCCATCTTATATGTCATTTCCCCCAATGCAAAATTTTCTCTTAATGTTAAAGATCACCATATAGGCAATAGATCAGAAGGTTTCAACAGTTTATTGTCTCCCTAATTAACTATTCAATTGACTATGATACACCTGAATCTTCTATTTCTACTCAACTGATCAAAATTCTTTTCTCAAACTTCAGGAATCTCACTTCCAGCACTGCTGAACCACTTGATAAAACAAATAGTGCAAAATGATTGATCTGCAAAAGTGGTTGTGTTAATCTTTCATAGTTGCTAAAGCATTTGATTTGCACAAGTTAGTAACAGTGAAAACAACCTGTTTAATTGTGTAATTTTTTTAAAAAAAACTGTACAAATGTCAAATGTTGACAAATTATGTTTATCTTGTTCTTTTTTGGTTTTTTTTTGTTTTGTTTCTTTCTTTTTACAGCTATTGAACAGGAAAAGCAAAACAAAAATACACCTTGAAGTTGAATCAGAAGATATGGCTAACATCTCCTGCTATGGGGTTTTACGTTTTAAAAATCTGTTATTAGTTGATGTTTTCTGCTTTTTCAGAAATAGCACTTTTTTTACTTCCCTCCCCCCTGTATTAAAAGAGCAATCTGTTTTAAAGCAATCAAAACACCATTTATAATTTCCCAAAGACACTGCATATTGTGTATCCAATATACATGTGAATTTGCCAAAAATGTATCCTTTTGTTGTTTGTCAACAGAAACTATTATTTTCATATACTATCTGATCTGGAACCCCACAATAAACCAGTTTCTGATGTGTTGCCCTTGTTTAAAAGTACATTTTCTAATTCAAAAAGAGCGGCGTGTCTTGATCAAAAAGTCTGTCTGTAAATATCAATATCAATAACAACAACAACAACAACAACAACAAGAACAAGAGTTGGAAGGGACCTTGGAGGTCTTCTAGTCCAACTCCCTGCTTAGGCAGGAAACCCTACACTACTTCAGACAAATGGTTATCCAACATCTTCTTAAAAACTTCCAGTGTTGGAGCATTCACAACTTCTGGAGGCAAGCTGTTCCACTGATTAATTGTCCTAACTGTCAGGAAATTTCTCCTTAGTTCTAAGTTACTTCTCTCCTTGTTTAGTTTCCACCCATTGCTTCTTGTTCTACCCTCAGGTGCTTTGGAGAATAGTTTGACTCCTTAATAATAAGATTTAATTTCAGACCACAATTAAATATATTTTTATCCGTAATAGGCATGGGGCTGGGCACATAGCAAAAATGTTTGAAGATTATCAGGATAATGTCACAACAGATTATTCTTTTCCAATTTATTACAAACTTGAAGTTTTGAATGCCCCCCATGATCAAATATATATTTCATCCTGGTACAAAAATGTTCCATAAGAGAAGGTTACATACTAATGTATCATACAGGAGCATATTTACACTTGGAAACCTTGGAAATATCAACATTAACCCATTTAATCTTCAGATAAAGGGTCACAGGTTTCAATCTTAACCCATATGTCTTTCTGATAGAAAAATGAAATCGGTATTTGGATCTTATCTAATGACCCATCCATTTTTGTTTCTTGGACTGCTGTCCCTGCATCTGATGAGCATGATATTGGGGGATTCTGACCAGACCAAAAACTACCCTTTCCATCTCAAAGTTAGACAATGGATCTATTGGAGCTAGGTGATTATACATTCAAATAATTTATATTATAATAAATAATATTAGCACAAGACAATTAGCTTCAAAAGCTAAGGCAATTTAGTAGACAACAGAGCTATAAAAGAAGACGCATGTTTGTGAATTATTACTATTATTACTATTACTATTATTACTATTACTATTATTACTATTACTATTATTATTATTATTATTATTATACAATTGTATCACAGCGGCCAGTTGTTTCGCCGGATTTGGCATTGATTACTAGTCGAGCCCCACCCAGGGGCCTAGGAAGTCGTAATGTATTTTCGAAGTATATGTGCGGAACCGAGCAGTGCGGCTTTCTGCATTTGACTGATGGTGATTTTGTCAATTTTGAGCTGTTTTAAATGTAATTCCAGTGCTTTTGGGATAGCACCCAGTGTTCCAATCACTACTGGAATTACCACTGCTGGTTTGTGCCATAATCGTTGGATTTCAATTTTTAAGTCCTGGTATTTTGCAATTTTTTCGTGTTCCTTTTCATCGACCTTGCTATCTCCTGGTATTGCAATGTCAATTATAGTCACCTTGTTGTTCTCGACCAACGTGATGTCTGGTGTATTATGCGCCAGTACCTTGTCTGTTTGTATACGAAAATCCCACAAGATCTTGACCATCTGATTTTCAGTGACTTTTTCAGGCTTGTGTTCCCACCAGTTTGTAGCAGTATGGATGTTATAATTTTTGCATAAATTCCAGTGGATCATTTGTGCAACAGAGTTGTGTCGTAATTTGTAATCAGTCTGTGCGATTTTCTTGCAGCAGCTGAGCACATGGGCTACAGTTTCATCAGCTTCCTTGCATAATCTGCATTTAGCATCATTTGAAGATTTATCAATTTTGGCCTTTATGGCATTTGTACGAATTGCCTGTTCTTGTGCGGCCAGGATCAATGATTCTGTTTCTTTCTTTAAAGTACCAGATGTTAACCATAACCAAGTTTTTTCACTGTCCACTTTGTCTTTTATTTTTTCCAGAAATTGGCCATGTAATGCTTTATTTTGCCAACTCTCCATTCTTGATTTTATCACATTTTTTCTGTATTCTTGTTTCGTCTGTTGGACCTTCAGTAGATTTTTGTTCTTTACTTCAATTAATAGATGTTCTTGACTTTCTTTTAAATAATCCGCCAATGCATGCTTTTCTTCTTCAACTGTTTGCTTTACTTGTAGTAGTCCTCTGCCACCTGATTTTCTGGGCAGGTAAAGTCTATCAGTGTCACTACGTGGATGTAAACTGTAGTGCATTTTCATTAGTTTTCTGGTGTTTCGGTCCAAAATGTCCAAATCAGCTTGTGTCCAGTTAATTATACCAGCCGTGTATCTTATGACTGGTATTGCCCAGGTATTCATGGCCTTGATGGTGTTTCCACCATTTAATTTAGATTTCAAAATTTTCCTAACTCTGTTGGTGTACTCTCTTCTAATGATAGTTTTCACTTCTCCATGTCTGATGTTATCCAACTGCAGAATGCCCAGATATTTATAGGCTTCATTTTGATTGCATTTAATTAATTGGCCATTGGGCATTTCAATTCCGTCACATGTAGTGATTTTGCCCCTTTTCATAGATACAGTGGCACATTTTTCCATGCCAAACTGCATTGAGATATCTGTGCTGAATATTAGGACTGTGTTGGTCAGTGATTGGATTTCTATTTCTGACTTTCCATACAGTTTCAAATCATCCATATACAATAAATGTGAAATTTTTTCAGCGTCTTTGGCTATTTGGTATCCAAGTTTCATTTTTTTTAAGATTACTGATAGTGGGATCATTGCGATGATGAAGAGGAGGGGTGAAAGTGAATCTCCCTGAAAAATTCCTCTCTTGATATTAACCATTCCATAGTTCTCATTCCCTACTGCCAACACAGTTCTCCATTGTTTCATCGCTTTTTCAGTGAATGATGTAATATTTTTGCTGATGCCAATAGTTTCTAAGCATTTGATGATCCAGCTGTGTGGCAGTGAGTCGTACGCCTTTTTGTAATCAATCCAGACCATATTCAAGTTCGTTTTTCTGTTCTTACAGTTTTCTAGTATCATTTTGTCAATTAGGAGCTGATCTTTTGTGCCCCTGCTCCTTCTTTTGTTGCCTTTTTGCTCTACTGGCAAGATGTTATTTGTTTCCAAATAATCCATTATGTTATCTGCAATTATCCCGGTGAGTAATTTGAAGGTTGTTGGCAAGCATGTTATTGGTCTGTAGTTTCCAGGTGTTGTTCCTTTAGTTGCATCTTTCTGAATCAAGTATGTTTTTCCAGTTGTCAACCATTCATCAATTTGACCATTTTGTAGCATTTCGTTCAGTTGCTTGGCCAATATTGCATGCAAACTGGTCAGATATTTGAGCCAGAAACCATGTAATTGGTCATTTCCAGGTGATGTCCAGTTCTTTACTTTTTTTACTCGATTTTTGACCATCTCAGTTGTTATTTCTAATACTTGCATTTGCTTCTTGCCAACACTTTTCTCAAAGTCTTGTATCCACTTTGCTTCCTTATTGTAATCCTTTGCATTTTCCCACAGTTCTTTCCAGAATTCAACTGTGGCTTGCTTTTCTGGTTTTTCACTTTTGAAATTGTCATTTGCATTGAGGTTTTGGTAGAAACGTCTTTGATCTGATCGAAATTGCTGATTTTGCTTGTACTGAATGATTCTTGCATCATATCTTTCAATTTTTCTGGCTATTGCTGTTATTTGCTGTTTTACAATTTCAAGTGCTTCTTCAATTTTCCTTGTATCAAGCCTGTATCTTCTGGCTAATTGATCCATGATCTTGCTATTTTTTATCCGTTGTTCATTCATATTTTTTAAATTGCTAGCATCTGTTCTGAGTTTTTTTATTTTTTGTTCCAGTCGAATTTTCCACTTTGGTTTTGATGCTTTTTCTGCCTTGCGACTAGGTGCTTTGTTTTTAAAACCTAGTTCATTAGTGACTATTGCAGCTGCACTGTACATTAACTGATTTGTTTCTAAGATGGATGCCGATTCAATTGTTGAAAGTACTGCATTAACCATTCTCATTATAGGTGCCAAGTTTTTGTTAGGCACAGTTTTTAATGATGGTAAACGTTGCCTTTCCTCATTAGACAGTACATGCTCCATGATTTTGTCCTTCAATTCCTTTTGTTTTTCAGTTAGTTCATCAATTGGTTCAATCATGACTGGTTCTGGTAGTGGTGCTATTACTTCTCCACTAACAGTTTCTTCTGTTGGAAGCTCCAGTGTGATGTCTTCAGTTGTTTTGTGAGTTTCTGTTGTTTCCACTGGTGGTGTTATTTTTTTAATTTGGCAATTTGTCTGAATTTTCTCAAGTTCAATTTCACTGAACACATTATTTCGTATAATAAATCGCCTTTGATCTGCTAGTCGTTGTTCGCTAACATTTGAATCTGGATATTGTTGTTTCCAAAGTTCATGCATTCGCTTCAAATAACCTCTTCTTTCTGGCTCTGAGTTGTAATAACAGGCCATTATGGCACGATTTTCATCTGCACTATATTTTTGTCGTTTTGTTGGCTGGTCCACTTGTAGCCCACTTGTCGACGGATGTCCAGGGACCTCAACATCCGCCGCGGCCCTTGTTAACACGCATGACGACCGATGCGGTATAGAATTTTTCTTCATTTCTTTCACCATGTTATATGGGTTGGCGAGTTTTTTTTATGAGGCCAGGTTGCCAACCTGACCCCAACCCTCCTTCTTTCTCATCCGGGCTTGGGACCGGCAACAGCGGAAATGGGGGGGGGAAGCAATCTAACTGCCTGTTGATGGCAAAAGGCAGGATCAGGGATGGGGGGAAGCAATCTAACTGCCTGTTGATGGCAAAAGGCAGGATCAGGGATGGGGGGAAGCAATCTAACTGCCTGTTGATGGCAAAAGGCAGGATCAGGGATGGGGGGAAGCAATCTAACTGCTTGTTGATGGCAAAAGGCAGGATCAGGGATGGGGGGGAAGCAATCTAACTGCCTGTTGATGGCAAAAGGCAGGATCAGGGATGGGGGGGGGAAGGAATCTAACTGCCTGTTGATGGCAAAAGGCAGGATCAGGGATGGGGGGGAAGAAATCTAACTGCCTGTTGATGGCAAAAGGCAGGATCAGGGATGGGGGGGAAGCAATCTAACTGCCTGTTGATGGCAAAAGGCAGGATCAGGGATGGGGGGGGGAAGGAATCTAACTGCCTGTTGATGGCAAAAGTTTATTATTATTATTATTATTATTATTATTATTATTATTATTATTATTATTATTATTATTATTATTATTATTATTATTATTATTATTATTATTATTATTATTATTATTATTATTATTATTATTATTATTATTATTATTATTATTATTATTTAATACCAGTAGGTCATAAACTCTTTTCTGCTTCCTCTTCACTTAGATTTCTTATAAGGGCTACTTTGGGAAACTAAAGGGGAAGGACTAGATAACTGTTTCAGCTGATCCACCCAGTCTGTTTCTTCTTTTTTAGCATAAGAATAAGGATTAACTGTCCTGACCTAAAATATATTTGGGGTGAGGGAAGAGCTTGAATTTGCAGTGTGACTTGTTTTTCACTAGAGGGTACTTTTCCATCATTATACTGCATCTGGTTAAGATGTCAAAATGTATGAGAAGCATCTGGTTCATGGAAACCAAGACACCCCCCTTTCTCTTTCTCTTTCTCTTTCTCTTTCTCTCAGTCCTGGGAACTAGTTCTGGCAAGCCACTTCTGAAAAATGCTGCCAGGAAAACCACAGGGTGCATTCTCCAGAAGTCAAAAATGATTTGAAACAGAGGTGGATTCCTGCTGGTTCGGACCCGTTCTATAGAACCGGTAGCGGGAATTTTCTCCCGCTCGCTGAACCGGTAGCGATGGCCGGCTGGACAACCCCCCGAACCGGCTCCCTCGGTGGCGCCATAGGCGGCGCCATCTTGTTTTTTGCTTCTGTGCACGCGCAGAAGCTGTTTTTTGCTTCTGCGCATGCGCAGAAACTGAGTTTTTAGCACTGCGCATGCTCACGCAGCACGTGAGGAAGCGAACCGGCAGCGAGGCAAGTCAGAACCCACCCCTGACTTGAAAGCAAAGCTTTTAAGTTTTATTGCAGAAACTGGAAACAGAAATGTTAAGGGAAAAGTGAATATTTATTTCCATAGTAAATAGGACAATTGAACCTAATCTGGAGCTAAGAATGTGTCTGGCAGGATGCGACCTTTCAATAAAAATGAAATACGTTTTGAATTTAAAATCCTCCATTTTTAAAATTGTGAATACAATTAAGGGAAAGAACTTTGTATAAAGTAAATAACATGAATGTTTCGATCAAAACTTTGTTTTTAATACCCAGAGATGAGATTTCCAGGTTACTGTACTCTGATTAAAATGCAAGGGTCGAGGTTAGCATGCATGAAGATTTCCCCTCTAGTGCAGAAAATATGCAGTTAATGGCATTGAAGCATTTACATCATATCAGAAAAAAGTTGTTGAAAAATAAATATAAGAAGTATATATGTATCTAATAGATCTAGTGAAATAATCAAAGTAATGTCTGAGGAATAGGATGATTATGATCATAGTATCAAAAATTAGAAAACATTACTGTTTTATAAAAAATGCTTTCACAAAATTGCCTTTATGTTTCTTTTTAAGGCACATTTTATTTTATTTTATTTTATTTTATTTTATTTTATTTTATTTTATTTTATTTTATTACGGTACTATTAATGCACTCTTTGGAGTTGCCGCTTTAAAGATGTCAGGTAGTTGGCTTTTCAGAGAGAGTTTTAAGTTAGGAAATGCCACATACAATATGTTTAGATACAGAAAAATACAAAGTAGACCTATTTTTATTTATCAATACTACATAGACCAGTTTAAGAAATGGACTTCAAAAGTTTTATCCCGCCGTAATCATGGAGTATGCTTGAAAAACGAGTCCAAGAACCCTAACACCATACCACTTACTTTTATAGTCTGTGTATGGCTCAGGCCCAAGGAGGATACAAGATACAAGTTACTGCATGTTTATCTCTCTGTAAAATTATGTATTTCCATTGAATCCAGCAAATAAGATCAACAAGCAAACAGAATGAGTCATTTTGAGAAGTAAAAGTGCAGTGTTGAATATGTCTTGGATAATACCGTAATCAACATGCATTGCTGCATGCATGAATCAGGATTTTGTCAAAATAAAGATCAATATTAATATTTCAAAGAAATCAAAGCTTTGAAAATGTGCTGTGCACCCTGATCTTAGTTTCTTCTCTAACTGATGAAGCACCACTTGCTAGACCTGTTCTCCAGTTAATTGCCACAATCAATTCAAGATACATATAAGAATCATATGAGCCCTAGGAGAAGCTTATCTCATTTCCCCCAAGAATAAAATTGTGCAGGACTATATCTACAGTATGTTCCTAATCTATGCTCTTTGAGAATGTTAACACAAGATCACTTTATTACTTCATCAGGAAGGTTATAACGCTTTCCCCAACAAAACCACTTGGAAAAATACTGAGCGCTCCTACAGAACTGAAATACAATGCTAGATTCTTTTTTAGTAGGAAAGGAAGATATCATTTGCATTTTCAGTCATTAGGGTTAGTCCTTTGTATTTTCAGGGAGGATTGGAAACAAAAATCCTGCTAGAAACTTTGAAGTGCCATTGTTATAACAATACATTTTTACAATACATTTTTACAATACATTTTACATTTCTTTTGTTCAGCAGAAAAAGTCTCAAATATTTTATTTGATTACCATTGTGGAAAAGAATGTCCTTTCTGGAATTATCCTTCAGCTATGCATATTAACGTTATATTAAGGATACTTCAGTCTGCAGGCCACATACCTGCTTATTGCAAACTTCAAAGAAAAGGAGGAGTTGTTCATTTTTTTCCTTTGAGAAAGAATGGAAAGAGTAGCGGTGTGGGAGAGTAGCAGCAGCTCTAGGGCACAGGGTTGATATGTTTGAAAACATAAAGTGTTGTCCTTTGGCTTGTGTGAATAAGAATATTCTTAGCTTAGCATTAGCAATGCCCTGTCTAGGTTGATGGCTATCTGGCCCTAGGCTACAGACTAATACCCACCAGACGCCCAGGTATGATGAATGTTTAACATAATTCAATTTGCACACTAGATACGTCTTATCACAAAGCTTCAGTCCATCCCCAAAGCTTCAACCCAAAGCTGCAAATTCCTGTAGATAACATTTCCATAGAACGCATCTTCAGGGACAGCATATATTATCCCCTGCCAAAATAAACAAAATGCCATTGAGCTTAAGACATTTCAATGTATGACTATATTAGAGCTATAGGGTGACTTCAGATTCAGCACTTAACAAAATTCTCTCTGCATGCGGGACAATAATGAGGGGCAAGATACCTCATTGTCCTTGCAGCCCCACATGCCACGTGAAGAAAAAATGTGAAAACTGGGTTTCCCATTGTCCAAAGAACAGCCCACCTGAATCTAGCCCGTTTGAGAAAATGATTGATATTGCTTTTTTGATCAGATGCAAAGACAGAAGAATATTTTTGGGGAGAGAAACAAAAATATCCTGAAAACCCTTCCTTTCTGAATGATCTTGACATGATTGTCATGGACAGATTGTCAGGATAACTTGTCCCCAACCTGACCCTTTAGGTTTTGCAATGGTGAAATCAACAATCGAACTGAATCCGTCCTTCTCGCTGCTGTTCATCCTCTTCTTTCTCTTTCCACTTTATCCATTGTTATAGGCTTCTCCAAGGAGCTGAGTTCTGCACAATGTATACATAATGTATTATAATTTAAGCCAGGTAATTTCTATCTAATGTGAGAATTAGATAGAATGTGAGATGCACAGAATTCTGTCTTTGCATCTGGTTATAAAAGGAACCATCAATCATTTTCTCAAACAGGCTAAATTCAGGTGTGTTGTTTTGTTCTGCTTGAGCCATTTGTTTGTTGTCTATACATAATGTTCTCAAGAGTTTACTTCAACACCAAAATTAAAAAAGTATGAATGTTTATTCTGCTTTTTCAACAGCAGCAAGGAGAATGGATTCAATTTACATTCATAGACTATCACAGGGAAAACTATTGCCTGCCCAATTTTGATCTTTGTAGGCACAGACATCTCAGAGGCATCTGGGCACTATTTCCAGAGGCATCATTGTTACCCTACCAAGTGCTAGTCTGTGGTTTATTTCTTCACTGCAAGTTCCTTTACTGTTGATAGTCAATCCTAAAAAGCAATATCTAGCACTTCAGTATATTCACTGTCAGTTCTTTGCTTTCACTTACTTTCGCCACCGGTTCGCCTTGCTCCGCTCGCTTGCGCGCATCCCCTCGCACGATTTCACTTCTGCGCCAATGTTCCCTGTAACATCAGAAAATGCCGTGCGGCATTCTCTTTTCATGTGCACGGCCACGCAGGCATGCAGCCTCTGCCATTAGAAAATGCTGCGCGGAAGTTAGAAACTTCCATGTGGCGTTCTCTTGTTAAGTGCGCGGCCGCGTGGCCACGCAGCTTAGAGGGAACAGTGTTCCACCCATGCACAGAAGGTGGATTCAGCCCGAAACACAGCTGAGGAGCTCATCAGTTGTGCTTCGGGCAAAGAAATAAAGGTTGATATTAACCCGGGGCGGGCAGGATGGCTTTTTTCAAAGCACAGAACACTGTGAAGCCATCCAAACACAGAAAAATCAGCCGAAAATTCAGAAAAAAAGATGGCGGCGAGCACGGACCGGCACAGACAGAACCAGATCCGTGACGCCAAAATTACATCACCAGCGGGTCGCTAACGGTTCGGGCAATCTGGTCCAAACCGGGAGGAACCTACCCCTGGTTCTTTGTCTCCTTGATATTTAATATTAGTCTCACTTTTTCATTGTGCACTTGACTTTAATTACTACAGCTTTAAGATCATTTGCAGTTTCACTATCAACATAGTACCTTCAGCACAGAACAAGGTATTGATATTTCTTCTTCCAGTTTTAAAATCATACCCTTCTTCTTCTTCCTTTACCTGACATGGAGTCGGTCTGTTCCATCATGTTCTGTCTTGACTGTGGCTTCATCTCTTCACCTCCTGTACATGGATTTCACTTGAGGAGAATAAGACGTTCTTGAACTCCCATTTTCTAAGCACCTTCCACAGCTTGACATGACTGATACAATAAAAAGCCTTATTACAATCCGTGAAGGACACACTTCTTTTAGTGACTCTTTGGCTTTTTCAATTATCCATTGTGAATTCATAGGACAACATGAGAGTGAGGCTCATCTTCCCTTCCAGAGACAGTTAGTAGGGGAGTCCATCCATGGCTCAGTTCTGCCACCTGTGTGGGGATTAATTACTGATGTGATTAAAACACTTTAAAAAAATCTAATAAGGATAGACAACATGATGATTTATCATTATTATGCATAACTATTTTTACATATTTTATATTGGAAGTTGGGTCTTTTACATTTTTCCAGTATTGCACACAAAAGAAAATAATTCACATCAAAGATACATATTCCATGAGGTGAAATTCTTGAAAGAATTCCTTTTATGAAGATAAGCTGACTAGAAATTACTTGTTCAACAAAGCAATTTTATTGAATGCATATCCATTTAAAACCTCACTTTAGTTCTTGGGGTTAGTTTAAGATAACATTATATATCGTTTCTCCCGACGATGTGGACAGGGCTATGGGAGCGATGGGTACCTCCACCTGTTTATTGGACCCATGCCCCTCCTGGCTGGTCTCGGCCAGCAGGTCGGTGGCACGCGGCTGGATCCAGGCGGTGATCACCGCTTCTCTGAGGGAGGGATCCGTACCGCAGTCGTTAAAAGCTGCGGTGGTGCGACCCCTCCTGAAGAAGCCTTCCCTGGATCCAGCTGATTTGAAGAACTATCGTCCAGTCTCCAACTTACCTTTCTTAGGGAAAGTTGTGGAGAAGGTGGTGGTGACTCAGCTTCTGCAGCTCCTGGATGAAACAGACCATCTAGATCCTTACCAGTCGGGCTTCAGGCGCGGCTACAGTACAGAAACTGCCTTGGTTGCCCTGATGGATGATCTCTGGCGAGCCCGGGATGGAGGAAATTCCTCCATCCTGGTGCTACTTGACCTCTCAGCGGCTTTCGATACCATCGACCATGGTATCCTTCTGCATCGGCTCGGCGAGTTGGGAGTGGGAGGCACCGTTTTGCAGTGGTTCTCCTCTTATCTCGCCGATCGGATGCAGTCGGTGTTGGCAGGTGGGCAGAGATCGTCCCCTAGGCCCCTATCATGTGGGGTGCCTCAGGGGTCGGTTCTCTCGCCCATCCTGTTTAATATCTACATGAAACCGTTGGGTGAGATCATTCGCAGACATGGGGTGTGTTTCCATCAGTACGCTGACGACACCCAGCTGTACATCACCACCCCGTCTGACTTCAGGGAGGCAGTTGATGTAATGTGCCGCTGCCTGAACGACGTTAAGATCTGGATGGGGAGGAACAGACTCAGACTCAATCCCGACAAGACTGAGTGGCTGTGGATATTGCCTCCTAAGGACCATGACAACTATCCCTCCTTGGTCTTTGAGGGTGCGAAACTGACTCCCTCAGACCAGGTCCGCAACTTGGGGGTCCTCCTAGATCCACAGCTAAAATTGGATCACCATCTTTCTGCTGTGGCTAGGGGGGCCTTTGCACAGGTTCGCCTGGTGCACCAGTTGCGGCCATACTTGGAGAAGGAGGCTCTACTCACGGTCACTCATGCCCTTGTCACCTCGCGTTTGGACTACTGCAATGCGCTCTACATGGGGCTACCCTTGAAGAGTATCCGGAGACTTCAGCTGGTACAAAATGCGGCTGCGCGTGCTGTGGTGGGTGTGCCAAGGTACACCCACGTGACACCAATACTCCGCCAGCTGCATTGGTTGCCCATCAGTCTCCGGGTCCAATTCAAGGTGTTGATCACCATCTTTAAAGCCCTTCATGGCTTAGGACCAGGATATCTTCGGGACCGCATTCTGCCTCATACTTCCCTCCGACCGGTTAGGGCCCACAGAGTTGGCCTCCTCCAGGTCCCGTCGGCCAAACAATGCCGGCTGGCGGGCCCTAGGGGGAGAGCCTTCTCTGTGGCTGGCCCCGTGCTCTGGAACCAACTTCCCCCAGAGACCCGAACCATCCCCACTCTGCTGGCCTTCCGAAAAGCCGTTAAAACATGGCTTTTCCTGCAGGTGGGGGGGATAGCTTAATCCACCTGAGATCACCCCCCAAGTATGTATGATATCGAATGAATGTTGCTGTTTTAATATTGTTTTTAATAATTTGTATTTGTTTTTTAATCACTTGCATTTTGATTATTCTTGTATTTTTTCCTGTTGTACGCCGCCCTGAGTCCTTCGGGAGTTGGGCGGCATATAAGAATAACAAAATAAATAAATAAATAAATAAATAAGGTGGAGAAGTATGTAATGTTCAGTATTCACTGGGAAATTAGGTATCTAACATGTTAAGCACAGGTAGTTCTCAACTTACAAATATTCATTTAATGACCATTCTAAGTTATGATAAGAGTGGTCCTTGCACTTACAACTGTTGCAACATCTCTGTGGTCACATGATCAAAATTCAGGCACTTGGCAGCCGGCATGTATTTATGAGGCTTGCAGCATTCTGACATAACATGATCAGCGATCGTGACTTTCTAAGCTGGTTTCCAACAAGCAAAGTCAACGGGGAAGCCAGATTCATTTAACAATGCTTAACCATTGAAAAATTGAATACAGAATAACAGAGTTGGAAGGGACCTCGGAGGACTTCTAGTCCAACCCCCTGCTCAGACAAGACACCCTATATTAGTGATGGCGAATCTTTTCGGCACCGGGTGCCCAAACCGGAACGCACGTCGGAGCGCCGGAAACGCATGTGCACTGGCCAGCTGGTCTTCAGGTTTCTGGTGCTCTGGCATGCACGAAGCCCAGCTGGCCGGCGCACGTGCCAGAAACCAGAACAGCTGGTGATGGCGCACAGGCCCATAGAGAGGGCACTGGGTGCCACCTCTGGCACACGTGTCATAGGTTCGCCATCACGGCCCTATACCATTTCAGACAATGGCTGTCCAATCTCTTCTTTATAACATCCAGTGATTGAACACCTACAACTTCTGGAGGCAAGCCATTCCACTGATTAATTGTTCTCATTTTAAGGAAAATTCTTTTTAGCTCTATGTTGGATCTCTCCTTGACAAGCTCATGAAAGACGAAAGATCCACTGCTTCTTGTCCTGCCTCCAGGTGCTTTGGAATATACATTGATCCCCCTCTTCTTTGTGGCAGCCCCTTAGATATTGGAATACTGCAGAGGTGGGTTCCTGCCGGAGCTGTCCAGTGCGTAGCTCCAGTAGGGAGCGACCGATTGCACAATTTGCGCGCGGCCGCTCCGGAGCCCTCTCTGCTGGTCCGTCGTGCGTGTTGCCATCTTTTTCAGTGAATTTTTGGGTGATTTTGGTTTTTCTTTACTTACTTTACTTACTAAGAAAACTTTACTTTTCTCACCACTGATTTGCATTTTATTGGATAGGGCCCAGCGTTCATGTCTGTCAAGATCCTTCTGGATCTTGAGCCTATCTTCTAAAATGTTGGCTGTTCTCCCTAGCTTGGTGTCATCTCCAAAATTGATGAGTTCCCCTTTTATCCCCTCATCTAAATCATTTATGAAAATATTGAAGAGTACTGGACCTAAGACAGAACCATGGGATACCCCACTGCATGCTTCTCTCCATGAAGATGTAGTTCCATTGAACCAACCACACTGGGTGTGGTTGGTCAGCCAGTCATGAATCCATCTGAAATGATGCTGTCTATCCCATAGTTTTCTATCTTACTAAGAAGTACGTTGTGGTCTACTTTGTCCAATGCCTTACTGAATGTTCACAGCATTTTCTGGTCCACTAATTTAGTCACTTTGTCATTAATGCAATACAGTTTATCTGACATGGTCTGTTTTTCACAAACCCATATTGGCTTCAAGTAATAGCTTTGCTTGATTGATGTCAGGCTGATTGGTCTATGGTTTGTTGGATCCATTTTTCTTTTCCATTTATGAAGATTGGGAACCACATCAGCTCTTTTTCAGTCTTCTGGTAGTTCCCTGGTGCTCCAGGATCTCTGAAAGATCATACACCTGTCAGCTCCATTGGGCATTTATTTGGCTTCTCTCACATTTAATACCTATGCATCTGCTCCACAAATGTGCAACATTTCAGAACAGATTTGGATAGGGATTAAAATAGAGCTCATGAAAGATGGATGGGATTTTTCTGTTGCAAATTCCATTCTCATTCTCAGTAGATTTTATCAGATATGAATATAAGATTGTTCAGTAAATTATACAGAGAGCTGCCCATAATAAGCAATATATGTAATATGATATCTTTATGTGGCACTATCCAATGTAAAATTATTCCTGAATATCAATGTTACTCTTCATCAGAAATGCATCACTGCAAGGACTTAATCCTGAGAAAGAAAAGAGTTCAGGAAAATAAGTCATTCAAGAACTTTCCCCTCCTCCCTCCCCACAAGTTGTAGGTGTCTGTATACAAATAAAGTATATGGCATCGCACATAGGGAAGTACTTTGCCTCCTATGGAGAGCAATGCAGATGAATACAATAAAAGTCTTCAAGGAAGGAAGGAGAGGAAATTTTTTCTAATTACCCAGGTGTGGTGCTTGGAGGGATATATTTGTGAAGCCATGGAAGATCCGATTCTCTTGGCAAGGAGAGTATAAACTTCAAAAGCTATCATTTGCTCTGTCTACGTTTTAAATGTACCTCTCTTCCTTTTCTATTTGCACAATGTGACTTGCTTGTATTATTCCATGTTGACTTCCTTTTTAGGAACTTTTTTTTTCTAAGATAGCTCAAGCACAAGAACACCTGTAACAACTCATTTGTGCCATATATCCGAAAATCCAACCTTGATCAAGATTGTAATCTTTCCATCTGGTCCTAATGCTGCACTCTTTGAAATGTGTTGTAAGTTACTTACAAGTGTGGCCATGGGAAAATTCAGATCTCTGAAAGCCTGAAAGAGTCCGGCCACTTTGTACTCAGCCTGAAATCACTTCCTCATTCTTTCTACCTTTCTTATTTGGCACAAGGAGTTTATATTTTGGATCTGTTCTTTCATTGTAGTGGCCTCTTCCAATCTTTGTGTTGTGTTCTGCAGCACTTCCCACCCCTTTACTGGTATCCATTTTTTCTTTCTCCCAGATCACATCACTCCCAAACTCACTCCAACCCAATCCTGATTGTCTTTTTATACTGTTGGGTCCTTTATCTTCCACACTCCGTAGCACTAGGCAGTTATTTCTTTACAATATCTGATTTTCAAAGATTTTATACACTAAGCTTCTATTTGATAAAAATAAACAAGTGTTCCTTGAAAAGCTCCTGGGTGACTATTGTGTTTCATGATGTCGTTTGCATACCAGAACTATGCAGCATTTTGGATTTGATTCCAAAAATGTGTCTTATCTTTTCCCAAAATCACATTGCTGCCATTTCCCACACAATTCCACATTCCCCAAAATGTGGCTATTTTTAAAGAGTTGCCCACAGGCTACATTTGCATCTGTAAAGCTCTGAAGCACCTATGCAAAATAAAATTCAAAACACTGCAGGCCCCAGTTATATACATGTTGATATAAAGTAATTAAATATTGGAAAGAAAAATTTGGAAATAAAATAATAACAAACATGCCTGTTCAATAGAGAGCCAGTGGTTTCAGAATGGTTTTCACAATTACCTTGAGCTTGATAACTGCTGTTCCTATGTTCATAGGGGTGTGTAAACTGCCAGTGTGTAAAGAACTCTGTGGCATAATTTCCGTTCATTCTTCTGAAAGCCCTAATTAGAGCTTGGCAGGACAAGTTGTTGCAGAGTCAATCATGGGGACTGGCTTTAAGTCAGAATGACATGAGTCGTAAAATCAAACCTAGATACATGGTCGTCCCTAACCACCATCGCATTCAGTCATTGAACGAACTATAATTCACACAATATCTTTCCCTTTGTTTTCTCTTCCTCTGTAATCATGGCATTCCCCTCCCCCCCCAAATACTTAGCTATAGTGGAGAAAGGAAAATTACTAAGAGGAATTTTATATTAACAGAGATGCAGTGGAGAGAGGAATGGAAAATTAAGATATCTTCTTAACTATCTTCTGTTTATATAACCCCTGAATAATTATCTTTAAAAATATTTACCATTGTTAATAAAAAACATGAAGATTTTTTAAAATTATGAACAAAACATAGAATTCAAAAGAGACTAAAACCAGACAAAAAGAGCAAAAGCATGGTCCACTTTTCATTGGAAAGATAACAGAGTAAAGGGAGTTGGGAGGAACCTTCGATGTCTTCTCGTCCAACCCCCTGCTCAAGCAGGAGACCCCATACCATTTCAGATAAGTGGTTGTCCAATCTGTTCTTAAATACCTCAAGTGTTGGAGCACCCACAGCTTCTGGAGGCAAGTGATTCCACTGATTAATACTTCTTTTAGGAAAGTTCTCCTTAGTTCTAGGTTGGTTCTCTCTTTGATTAGTTTCCATACTTTCCATCCATTGTTTCTTATTCTGCCTTCATGTGCTTTGGAGATTAGATTGACCTCTTCTTCTTTATGGCAGCTGCTTAGATATTGGAAAACTGCTATTATGTCACCCCTAGTCCTTCTTTTCATTAAACAAGACATACCCAATTCCTGCAACCATTCTTCATGTTTAGCCTCCAGTCCCCCAATCATTTTTGTACCTCCAGTCCCCCAATCATTTTTGTACCTCCAGTCACCCAATCATTTTTGTAGGATTTCTTATGTCAGTAAGACATACTAGTGAGCAAGAGGTAGCTACACAAACCTTCATTGGAAGAGAGTTTCATGTAGGGGGACTTCAGCCCAAAGGCCCACCTTGCTAATTTAGTTTCCTTGGCAAAAGTCTTATCAGAAGTCTAAAGTGCTGGGAGGTCTGATGGAAGAAGAGATATTCACTAAGAAAACCAAGAAGTTTAAAAGCAAGAATGAATATTTTTTTAGCACATTGAAGACTGGACACTGTCAATTAAGTCTGGAAATGGAATAATAGCTTGAAGATTTAACATTTAATCAATGTCCTCCATTTTGGCAGCTGATATTATTCAGAAACTCTGACTAGACTGCCTTCATTTGCTTGGACAAGCAGAAATCTTTTGAGCACAAACCTAAAGACTCCCAACAACAAGGTACCTACCAGTTCTTGGTGCAGATCAGACCCCTGAGGTATCATGAGGTAAAAGAAGCCAACATGTCCTGAACCAAGAAGCATTTTAGAGACAGTCAGTCTGTATATTGGTTCCCCCTGTCATTTTATTTGTGGCCCTTTCCAAATGCCTCCTTAGCACAATAATTCATCTAATCCTTGTCCAAAGCTGCTGTGGAAGGTTATTTCTGCTAACTTCATGTACAGTAGATACTATAGACCATGTTAGCCATTGCAATGAAAATAGTCATTTTACAATCTGACTCTCTCGCCACAAACTCCCAAATCTAATTCAGTAGATCTAATTAGCCTTCCTCAACCTATTGTCTTCCAAAGGTATTGGGTTTACAGCTTCTTCAGCCATGCTCCCCATGGAATATATCACACATCTCAGTGGTTGGGGGAAATGGTACTAGCTCCTTAGTAAATATTGTTAGGACTTACTCAGAAGTTAATCTCACTAAATCCAGTACAGGAGCATATACTTCCTGGCAAAGATACAGATTCAAAGTCAAACATCTTTCCTGAACAGCGGATTTCCTCTGTGCTAGGAAAGCAACATTGGACACACTTCCTTCTCTTGTGTCAAAGGCAAAGCAGCACCGCCAGTCCCAGTCAACAAGCCATCCTTTCCATCCATGCTGCTAATCACTTCATCCCCTCAGGGCTGTGAACAGCCAGGACCGCAAGCCCTGAATCACCAGAAGAATCTGGAGAATTTCACTGATTACAGTCAAATAGCTATGCAGTCAATATAACCATTTCTGATTAAATGCCAGGTCTACTGAGATTTCTGCATAGCTAGTCTTCTCAAGGCATCTCCATCCTATGCCCTGAGAATATTTTGTATAATAAATGCTGATAGGTGAAAATGAGATCAGTAGCTAACTAACAGGAAGACCTTTATTCTTATTTTGACCCTTTTGTTAAAGAGGCTTCTTACTCAAGAAAAAAAGAGGTGGCTCCTCAACTATAAAACCACATGTATGATCACACATATGTGGTTATTGCCATACCACCCACATGCCAGAACATAGAAAAATTATTAAATAGCTGCTCTGAAGAGGTGGTCCTTCTAGTGGTTTTTTTAATTAAAAAAGAGTAAGCTATCTAAGAAAACAGAAAAAGTTGTAATTGGTACCAAAAGATTATAACGTGGCTAATTACAGTTGATGGCATGGTATAAACAAACAAACAAACAAACAAACAAACGAATGAATGAATGAATAAACAAACAAACAAACAAATAAAACTGGAAACAAATTACTTCTTTCAGGACCTGCTCTTGTCCCAGGTAATTGCTGTGGGAAATGTCCACATATAGTACCAGTAGCTGCAGCTGCTATTTGAAGAAAAGAGTCAATCTCAGAGCTTGGTATTTTTCTGTGGTGTAGTAAATGGTCTAATGCAGGGGTGTCAAACTCACATCATCACAATGGCATGATGTGACGTATCGGGACTTTTTATCCCTTTGCTAAAACAGGCATGGGTGTGGCCAGTGTGTGACGCATCCGGACCGCGGGCCGGCAGTTTGACAGCCCTAGTCTAATGCATGGAAGGTGCCAGCTTATGATGGGATGTGAATAGTATGGATCAGAGGTGGGATTCAGCAGTTTCTGACCAGTTCTGGAGAACCGGTAGCGGGAATTTTGAGTAGGTTGGAGGACCGGTAAATACCACCTCTGACTGGCCCCGCCCCCATCTATTCTCTGCCTCCTGAGTCCCAGCTGATCAGAAGGAAATTGAGATTTTACAGTATCCTTCCCCTGGAGTGGAGTGGGAAAGGAGATTTTACAGTATCCTTCCCCTGCCACGCCCACCAAGCCACGCCCACCAAGCCACGCCCACAGAAGCAGTAGTTAAAAAAAATTGAATCCCACCACTGGTATGGATTGCGTTCCTGTGGAGTATGAATCTAGTTGGTGTGGTTTATAAACCAAAATTAACATGCTTTGTGAATCTAGCCAGCTGTCATTTGTTCAGCCAACTACTCTAGGTTAAATAGATAGTGTGATATATGATCCAGTCTAATGAAATTTTGATAGGAAGTCAACTGAAGAAAAATATTTCACAGAATATGTTTATAATATCAGACAACCCATATTGCACTAGTCTTCCCCAGTTTAGCACTCTTCAGATGTATCTGGGATTAGGGTCCTACTGTAAAGCATAATCATTTGTGTGTGGGGGGAAAATCAGATTAGCAGTTTTCTTTCCAACAAACACTTTCTTACAAAGAAGAATTGAATCATTTGTTGTCTATCAAAATCCTTTCCTTTCTGAAATGGCTTTCCAGAATGTTAATGATTAGAGTGTCTCAAGGCAAGTTTTTTTCCTCCCTGCAGGAATAACATTCACTTTGGGAAAACTGTGCTCATTACATGGAATTTGGCATTCATTACATTCTCACTAACCTACCATTTTAATCCTCTGATGGTGAATGTTTGTTTGCAGCTTTATCAGGCTGGCTCCAGGTTTCCCTTTCACATGATCTTGGATGATGATAAGTTTCTTCTATTGCTAATAGAAGAAAGTCAAGAAAGAATTGCCTTCCAGAAAGAAAGAAAGGAGCCTTGGGCTTGTGTGACTTAGTCTTTTGCTATGATATGAAAATAATCTGCTAAATTAGATACAACTTTTTCCTGCCCAGGGCTACACAGTATGTGTGCCCAATGAACAGCAAACCAAAGATTGCACTGCTAGTAATGAGTAGGTTGAGAACAAAACTAAATTTGGTTGCATTCATGCTTACATTGAACCAGAAATATGAATACTGTACTCTCCATGAATTAATCATTTTACTTTCTATCATATTAAATATATATATAATTTCTTTTTTTTTCAGAAGTTTTTTATTATTTCCACACAGACAATACACATATTTTAGATTCATTCTCATTTCATTTTTCTATATATTCCATTCTTGTTTTATATATATACATTTCTCATATTTTCCTTAATGCTTTATTTAATCCAGGGTTGTTTCTTCCCCATTTCAATCTTTTACAGCCCCACCCTTCCACCTTCCTTCTTCACCTCCTCTACATTTCCTTATTCTCTGTCCTCTCCTCTCCAATCCCTTCTACCCTCTCTCCTTTTCTCCTTCTCTCCTTCTCTTATCTTCTCCTCTTCCTTATCCCTCTACCTAACCACTCCTTCTGTGCTGTATTTTCTCATTTATAATCTAATTTTCAACAACCCTGAATAAACATATATAATTTCATAGTAGCTTTTGAAAAGTCTTGAAGGTTGTACCCAAGGATTTTGAGCAAACAGGTATGTATGTAGTCCTGGACCACTAGCTCTTTCCAGTTAATTTTTTTGGTGGCTACTCTGGGTTTCTGGCAAATGAATAAGCCCAATTTATGAGATGCCCAACTATCTCATGTAAGAAATGGTGGTGTCTAAGAACTTCCCTACTGTACTATTTTATAATAACCCCATTTCACAGCATGTTTAAATGCTTATGCTATGTCAGATTTATGCCACATTTTCTGTCACTGGAGTTCTTTGCAGTAAGTTGTGTCTGGAAGTTTAAACTGTTAGTCTTGGAGTTGGAATTCTAAATATCTTACACAAGTGATGATCTTTAGGAAATGATTCTCAGCCACATTGTGTGATCTGATGGTACAGCTCTAGGGCAAGGAATGATGGGCCTTTGCTTGCCCAGGCATTTTATGCATTCTTCACCTGTATTGCCTCTGTGTGGGAACAAGATCCTTGAACAGATAAGCAATATCATAGGCGACCTTCCTGATTTATAAAAATGACTGACTGAGTAAATACTAAAATATACTAAACAGTGGAAAAAAAGGTTAGCATTATTTTTTTAAAAAAATAAAAACTCAATTTCTATTTTTAAAAAAAGGAAGAAAGAGACTTTTGGTGGTAAAGAACTGCTTGCCAAATCCCAACAAACCGTACCTTTCCCCACAAATTTCCAATATTTCTTTTTCAGATAAGATGTGAAGGTGTATCTACCCTAGAGTTTTCTGCAGGAGGTGGCTTATCTAGAGTCATTTCAGTTTTGCTTTAGTATATTAATGAGTTGGAGTGTGCTTTGTCATATTGATAAATAATCTTCTCTATTCCAGGAGCTGAGCAGGAATAGTAGGTAGCTGATGATTTGGCTAGATTCCCTTACTGCTTTTAATATGCTTGACGATGGGACAATTCTGGAGTACATGGCTAGAATGGCAATTTGAAGCACAGAACCAGTGTCTCCCACAGATTTCAGACAGTGGTTCCGAAAAATCCCTTCTGAGCCTGTTCAGTGGTTTATGGACTCCAGGATTAAATTTTATATCCCATTCTATTTCACATAAACATGACATTGTTGGGAGAAGATAGTTGGGTAGTTTGGCTTCGTCAGTACGCGGATGGCTCCTGCCTTCTTTTCTCTTTCCCATCTAATCAAGAAATAGATTCAAATTCTAAATCAGATACCTAATGTTGATAATTGATTGAATAACATCAAACATAATCATATCAAATGCTCCATTCAGAGAAGATACAAGTGTTCCTCCTAAGTTGAAAAAATGGAATACGGGATTCAGTTTATCTAACTAATGAACTAATAAAATATAATGGCTTGGGCTGCATTTTCCATGAGGACATATTTTTCCAGCTATCCTAGATTTAGATCTTAAACTAAAAATATTCAGGCTTTGCTGGTAGTCACCAGTGCATTTCGTCATGTATTCAATGCATACAATCTTGGAAATATCGGATCTTTATAATACATACCTTGATGATGTTCCTTTGGATCAGTCTAGTGTTGTCTTCAAGAGGCTTCATTTAAAATGTGTTTGGAAACTTAATGAAGTCTAGACACCACCTGGCCATGGCCATGGTGATGGTTCACTACAGTAGTGAACATTTTCTTTTCTTTAATATTCTCAGGCTAATAGCCATGTTTCTAGGTACAGTTAAAATGCTGGTCATGATCTGTACTGTAAAACTATACAGACACAGTCCTGGAATGTTTGCTTTGTCTACATGAAATTATCTACTCCAATTTTAAGATATTTGAAGAGCTCCTTCCAAAAATACATTTGTTTGAAAAATCAGGAATTAGACATGTAAGAACAAGAAATATTGGCTATTATCAGTCAAAAAATGAATCAGAAAAGGGGAAGTTAAGGAGGAAAAAGGGGGAAGTGAAATTTGTTGAGGTCATATTGAAATAAATCAATAGCAAGCTGACAAATCAAACATTGAGATGCCCAGTCAAAAAAAGGGGGCTTTATCTTGCAAAATGCTCCCCCAGAAAAGTAAATTATCCCTAATTTTCATGTGAATAGGCCTTGCAGAATACTAATGCTGCACCTTCTTGCCCATCTGTTTGGGAATAAATGTAAAATTCTGTGGATTTAGGGATATTTATGTTTAAGTAAATGTGTAAGTGCAGAAGAGAGGATTTTTGACAATTACTTAATCACACTAAAACACCATCTTGTTTTTAATGTGCTGGAGAAAGTTCGTGGACATTGTTACAGATAGTCTTTCTGCCTGAATTTTTTGAAAGCCAGTTTAACTGCTGATTTATAAACTTAGATCTCTGTCCTGCCTATCAGAATAGAATAGAGTAGTTCAAGTTAAGGATGGAACAAATTTTGCATAGCGATGACAATTACCCACTTTTCCTGGCTGGGATCATGTTTCTTAATCTGTTGCATGATGAAAATAAAATGAGAATTATAATACTAGTGCTTTATACTTTTAACTGCTTTAAAATATTCCAAGATGACCATCCCTAGTGCAGGTATACTAAATGTTATCTTCTATAGTTTCAGGCAACATGACTACGCTCATTAGGAACAGCCCTGCAAGGCATCAACTGAGGAAGGCTATTGAAGTTCACAAATGAGGCTGCCCTCACCTTCCAATGTATGAAATCTTAGCTCTGTCCTCGAAGAAACCCACTCAAAGTTTGTTCAACCATCAGGATTTCATTGGAAGGAGCAATTTAATCATCAAAGATAATTAGCCTTTCCCCAAATGATCCCCCTGATCTCTGGGGAGCGACAGAAGACCAGAAGAAGGAAAGGTGTTGTTTGTTTGTTTTTCAAAGGAGAAAGAAAGGACACCTCTCTTCAAGTCAAGGAGCTGCTTTAAGAGCATTAAAAAGTTCTCTATTGTTAGGCAAGTTCTGAGAATGGATAGCGATGACACCCCCCCTCCTCCTCTTCCCTTTGCCTTTTGAAGTGCAGCATCATCAGGCGGCTCCTTCTGCTATCTTGTCATTGGGTAGCAAATGAATGGGGGTGGGTGGGAGGGGGGCAGTTGGCCGTTTAGGCATCCACCTTATAAATAAGAAAGACTTAGGCTGCAGGAACTTCCCTTCTCTTAGCATCTGATGAAGGGGGCTGGTGGGCCTATGAGAGCTTTTTATTCCATAATTAGGCTTTTAAGTAATTAAAAGAGCCTTGGTGTTTTTTTCCACCCTCATTCTATTGGGCTGGAACTTTTTGTGGGTGTTTTTTTTTCTTAAAGTATAATAAAAGGAGGAGCACTAGCTCTTTCTGTTTTCTAGCAAATCCTTTGAGAAGGGTGTGAGGGGAAGACAATTTAATAGGTCAGCTAGGGGAATAGAAATTTACCATGAGAAGAAGGACCTCCGTCATCCTGGCCAGTCTCTTGCTATATAGTGCTATTGCTGTTTTCAACACATCATCAGCTTGGTAGGCATTCAAGGCTCACAGCCACTTAGGGGTCTGGGTTTGGAAGGACTCTGTTCAGAAAAGTTTTTCATAACTTTTTTCCCCCTCTTTCTACAGGTCAGTGAATAACTTTCTGATGACAGGGCCCAAGGTACTTATTTACACTCCCTCTAAAATGTATTTTAAGTTTGCATAATCGATGACCGCTTACTTTAGTCAATAACATATTATTTACCTATGGTAAGTAACCTTTATTAATATTGTGAGCCTCTGCGCAGAAAATCAGAGAACCTGGATATAAATGGCTATATAATTGGATATAATTTGGATTATATCCTCTGGATATAATTTAAGGGTGTTTGGGAGGGTTGAGAAACATTGAAAAATAATGTATCCTATTTGTTTTGTCTGTGAAAGGCTTATTTGAGGTACTCTACGAGCGTGTCTGCTGGTGCCCAAAGTGGAATCGAGGAATGTAAGCACCAGTTTATCTGGGAACGCTGGAATTGTCCAGAGACTGCACTTCAACTCTCCACTCACCACAGACTTAGAAGTGGTAAGTTGATTTTAACACATCCCTGCCTTTTGATAGGTCCACTTGAGTTGTGTTTAGCAGTCTGCAAAGGTTATGTGCAACTGAGAATGGAGCCTAACTTGTAGGTAGGGTTCACCAAGTTTTCAGTTACCTGTGGCAGGACTTGCTCCTGGAATATGTGAAGGAATATATAATAGGAATACATTCCTATACAGATCAAAGTAAATTTCTCTTTTACTCTGCTACTATTATTTACCATAGGTGGAACTGCCCTTTCTCTAGGAGTGGCATAGAAAATTGTTTTAGACCTCTAATCTTTACAACAAATCTAACAGGTAGATTATGTGGAAAGAAAGTGACCGATCAGTCATCTGCTGTGCTTTATAGTATGAAGATCTGAATCAGGATTGGTATGATATCCAATCTATAATGCATGTACACATTGAGTTGGTACCTCAAGAACATTTTTTTCCCTAGCCAAGGTTGAGGTCTGACTTTTTATTCCAGAAATCAGCTGCTGTGTTCATCCCTATTAGGACAATGGTTTTATTAGGTCAGATCAGATTTAAAAAATAGAGTTTTGAGTTTTGAGTCTCTTATTTTTGCTGAAGGTCAGAGAGGTGAGCTAATGTAGTGCATGGATTCTTTTTTTAAATTATGGTCAGGACTAAGTCAAACAGTAACAATTCATTTTAAAATGCAACTATTTGTTGCTGTTGTTTTAAAAACATTTTTAAAAGGGCCATTCAGAATTCAGAATGAAAGGTGAACAATGATTTCTAGGATGGTCATAAATCTGGAACTCAGAACATAATCCTATGCAACTTTCTTGAGAAGCTACTCCTACTGAATTTAGCATGGAAGACTTCTAAATCTGTGGGTGCAAGAATACTTTATAAAATAATAAAATTAATGTTGCAATTGAGTGTGTGTGTGTGTGTGTGTGTGTGTGTGTGTGTGTGTTTTGGCATCTCCTTATTTAAAAGAATTTTGGCGAAGGAAGACATTCAATGGCAACAGTAATTTTATTACTTTATAAAGTATTCTTGCATATATACTGTGTATATATATATAGCATATATATACACACCCACACCCCAATATTTGGCACTAAGGAAAGAGAGCTTGTGTGTGTGTGTGTGTGTGTGTGTGTGTGTGTGTGTGTGTGTGTGTGTGTGTGTGTGTATTGGGGATATTTCTGTATTTATATGTATGTTTTAAATTCATTTTTGATACAAAATGAAAAGTAATCTGTTAATTATCACTAGGCATCATATATCAATGCATCTAATTTATGAACTGATTTAGAGACCAGGGGAAATGTAGATGGATTAACCAATCAATCCTCACTGCTTTAAACTAGCTCAGAATGAACAGACATCATACAAATGAAAAAAAAAACCACTTTCATTCAATGATGTATCGAATGAGGATGCTTTCACCAAGAGTGCTGCTTGATTTGTCTGTAACATGATAAAATACATTAAATTTAAATACAAAAATTTAAAACCTTGAAGTTGAAATAAAAGCAATGACTAGAAAACAAATCATTTTATAATAGAAATGCAGCGATTATATCTACACATTTAGTATTTCTCTCCCTCCAATTTCTTATCATGCTGTATAAATTTGCAAAAAGAGCTTGTTTTTCTTTAATTCCATTGTGATTCCTGTCTGTCCTTTGATACATTTCCTAATCCAGAATCCTAGTGAGATTTGGGCATGGGAGGGGATATAAATTGTTTAACTAAACTTCTTTCCAGAGATTAGGAATGTATTGGCATAAAGAAATCCATTGCTGGTAAACCTGAGATGGGAAGATTTATTTTGCTTTTATTTTGGCCAGGAGAAGGGAAGATTAGACTATAAGGAGTTGAGGGTTTATGTTTCACACTGACAGGTCTTTCTTCCTTCCAGCTACAAGGGAGACTTCATTTGTTCATGCCATCAGCTCAGCTGGAGTAATGTATTCCCTAACCAGGAACTGTAGCATGGGAGACTTTGAGAATTGTGGCTGTGATAATTCAAGAAATGGACGTGTAGGTGAGCCCCTGGGTGTTTTGAAAAAGACATATCGAAGAAAGACAGGTGTTGTTCTCCTCAGTTAAACTGGTTCTCACACATTTGAAGAGCAGAACTGCAGGGTCCATATTTTGTACTCTTTATTTCTGCAAGTTAGACGAAGGTATCAATTGACCTCACTAATTGTGCAGATTATGAACAATCCCAAGCAACACAACTGAAAAAATGTTTTATTCCCCAACCCCCAACCCCACATGCATGCTCCTCTACTAATCCAAAAATTGTGCTCATTCTCTTTAGATTTTTTGGTGAATTTCTTAAAACCCACTTCTGTTTTATGACTCAACCCACAGGTATTTGGAAATAATACATTTTTTTTCTCCCCCAGGTGGAAGCGGATGGGTTTGGGGAGGATGTAGTGACAATGTGGAATTTGGTGAAAAAATTTCCAAACACTTTGTGGATGCTTTGGAGACAGCACATGATGCCAGAGCTTTATTGAATTTGCATAATAATGGGGCAGGCAGATTGGTAAGTTTTACTTAGAAAAATATTTCTTTTGGAATTGGGGTATGTGCAAACAATGTTACAGAACTATGCCTTCAGGCTGTGTTTTCCTGATTTGACCATCTCCAAGATTTCATGAATGTGAATGCTCAACTTGAATAACTATAGAGTTACCTTACCTAGCCCTATAAGGAACTACATGTTTCAATAAACTCCTTTTTATTTTGGAAATAGAAAATTTAGTCATTGTCAGTAGGACAATAGTTCAGTGATTGCTTTAAAACCAGTAATCACAATGTCTGATTTTTTTTTAATGTATTATTAAGTCCAATTTGATGTGATGAATACAAACTTTGCTCTCACTTAGCTATGGGGGAAAATGTGGAAAATGTGTTCTCTATATTGATTGATTGAAATTGATCCTCAAGTTCCATTACAATGAGAGATTTGGACAAGTCCCAACATGTCTGCTATTGACTCTTTTTCCTCAAAAGAATTTGGAAGATTGCTTGCTAGGCATATTGATAACCCACAATGTGTGAAGTAAGCCCTGATGGCCTGGTTTGCAAAGACTACTTATCCATAACAGCTTGTATTCAGACATCCAGCTAAGTAAAAGCAAACCAATGGATTTTAACTTTCAGTTATTTTAAGAACTAGTGCATTACAGTTTGTTTATAATATGTTAAACAGCTGGCCATATATATTAATATTAAAATTAAAAATGTTGAGCACATTTTTATGCAGTGTTTGATGAATATGAGTCTAATTTTCTCCAATCTGCTGTCCTCCATATGTGATATCCATGCTACTTAGGGATAATAGTAACTAGAATCCAGCTTATGCAGAGGACAGTAGACCAGGAGTATTCTAAGATATGGACAGTAACTATATTCTATACATACTAGGCCAATATATATATGTCAGCCTAAAATTATAATATACTAGACATTCTTTACATATTTATAGAGAAGTAAATCTAACTGAACACAGAATAATTTATTTTAGTAATGTATGTTGCTTGTTTCCATTAATAACATGTTCACCTAGCATGGGAATTTAGCTGTGGAGAGGTTCAGGGTAGGAGGGAAGATGTTATGGGGAAATTACCGTAAATGAAAGCCTGATGCTTGTGCCAGTGCAGGGCTGTATTTAGAATAACAGCAGGTTGATCCAGGTTTAGCTCTTTACTTTAATCATCTCTGCCCAAATCACTCACATTATCACTCTTAGAAAGTTGACAGAAATCATGTATGGTAGGTAGCATTCAGATCTGTAGAAAACAGGGCTGTGCTAGGATTCAAACTGGACTAGTTTGTTTAGCATAGAGCTGTCTAAAGGTGGTCCAGAGCTATTATTGAAAGGAGAGGCATCCATATACATCTACCTGGGCATTAAGATTAGAATTAGAATTAAGAGCTGTTCTCCCCCCTTCCCCCCTCTCCCCCCCCCCCCAAATGTGCTGCCAAGAATTGACAGACGGAGATCAAACCTTCCTGGTGATGGCCTTCTCTGATATAATTTCTTTTTTAGCCTACACTTTTATATTGTTTATAATTTCTTTTACCATAATGCAGGTCTGATGTTTAACATGGTTTTTGAAAGTATGATTTTGCGATTACTTCTTTTGATTTTGTATGGTTTTGATGTTTCAATAGTATTATAAATGAATAGTAAATCATAACAAATGTACATTCTCCCAAACTCTCTAGAAGAAAGTTGGGGAAAAAAACATTCTTCCAGATTTGGTTTTTTAAAAAAATCCTATAAGCAATGTAAACCAATTAGTGTTGAACAGGAAGTTGTACACATTTTGAAAATCGATTCAGAGGATGTGGTGCAGACCTGATGTGAACTTAACACTGCTGCACAACGCTTCAAATTCACTTTAAAATAACTTTTGCTCAGACTTTGATATGAATTTGGAAGAAAGGAATACCCTGCCTTAACAATCATTTTTATGGATTCCTTAAAGTAGCAGTGTCCCCTTCTCCTCCAGCATACATAGAAGCCAAGCACTTTAACAAACAGCTGATAGGTGATGTGCTTGTTCAAGGTCTAAAGCACTTATCCTGAATCAATTTGACAGCATGCCCAGCCCTCCTTAGCTGGACACAGAAGTTGACCCCACATGTTCAGATGTAATAAGACCCAACTAGTTCATGCATGTACAAAGTCTGACCTGAGGACTGTGTGACAAAAAGCCTGTCTCCTTTTTTATTTCTAGAATGGAAAGAACTAAAAAAAAAGGGACACTTTTCTGTAATTTTTAGATTTAGGGCCAGGGGGACGGAGTAGGGAAACAAGCAGGGGTGGGCTTCAAAAATTTTAGCAAGGGGTTTTCTGCTCGGTTGCTGGGTGGGCGTGGCCATGGTCTGCATAGCCTAAGTCTCCTGCACCATGGGGGGGGGGCATTTTTGCCCTCCCTGGGCTCCGGAGGCTTTTCCTTGAGCAAAAACGGCCTCCCCAGGCTCAGGAGGCCCTCTGGAGGCCAGAAACGGGCTGGAAATGGGCCCATTTCCGGCCTTCCTGAACTTCCGGTAGGCCTGTTTTTCACCCTCCCCGAGCCTCCGTGCGCGCCCTGCACTTACCTCAGTAGTGGGTTCTAAAACCCTTTACTACTGGTTCGCACGACGCTTCTGCGCATGCGCAGAAGTGTTCTGGGTGGGTGGGTGGAGCCTCCCGCCGCCATCGCTACTGGTTCTAAGAACCGGCCCGAACCGGGAGCAACCCACCACTGACTTATCTGCATCCAAAACAGGCCACGTGGGGACTCCTGGGAGGGGCGGGACGGGGTGAACGGGGCCAGCCAGGAGTGGGATTTGGGGGTTCTCTGAACTGCACAGAATCTTAGCTAGAGGTTCTCCCGAACCCCAGCGAACCCCCAGCAGCCCACCCCTGGGAATAAGAGGTTGTTGCTTAAGGCACCAATTTTTCCCTGTAAAGCTTCTGAACCCCTCTCTCAAAATGACATTTCCCCCAATCATTTTTGGAGTGCAGATTGCAGTATCCCATACAGAGCTTTGAGTCTCAGCCTGTCAGAAATTGCAGGCCACAAACCAAACATGTTGCAAGACCAGGAAGAGATAAATTGATGCCTTCCACTAAATCCAAGTGGCCAACAGCCATGAAGATTTGCAGTTTGGAAAGTTGTAGTCCAAACTATTTGGAAGATATCAAGTAGTAGGGGCCTATGCTCAATGGTAACTGTTTAAAACTTTTGAATCTTTAATTAAAAGATTAGATTTTTAAATTTAGTCAATTTTTTCCAGTCTGGTGTCCTTCAGATATATTAGGATGAAACTCCCAATCGTTATGTCCTTCACATAATGTTTGACCATGCAAACTCTCAAAATAGCCTACTTGGCGAAGGAGGAGTTAAGTTTCTCTTCTCGCCATATTCTTTTGGTATTTAACAGAATTGTTCAATGCTCTTATTTCCTAGTATTCCTAAATGTTGTTCCATCTCTCATGCAAGGCCGTAAAAGCAACCATGAAGCGGGCCTGCAAGTGCCATGGAGTGTCAGGGAGCTGCAGCATCCAAACCTGCTGGCTCCAACTAGCAGACTTCCGAGATGTTGGAAATTATCTAAAGAACAAATATAACCAGGCTCAGAAGCTAGAGTTGGACAAGAGAAGAATAAGAGCTGGTAACAGTGCGGAGAGTCGTGGAATGTCATCTGAGCCCTTCAACGCCATGCATGCTGCTGATCTTGTGTTTTTGGAGGACTCCCCAGATTATTGCATCAAAAACATCAGCTTGGGCCTCTATGGTACTGAAGGACGAGAGTGTCTTCAAAGTGGCAAGAATCTGACCCACTGGGAGAAGCGGAGTTGCAAGAGGCTCTGCGTGGAATGTGGCCTCAAAATAGAGGAGAAACAGATTGAAATTGTCACAAGCTGCAATTGCAAGTTTCATTGGTGTTGCACGGTGAAATGTGAACAGTGCAAACAAGTGGTAACTAAATATTATTGTTCCACTCGAGTGGGCTCCCTTTCCAATAACTCTCGGCAGCGGAACAGGGGTCATGGGAGATAAATTCATCATCCTCTAACTTTTCCTAAGGCTAACTCCTTGCTCACAGGAAGTATTCAGAAAAGAGATCTTTGGATCATAATTGTCGGACTTTCAGTTTTTCATTGGACAAAGCTTCAGGGTTCACATTACACTGAACTAAATTTTTATTAAGTCTGAGTATTACCACTGCACAAGCTCATCACCTTTTATATGCCTACCTCTATTCTAAAAACATGGTTCCCCCTAGTCTACATGCTAGGCAAATGTTTTCACCAACAAGGTAACATTATATTATAAGGATCAATTCAGGCTTGGGATATGTAGATGTTTCATTTACAATGCAATGCAATATGGCTTGTAAACCTAGACTGTAGACATTGATGGCTTTAAAGTTTCTTTCAAAAATTTCACATTCTTAAGCAACTTAAACCTTGTAGCAACTCTCCTTTCACATTGAAGTATTGTCTTTTTTGGCAAGATTGGAATGGAAAAAGTCTGAAGCTCAGATTCAATATTGTTCAACTACATGTATAATACTTATTTCTCTTTCTTCCCCAGTCTTTTTCATTATTGGATTTGCCTTTGATCTTATTTATAATTATTAATGTGATATATATTTCCACAGCTTAGCCTTAGGGCATACAGTGTTATCATTTTTCCTAGGTGCCCAAGGTGATAAGATATTGATGATACATAGGATCCAATCTGATAGCTATTATACATTATGTGTTTTTAACTTGCAAAATACATAGTTATCAAAAGTATGAAAATCAGAGGCTATCCTGCATTTTATCTCTTCGAACAAGATAGTGTCATAAGAATCCAACGTTGTGATCAGAAAATATTGGTTGCTTAAAATATTGGTTGAAATTCACAGAAATTTTGGAAGCCCATTGTTTGAATGATTTTCTGTAGTGCTAGAGAATAGTTTTTTCTCGTATTCCATAGGTTGTAAATATATATAAATATATATATAAAATTTATATATTAATGTGAAACATATGCACTTTTTATTCAAAGAGCTTAAATGCACAGTTCTAGTTCTCAGAGGTGCCTCAGGAGATGAAGCTATGGGCTTTATTAGACATTCAACTTTCAAGGAATGAAATTCAGGTCTTTTTTTTTTTTAATGGCTGATTAATTTTACCCTTTTCAAGTCACTATTGTAAAACAAGCTAAGTTAAAGCTGACCTTTAACAATATTTTACAATAAACGTTTTTTTAAAAAATGTTTCCTTTAAAATACCGTTTGCTCCATTTGTCTGGGTTAAAAGAAGCTACTTTTTCAGAAAAGAAGATAAAAGGAAGTTAAGGATTTGATTAAGAAGCCACAAAATAAGATAGAAACTGGCTTAGGTCTCTTTTTCTCTGGGGGATATAAAACTTGGAAGAATTGGCGACAAACAAGGGCTTGACAAAGTAAATTTCCCTTGTCTCGTTAATTTGTCTATTGTCTAATGTTCTTCAAACAATGCAAGCTGAGATTGTGTTTGATGTGGTAAATATGAGGGCTTGTTGCAAAGTCTTTATTCTAAAGGACAAGATTAACCCTTTGAACTAGAGAGTTTGAGCGAAAACTTGGAAGCAGTTGTGAATGTGTCTGTGGGTTCCCTGCTGTTTGCTCCTATAAATAACCTGATGACTTGCATGCCTGAGAAGGCAAATGGAGAAACTCTCTAGCGAAACAGGACAACAAGTCCTGGCTGCTTCCTTAAATGCATACTGAAGATCTCATCCAGGTTTATTATTTTGCTGCCTCTATAGGTCAACTATACCAACAAAGATTTGGCTTATTGTTCTCCCAGGCAATGCTACTATACCATTCCATTCACCACTTTCAATATTTATAAATAGTTTGTGTCCAACAACTGACCAGCCTAATTATGAATTTTTCATCTGTTTCTTTTTCCTCTCAAAGCTTGAACATAGTTATGATTGGTCTTAATAAAGCTATTGATTTTGGGAGAGAGGGAGGGAGGGAGGGAGGGAGGGAGGGAGGGAGGGAGAGAGAGAGAGAGAGAGAGAGAGAGAGAGAGAGAGAGAGAGAGAGAGAGAGAGAGAGAGAGAGAGAGAGAGAGAGAGAGAGAGAGAGAGAGAGAGAGAGAGAGAGAGAGAGAACGAGAACAACTTGTGACCCCTTGGGTCATTTTTTCAGAGATATTTCCTTATCAGATTCCTCAATGCCTTCAACAATGGCAGAGTTTCTAATATACTTGACAAGTTCTTAAACATTCAGGGAGATGTTCTGCGATGGATCTTTCTTGAACATGGCCCATCCTGCATTGTATACTGTAGCATAGTCAAAACATCAGGAGTTGACCACAGGAAATGTTTTATGACATTTGTATTCTGAAATTTCAGTTCCACAGGTGTTATGGGTCCTGGACTTTGGAGACATTCTGTAAGTTAGCCCATTTGAAGTACCTTGTTTCAAAAAAATTTGCCCTATGATAGTCCTTTCACCCAGTTAAAGATTACACACGAGAGTTTTAGGTGTGCATGTATGTATTTGTGTGTGTGTATTTGTGTGTGTGTGTGTGTGTGTGTGTGTGTGTGTGTGTGTGTGTGTGTGTGTGTGTGTGTGTGTGTGTAGTATAGTCCAGTGCAACTATCTTTGTTGCTTATATCTTTGTCATCATTTGAAATCAGCATGATTAGTTTTCAAGTTCTGCTTTTCCATAAGGGCACTCATGATTCCTCTTACATATTTTAAGATACGTTTGAAGGGAAATCACAATCTCCTGGTACAATATTTTAGTAGCATCATGTATCCTGTTTGTAAAATATAAGCCAGTAAAATAAATCTCTAATACTGCACTAACTTAACTTGAGTCTTTTTTGCCTCCTGTGGAACTTCTTAACTCTTCTTGCCACCAATAATAGCCCAGTCACACAATTCTTAATTTATCTTTTACAAAAACTTTCAAGACTGGGATGATTCTACTTCTCTATCATATCTGGGGGGAAAAGAGTTGCTTTGATTTTTATATAAAATAATAATAGAATCATTATATATAATACAGGTAGTCCTTGACTTACGACCACAATTGAGCCCAAAATTAATGTTGCTAAGCGAGAACTTGTTAAATGGGTTTTGTCCAATTTTATGACCTTTCTTGCCCTAGTTGTTAAGTGAATCACTGCAGTTGTTCAGTTAGTAATCTGGTTGTTAAGTGACTCTGGCTTAACAATTGACTTTGCTTGTCAGAAAATTGCACAAGGTGATCACGTGGCCCTGGAACACAGCAACTGTCTTAAATATGAGCCAGTTGCCAAGCATCTGAATTTTGATCATGTGATCATGAGGATGCTGCCAAGGTTGTGACTGTGAAAAATGATCATAAGTCATTTATTCAATGGCATTGTAACTTTGAATGGTCACTAAATGAACTGTTGTTAAGTCGAGGTCCACCTCATTATAATATATATTGTATCTATATTGGAGGACTGGAGGCTAAAACATATGAAGAATGGTTACAGGAACTGGTTATGTCTAGTCTTATGAAAAGAAGGACAAGGGGAGACAAGATAGCAGTGTTCCAATATCTCAGGGGTTGCCACAAAGAAGAGGGAGTCAAACTATTCTCCAAAGCACCTGAGGGTAGAACAAGAAGAAATGGGTGGAAACTAATCAAGGAGAGAAGCAACTTGGAACTAAGGAGAAATTTCCTGACAGTCAGAACAATTAATCAGTGGAACAGCTTGCCTCCAGAAGTTGTGGATGCTCCAACACTGGAAGTTTTTAAGAAGATGTTGGACAACCATTTGTCTGAAGTAGTGTAGGGTTTCCTGCCTAAGCAGGGGGTTGGACTAGAAGACCTCCAAGGTCCCTTCCAACTTTGTTATTATTTTATATATATATATAAATATACTGCTGTATGTATGTGTGTGTGTGTGTGTGTGTGTGTGTGTGTGTGTGTGTATGTATATATATGTGTGTGTGTATATACTGTATGTGTGTGTATATGTGTATGTGTATACACACACACACACACACACACAAATTCTTTATTGCCCAGCAAAAGCTTTGCTTTACAGATAAGCTTTAGTTTAATCATGCTGCTATTCCAATATATCATCCTTCTTTTCAAATGGGCCAAGAGTATCCATCAAATCTGAGTTAGGTGGAGGTTTTATCACACTGATTTTTGGGAAATTATATATTTTTTATTTCCTCAGATGACAAGAATACATTTGATTTTATTAATTTATCATATGCACACACACACAGAGAGAGAAAGTGAGTGAGAGTGAGAGATACAAGTGGTTCTCAACTTACAACAGTTCATTAAGTGACCATTTGAAATTACAATGGCACTAAAAAAAGTGACTTATGACTGTTTTTCACACTTACAACTATTCCAATATCCCCATGGTCATGGGATCAAAATTCAGACGCTTGACAACTTACTCATATTTATGACCGTTGCAGTGTCTCAGGGTCATGTAATGACTTTTCCCAGCCTTCTGACAAGCAAAGTCAATGGGGAAGCCAGATTCACTTAACAGCCATTGTTGGGTTCTGAGACTGAAGAGGCTGGAGGCAGTAGAAGCAACTTAACAGCTCTTTATTGAATGTAGTAGTAACCAGCAGGGCAGCTCTCTTTAAATAGAAGGCTGCCGGCTGGGCTAACCAATCAGAGATCTTTATTTTCCTGCTCTGCAAAGTGGACCTTGGTGTAAGCAGTTAACTCAGATTCAAACCTCAATACATAACAGCCACATTACTAACTTAACAACTGCAGTGATTCTCTTAACAACAGTGGCAAGAAAGGACATAAAATGAAAAGCAAAACTCACTTAATAACTGCTTCATTTAACAACAGAAATTTTGGGCTCAAGTGTGATTGCAAGTCGAGGACTAGCTATATACCTTGCTATTTTCAAATCTGAATTCCTCACTGATAATTTACCATTATCGTTATGCTCAAAATGGAGCTGGCATATTATTGTACACCAAAGCAATCTAATATAACAGAGGAGAAATGCAATATTTTCCAAAATAACTACAATAAACCCTTACAATTTATAAGAGTTGGCAAAAATGCCAATTCCAAGATAGCTTCTAGTGGCAAAAGACCTCTGAGACAGAAGATACATTTTATGAATAAATCAAAATCTGGAAAATAAACCTTGTTTTTCCCTGACAGCTTGGGAAGCTGGAATTTTTCCCATGCTGTTTTGTGCATGCACAAAATAATGAAAACATACTGAAGTCCATAAATATGTAAAATCATTTACTGTGAAAGTCAGGTATGCCTTTTTTAGAATTTATGCTAAAAATGGGAATGTGTTTTATTATCTTGGATGAATGTTTCAGTTCAACCATAGGTAGTTACTCTACAATGTTGTCTAGCTTCTACTCTGTTGCAAGATTGATCCAAAGGTAAGACTTCATTTTGTTTTAGATTTATATCCTGCCTGCCCTGGATATAAATCTAAAATGAAGGGAATACTAAGAATGAATGCAGTAAGATAACATATGACTTAATTGGTATGGTTTGCATAAGAGGGCTAAGCAGCAGGCAGGCTGAAAATACAATAGCCAGTATCCCTTGTCTTGTGTTTCCACTGTTCAAGAACAGAACTACCACTGATTAACAATCCATGGTTTAACTAAGATTCATCTCTATTGTCAGCAAGCATTCTACTGTAGATAGACTTCTTGATATTGGTTGCTCACCAAGGATTGTTGACTGTTTTTCTTTTTTAACCCACCAGGGTCTAAAAACAGAAGAATGTATTTTTACACCATCCATTTCCTGCATTTCCACATGGGGTTGACAATTGTATGAAGTGAATATTATGGCTCCCAATGCAAAGGTTTTCCATCACTCCACTTGACATCTCCTCTCTTGAAGAGAATAAGTGACCTTTTCATATGCAGCTTGGCTAGCTGGTCACACCAAAACTAAATTAGGAAAAGCCATGGGTCACATCAATTCCTTGAGGCCTTAAAAACAAAAGGGAGAGGCTCTTTTCAACTTGCAAAAATCTTCCTTAACATTACAAAGTTTGGGGAGGGCAGGAATATATGGCTATTTTGATGACCTCCCTTCCTCCATATGTCAAAGTTGAGTAGCTATCACAAAATGGTGGCCGAGTGTCATGATCTCTTTCCAGGATATTCATATTAGTTCAAGAGAAATATGAAAGTTAAATTCATGCTTACTGGGAAATGTTGATGGCTGAAAAAATAATAGTGGTTAAAAATAGAATAGTCTCATATATTCCTTTTATAATGTCCTCCACTCCAGATACACAATAGAATAGAATACACAATCAATATGTGGAGTTTTAATATATCTGAAGGCCCCTAAGCTGTTAGAGTAAAAAGAATTTCAAAATATCTAGAATGGCCCTACTTGGAACATAGAGCCCATCTTTCCATAGATAGGAATCCTGAACATGTAAGTGTGAGATTGTGTTGTGCCTTGGCCGCGTCCGGCGCCGAGGATGGAGGATCCGGAGGACGAGGAGTCGCTCATGGTGCAGCAGTACCAGCCCATGTGCCTGGCACCGGAGATGGCTGGTGATGAGGACTCGGTGCCAGAGCAGGACGATCCCCCAGGATCTTCTGCACCTGCGCAGCAGAGTGAATCATCAGGAGATGAAGAACCCCTGCTGGATGCCAGAGCTCGCATAGCAGCCAGAAGACAGGACTGGCTGAGTAAGCATAGGTCTACTCGGAGGTAGCAGTGAGGGCTAATTGGGCCACGCCCTTCAGTGCCTATATTAGGCCGGCGCAATCAGCACTCAATGCTGAGAACAACAAGTCAATGATTGCAGCACAACCATAGTCTTACCTCTGCATTCGTTCGGAAATCTTGTATTCGGAGACAGCAGCTTCTGAAAGGCTTATTCCGGGAAGCCAGCCAACTTGTCAGATAAGAGGAGAATTACTGAGTATTGTTTTGAACATTTGACCGTTTGATATTTAACCCTCAAGGAACCAAAAGAACATTATTCCTCGAGACTTTACTTTTGTGTTGTTTATGGACTTTTAAAACCCCTGAGCTTTTGCTAAGAAACCTTATTAGTAAAAGGACCCTTTTTGTTTGAATCACAAACGGTTGTGTGTGTGTGTTTCTGGGGGTTGCGGTGCTGGGGCACAACAGATTGTAATATATAAAGAAGTAGGCTTTCCAGCTGCTTGATCCAAGAAGACAGTATAGCAGGAGAAGAATCTAACCTATAACTATTTGTTGTTGTTAGTTGTGAAGTCGTGTCCGGCCCATCGTGACCCCATGGACAGCGTTCCTCCAGGCCTTCCTGTCCTCTACCATCCTCTGGAGTCCATTTAAGCTCACACTGACTACTTCAGTGACTCCATCCAGCCACCTCATTCTCTGTCGTCCCATTCTTCTTTTGCCCTCAATCTTTCCTAGCATTAGGCTCTTCTCCAGTGAGTCCTTCCTTCTCATTAGGTGGCCAAAGTAGTTGGATTTCACCTATAACTATATGGTCTAACTAACCTATAGCTATATTTATATAAAATGCTTTCCCATGATAAATTTAACCCTAATTTAGTCAGTTATACCAATTTTCTGGGCTCAGAAATACACTAGACTAAAATATGATTAGTTAGTTTGGATTCAGTGATATATATGAGCACAGTATATGGATTGGGGATAGGGTTCTAATGCACAGTCCTGCTTCCTCCATTTGAGTGCATGTTCCTTTTGCGGGACCTCTTATTTCATACACCTGCAGTGACTCCATGCTTCATTATAGGATCACAACCTATTGTGTTGTTCCGTATAAAATCAGTGTGATTTAGAGAGGGAAGGATTTGCTCACTACTGCTATCCTGCTGAGATGTCCATGAGAAGCTGCTGCCAGAATAGGCTGAGTTTGTATACTGTGCAAATCCAGAAAGTGATTTGTCTGATTTTTGTTCATTCTTTTTTTAATGAATTATTTATTTATTATTTATTTATTTTGTGAGATTTATATACCGCCTCACAGTGCAAGCACTCTCTAAGCGGTTTACACCAGTAAGCAATGTATATTTACATTGCCCCCAACAATCTGGGTCCTCATTTTACCTACCTCGGAAGGATGGAAGGCTGAGTGAACCTTGAGCCGGTGAGATTTGAACTGCTGACCTGCGGATCACAGTCAGCTAAAGTGACCTGCAGTACTGCCTCTAACCGCTGCGCCATCTCGGCTCTTCTTGTTGTAACAAGTGTGAAGCCTACCAGTTGTGATTTATTTAACAAATAAACAAAACATTTTAAACAAAGTTGAGCCTAGGGTGATATAAAATCTCAAGTATTTTCTTTTCTGTTTCTTTTAGAAATAGAACAAGGTTCCAAGGAAACTGCTAGTTTTGTGAATTATTAGTATGAACTGGCAATATCAGAATAAATGGCACATTTGTGGTAGTCAAATATAAATGGTGACATCAAAACTTTGTGATATTGTGCTGGTTCTCCAAGGACATTTTTTCATTTCTGTTTAGCTGTATTATCATGAAGACGTGAAATCCTTGTAAATATTTGTATTTAGTAACCTATGATACAGCTGCCTAGCTAGCCCCATGGCAAGATAGATGGCAAATAAATTTACCAAAACAAACAAACAAACAAATACATACATACATAAATAAACAAATAACCATCCAATTGTCAAACATATATGAAGTTAGTTTTCAGTTCCTCGGATATTAAGATATATGCTATCTCAAATCATTAGCCTGGCTGAAAATACCATTTAATATTCTTTGCATGCATAATTTGTATCAATTTAAGAATATTTTTCAGGATTTGGGATTGAATTGGGATTGATAAAAAAAATACTGGAATTGATTCACATGTTTTACAGAACTATTGATACAAAAACATGTAGCATATTATCTCCTGTTCCTTTTTTTTGTTCTTCTTCTGATGCTTTTTCTCTTCAAACTGTAGAGGAGAACTACCTCCTGGGAAAAAAAAGACTTCATTGATCATGTATTTACAATGAGGAAAAAAAATGAGTAAAACAAATATTTTAATATAATGAACTTATTCTGTAGGGTGAAACCTGAACCTGATTTTCAAATGTGGTATGTTTGAATCAAGCAGATTCAGTGTTTCATCACTGCCTTTTAACATGAGGAACTGCCAGCTCTAAGGATGAGTGCTAACTCTTTGTGTAATCAGACGCAAGAGACCAAGAGATACACTACCTTTTATCTCATCCATCACCAGAAGACTACCACAAATCATGCCTTAATGCTTTCTCTGATGATTGGGAGCACTAAATTATGCCACTGTTATCCAGAACTTTCTAAATTTATAAATACAGACCAGAAACCTTAAAAAGGAAGATAGCGTAAATGTGCTATGGGGCTGCTACAGAAAGCTTAAGATTTCCAGTAACAATGGGGAAATCTGGTTTAAATCCATTTAAGTTTACCTCATCTCCATGGCAAAGATTAGCAAAATTAAGAGGAATTTAAATGAACTTTCCTCAGTTATAGCAACATTGAGAGATTCAATCTGTTACATAGATCTGAGTTACAGTTTTTTTTAAAAAAACAGTTCAATACTGTAAGTAAGAAAGAAAATCCTCCAGTTGAAAATGGCAATGGTGTGATGCTTGCTTCCATAGATACTTTTCTGTTTGCTTTTAGAAGATTAACTTTAATTTGGTGGTGGTGACCAAATATTTTCTTCTGCAAAAAATGCTTTTCATTTAGAATTTGAAATGTTAGCTAAAGAACAGCTTAGACCTAGTTTTGTTTTCTATGCATCTGAATGATTTTGTTGTATTTCACTGAATTTTACTGACATTCTGTTCTGGAACTCCCATTAACAGCTGCAGTAAGCTGAAACACCACTGTTGAACTTCAGTATGAAATAGGACCAGCTAAAGTAGTTTGCTCTTTTTCCTTTTTTAAGTTTCAGCCCTGCAATATGTGCACACAACTACTGAATGAGAACCACCTTTTAGCTACAATTCAGTGTGTTGCACAATAGCAATAGCACTTAGACTTATATGCCGCTTTACAGCCCTCTCTAAGAGGTTTACAGGGTCAGCATATTGCCCCCAACAATCTGGGTCCTCAAACCCAGAAAATTACTTTACTTTAAATGCATGAAGGAGAGATGTTTGTGATGACACATCCTGTCTTTTACAGTATGTATATCAACCATTCATGTGCTTCTCCTAATAGCCAAGAAGTTTATACATGTTTTCTACATAGGGTTGTCCTCATTGGAATGATGAAGAGTGTAATCTAATATATTCAAAGGCAGCCAAATTAGAGAAGGCTTTAGTAAATTATTGGCAGTCAATGTAATGTTAACTGTGAATGAACTTATTTGTATATTAATAATTGATTTTTTAAAAAGTGCAACAAATAATGTTTTTTCTGCGCCAACTCAGGAAGCTCAAACTTCCCAAGGAGCTGCTGATACAGTTCTACAGAGGAATTATTGAGTCTGTCATCTGCACCTCTATAACTGTCTGGTTTGGTTCTGCAACCCAACAAGACAGACACAGACTTCAGAGGATAATCAGAACTGCATAAAAAACAATTACTGCCAACCTGCCTTCCATTGAGGACCTATATACTGCACGAGTCAAAAAGAGGGCAGTGAAAATATTTACTGACCCCTCACATCCTGGACATAAATTGTTTCAACTCCTACCCTTAAAACAATGCTACAGAGCACTGCACACCAAGAAAACTAGACACAAGAACAGTTTTTCCCCGAACGCCATCACTCTGCTAAACAAATAATTCCGTCACCACTGACAAACTATTCACTAAGGCTGCATTACTATTACTATTAGTTTTCTCATCGTTCCTATCACCCATCTCCTCCCACTTATGACTGTATGACTGTAACTTGTTGCTTGTATCATTACGATTTATATTAATATTAATTGTTTCCTGATTGCTTATTTGTACCCTATGACAATCATGCAGTGTTGTACCTTATGATTCTTGACAAATGTATCTTTTCTTTTATGTACAGAGAGCATATGCACCAAAGACAAATTCCTTGTGTGTCCAATCACACTTGGCCAATAAAGAATTCTATTCTATTCTATTCTATTCTATTCTATTCTATTCTATTCTATTCTATTCTATTCTATTCTATTCTATTCTATTCTATTCTATTCTATTCTATTCTATTCTATTCTGATTTCCAGTTGCTTCTGTTCTTCCCCCATCCACTGTTCATGGCTGCGCATCATGATGAATTGAATGACAATGATAAAATAATCCAAGCAGAATTTACTGGTATCCTTTAAAAATTCAGGAAATAGCAATGGGTTATTCATTTCAAAGGTGGCTGGGATGCTGGCTATGTAAACCCTTCTTGGCAGTATTTATCCTATCATTCAGAATGCATAACATGGGAAATTATTGGTAATATATGTTTAGCTTTTAATGTTTGAAGGGACCTAAGGCTTGGTGCAGACCTAATGCTTAACTGACTTGTTTTCTTTGGATTGCAGTTCTGCATTGTACTATAAGTGGCTTATTGCTTACCAGACTGTTCAAAATTGTTTTTTACTCACTGTTAAGTGTTATATTTGACTATGTAAACTATAGTTATAGTTTATTAATTTGAACATAGCCTGACTCCCAGCAGCCATGAGCAGTTGACTGTGAAGCTGTAGAGTAATTTGAAATTGGATTGTAAACCATGGTTTTACTCAATTACCGTAGTCTACAGTGATGAAATACTAAAAGTCCATTGTTTATAATCTTCTAGTCTAGTCTGTTGCAGAGGTGGGTTCCTGCCGGAGCTGTCTGGTGAGCAGCTCTGGTAGGGAGCGGCAGATTGCGCAATTTGCGTGCGACCGCTCCGGAGCCCTCTCTGTTGGTCCGTCGCACGCATCGCCATCTTTTTCTGTGAATTTTTAAGTGATTTTGCTTCTGCGCATGAGCGGAAGCAAAATTGCGCCAAAATCTCGCAATTTTCGGCGCAATTTTGGCACAATTTTGCTTCTGCACATGCGCAGAAGCAAAAACACGCAAGGGGGCATGCACACGTAGCGAGCGTGCATGCGCCCAAAACGTGGAGATGCGCGTGCAGCGCACCGGCACCGGTAAGCAAGCAACCCGCCGCTGGTCTGTTGGTAAGTACACAGTTCTTAAACAGCATTTTTGTGATGTGTTATGCTGAGTTCATCTGGATTCAATAACTTTCAGGGAAGAAAATTGCAAATTGAAACTGGCTCTGCTAAATGTGAAGCCAACAACTGTGGCACAGTGAAGAGCCATCAAGTAGGCTAGCTCTTCATAATTCTTTTCTGGACAAGGAAGGGATTTGAAATAACCCACAAGTGTTCCAGACATCTGCTCCTTGCAAGAAGACCACAAGACAGCAATCTTCAGCCGATTTAGACCTCTGAGAGATGAGGGAATAGTCATCTTGCTCAAATCATGGCTGGCACCTTCAAAAGGGTACTGACTTTGCATACTTTCTTTTCTAATCACTTCCAGAAATTGCTTGTTAACTGCTTCTCAGCTATTACGAACCTTTGGATCAACAAATCTGAAAACACCAGGTAAGTTTCTTTCAATCCTTAATCAGAAAGACTTTGGACACTAGAGGGAACTAAAAGTAACTAAAGATGACAAAAAAGAAGAGCACTTAAAGTTGACTCACTAGTACACAATGAAGCAAAATATTTTAACATTGGATATATTTAACAATATTTTTGAACAATGGGCCTGAAGTTAATTTTAAGCCTATCTGCCTCTATGGTTAGGCTTTGCTTAAAATATTTTGTGGAAGAGCAACAGAATTGAGACTGATTTGAAAAAAAGATTTAAAAATGACAGTCTACAAGAACGATATGGAAAAAGATATAACACTGGATGTACAAATGAAACCAGCTGATGTCCTAATAATTAAAAAGGATTTACAAGTAATAAATCAGGACAATGTCCTGAATAATTTTCCTATATTGGATTTACAATATAGGCTGGTTAAAGCTCTGAAGAATTTTGTGAGATGGGACAAAGAAAAAATGAAAACAACTCAAATTCTGGGACATTATTTGAAGGGATTAAAGATCAAGATTCTTAAAAGTAAAAGGAAGGAATATTGAATTGGTTTATTTGATCAAGGTTAAAATAGATATGCTATTATCTCTAGAGATTAACCAGAAGAGCCGAGGTGGCGCAGCGGTTAGAGGCAGTACTGCAGGCCACTTTAGCTGACTGCGATCCGCAGGTCAGCGGTTCAAATCTCACCGGCTCAAGGTTGACTCAGCCTTCCATCCTTCCGAGGTAGGTAAAATGAGGACCCAGATTGTTGGGGGCAATATAAATATACATTGCTTACTGGTGTAAACCGCTTAGAGAGTGCTTGCACTGTGAGGCGGTATATAAATCTCACAAATAAATAAAATAAATAATCCTCAATGAATTTTTGCTGATCAGGACTAAAATGATAAGGTTTTGAAGATTTGTTTATACATAAGAGATGGGATATGGGAAGAAGATATAATTCGTTGCACTTTAAAAGAAGACAATATGTTACTAAAATTGTTTATACTTGTGATAAAAGGGGAAATAATTTTATATATTTCCTTTCTTCCACTTTACTATATTTTTATTTTTCCTTTTCTATTTTTCTATTTTCTTCATTTTTGCACTTTCTATTTGTTATTTTTTTTAGTAAGCATTAGTTTTTTTTGAAATCATTGTAAAGGCAATCTTTAAAAAAATTACTATTAAAATAATAATAATGCTAGATTGAACATAGGAGCAAGCTACTGAGTGATAGAAGTATATTTTAATGCAATTCATAAATAACCGAAGTAAAATGACCACATTGATTCAAAATGCAATATCCTAACCAGAAACTGGATTAGATGGCTATTTTTTTACATTCAAAGGAAATTGAAGGAAGTTTCATTTTATCAGCCCTTTGTGTTCTTTCAAAAATTAGAAGATGACACTTTTCAATGCAGCCAGCAAGGTGTTAACAAAACAAAGGCCCATGTGGTCAAAATACGTTTGGCTGTTTTCAGTTACATACAGCTTTCTGTGTAGCCATGAATAGTTAGATAGAAGATCCTAGAAGAAAATATTCCCCAAGAAGCTACAAGGAATAGTTTACTTGGGAATGAATGAGCTAACAATAGCCTAACTAACCTGTCACAATAAGAAGCCCTGGGGAGAATAGGCTGCTATTTTCTTTAAGAGCAATTGATACCTGACCATTTACCAAGTAGTTTTTCTTTTTTCTTTGCGTCTATGTACAGAAGAATATATGTACAGTAATTGAAAATACGAAGAATAGTAGAAAAAAATTATAGCACAGTGGAAATTTCTAGGAAATGTATTCTTAATTTCAGTACCAGTGCACACGTTTGATACTGAAGTCTAAAACTTCAGGCATTCTTAGGGTTTTCCTGGCACCTCCAGACCCAAGCACTGCTCACCGCAATGAGTGGCAGTGTACTTTTTTTTTTTTGCTTTGTTCATCCACTGACAGTATTTCTTCATCTTGATAGTTATTGTTTTTTCAATGAGTATGACCAAAACAATGCGGTAATTGCTATTTGATCTGGTTACATGTACAAGTATTCATAAACGATAAGGGGAGAGAGAGAGAGAGAGAGAGAGAGGGAGGGAGGGAGGGAGGGAGGGAGGGAGAGAGAGAGAGAGAGAGAGAGAGAGAGAGAGAGAGAGAGAGAGAGAGAGAGAGAGAGAGAGAGAGGGAGAGAGAGAGAGAGAGAGAGAGAGATCATGGGTATACATGAACTCTGTGGCCATGTCTACCATTCCTATTTAATTCAGTAGCTAGTCAATCGCTGCAACTTTGTCTTTTTTCTGATTGAAGTTGGGTTGGTCTTCATCTGTCACTATTTTTCTTATTTTGTTCTGTTTGATTTGAGGTGCCCCAAGTTGCAACCGTGAGATGAACAGCTATATAAATTGATTTCACAACAAAAATCATTCTTGTAAGGAAATTATGCTAGAAAACATTCCAGCCTAAACAAACCTAATTAATGCATGTTTCAGAGGATACGAAAAGCACTTTACATCATTCAGAGACCATCTGGTCTTAAACTGCCTTTAGCACAGCCTATATAAACATAAATCGCAATTCCATGCATGCTTACTAGAAAGTAAGTCTCATTGCCTCTAATGACTTTTATTTCTAGTAAATGTGCACATGATTGTAGTGATAAAAGTACCAGTAAAGCTAATCCCAGAATGGTGCTGATGATTTTTTGGGGCAGCCTTAGAAAAGAAGCCTAGATTACATACAGGCGTTGTTAACAGCAAACCTGGCCTTAGCAGCCTTTTCCTTTTCACAGTTCATTTGCTAAATTAGGTATTATAAAAATAGTTTGGTGTGACTGGGAGGATGTGTGAACTTCATTGGCTTTACCATTTCTCAGTGATGACTGCTTTATGTTGGGTACATGGTCATCTCTTTTATGGTACAAGCAGGCAATTCATCCACATACATATGTTAAAGTCCCTGTGGAATGTTCTCACGTTAAGAGAGCAAAGAGTCACTACCTCAGAAGCAAGCTACACCCCAAATGTTGCGATCCCTTATATTCCACCCTACATGCCACCCAGTAAGAAGAGTCGTTTGCAACTGCTAAGGGGGGGGGGGAGGAGTCAACCTAGCCCAAATAAAATGCAGCTTTGAAGATTTATGTCATTTTCCTTTTCCCTCTCAATTCTTCAGAGCAGAAGAATAAAATAATAATCTGCATTTATTTCTTTTACTTATCAAACTTGCATGCCGCCCATCTCGTTGGAAACAACTCCAGGAGGCTTACACACATTGAATAAAATACAGAATAAACATTAAAACAATAAAGATCTTAAATTTAAAACTGAATTAAAATTGAGTTTATTTCTGCAGAAAGAAAACATGACCAAATATATGATTTTAGTTTTAAATGGAGGAAGACCCCAATTAATTTTTATCATGCTGTAGTCAGGTCCTTCACAAGAAGAGTCCTCCACTCTTCTACTCGCAACAGAATTCCTCATTCCACCAGACTTGAAATTTTAGGCTTAGACAACTTAGAGCTACGTCGCCTTCGATCTGATCTAAATGTAGTTCATAAAATCATCTGCCACAATGTCCTACCTGTCAATGAATACTTCAGCTTCAACCGCAACAATACAAGAGCACACAATAGATTCAAATTCAATGTAAACCGCTCGAAACTCGACTGCAGAAAATACGACTTCAGCAACAGAGTAATCAGTGCCTGGAATGTACTACCTGACTCTGTGGTTTCTTCCCCAAACCCCAAAAACTTTAACCTTAGACTGTCTACAGTTGACCTCACCCCATTCCTAAGAGGTCTGTAAGGGGCGTGCATAAGCGCACCATCGTGCCTACCATCCCTGTCCTTCTGTCCTATTGTCTAATTTTTACCTATACATACTTTGCTTTTGTTTATGTTTATATCATACCGGTTATCTTGTACACATGTTGACAAAATAAATAAATAAAAATAAAAAAATAAAAATATTTGCACTGAAAATGCATCCCAGAGCCATATAAGATTCATCCATATAGGTTTATATATTTAGTTCAATGGGATATGTTTTTCCCCATTTTTGAATTTTTCAACAGGAAGATCATTTTTTCCTGTATTTTCTCAGTTATCAGGTAACTTGGGAGTCGGATATGGAACATGTGGCTTTTCAAATGTGTTGTATTTCAGGTTCAAAAGCTCCAGTCAACATGGTTAAGTACTGAGTAATAAACAGCATGAATTATAGTTCAGCAACAGGGGCGGGGGGGAGCCACAGATTGTCCATTCTCAAATCTCATCCAAGCATCTTCAGTTTTTTTCCTATTTCTCTGGCAGGACTCATTTTGCATTAAAAGAAGCTTAAGCAGATTTCGAAGGTAGGGGAAAAAAAACCTTTCTTTTGTTGAACTTCTATTCGTCTTCTTTTAAAAGCTCCCGAAGCGGAAATGATAAATTGCTGCATTTTAATTGCAAATACATTCAGCTCTGGTTCTATTTGAATTCATACTTGGCAAAAATGGAACAATTTGACACAACTATTTTCTGCAATCTTGTTTAAAAAGAACTGGTGGGAAGCAGCGGTGGGTTGCTCCCGTTTTGGACCCGTTCTTAGAACCGGTAGCGCCGGCGGTGGGAGGCTCCTTGTATATCCTTGTATTAGAGTGATGTATACACCATCACTCTGCTAAACAAATAATTCTCTCACCACTGTCAAACTATTCACTAGGCTGCATTACTATTACTATTAGTTTTTCTCATCGTTCCTATCACCCATCTCCTCCCACTTATGACTGTATGACCGTAACTTGTTGCTTGTATCCTTACGATTTATATTCATATTGATTGTTTCCTGATTGCTTACTTGAACCCTATGACAACCATTCTTGACAAATGTATCTTTTCTTTTATGTACACTGAGAGCATATGCACCAAAGACAAATTCCTTGTGTGTCCAATCACACTTGGCCAATAAAAAATTCTGTTCTATTCTATTCTATTTAATTTATCTGTGTATGAAGACTGATATTATTTATGTGACAGAAGTTATTATCTGAATTAACAAATCTGTTATTCAGAGGCCCATCGTATTCAGTGGATCGTTCTCAAACAACTGAGTTTTCCATTTTAATAAGGCTCCAACTTAATAAGACTTTCATTTAAAGTTATCTTTACAACAGAGCTTAAATTTAGATTTCAAAGAATATTATATAAATCATCACTATGAAAAGAAGGTGTTCATGCCATAAAATTAAAAGACACTATTCTCATGAGGAGCAGCATTATTCTTCCATTCATCTAGAATTTTTCCTACCCACTTGCCATTAGCTGCTGCCACAATTCTGAAGACAGGAATAAGAGAAACCCCCCACCACCACCAACCCCCCCCCCCAAGCTGAGGGTAATGCCATTCCATCATGAACTGGCAGGGGGTTGGTACCAAAGCAATTTGGTCAGTAGCCATTCTCTTGGATACAATACTGATCAATCATGCTTCTGACATTGTTTGGGTCTCTAGGGGAACCAGACTTTTTTGGGGGGGGGGAGGTAGTAATGGAAAGCATCAAACTCTCAATATAGCTGAGAAATTTCTTCAAGATATGTCAATGAGGAGTTGGCTGTGTAACACCATGTCTTGTTTGAAGGGGAAAGTGTTTTAGCTTTTAATAAAAGCGATGATATGACAGACATCAATTTCTTGAACATCCCCCCTCTCTCTTGTTCCTTTTCAGTTCCATTTCTTAAATTAACTGAGGTGGTATCAAGACTGTCATATTCTAAGGTGATTTAAATAATTTTAATTAATTAGAGAATAACTTCATCACTCATATTGATGAGCTGCCAAATAAAGGGATCAAAAATGTTTAATAAATATGTAGTTCATGATGTCAGCTATTCATTGTGCAGTTCTTATCTAACATTTCCAATGATGTTCAGAAAGGAGATAATGTTCAGCCTAATGGACAACCACCTCAGTCCTGGCTATATAGCTCTCTCAAATGGTGTGGCTCATTTTCATGGCTATGGAACAACAACAACAACAACAACAACAACAACAACAACAGAGTTGGAAGGGACCTTGGAGGTCTTCTAGTGCAACCCCCTGCTTAGGCAGGAAACCCTACATCACTTCAGACAAATGGTTATCCAACATTTCAATCCAACTCCTCTGTATCTGTCTCGAGATATGATCAGTAGTTCGAATCAGCTTGAAAAACAAGTAAACTGAGGTTTTCATCTGGTCCTTTTATGTCAGTAACTTGTATTCATTTTATAAGCAATACAATGACCACTTAACGATTCTAATCTCTTCAATGACGAGATTAATTACAATACCATTAGAACTCAGGAGATATGTAACATTAAAGGAGCAACTTTTAAAGGAACTTTAAAGTTTCATGGGTTTGATTCATTCACACAAGTATAGGTATCTCATGGAAACACTGTATTCAGAGCTCAGAAGGCAGAGGTTGAATGAATGAATACAGCCTAAGCAACAGGCATATTCTCCAGACCGAGTATCTTATTCATTACATTCTGTCTTCTACATATTTTTTAATCAGAATATTTCCTACCATACCAAAATAATATGGAAATACCAATTAGATGTTCTTTTGTTAAATCAATTGAAGGTACAGTAGTCTTATCAAGGTTAAGACTTAGCAATGTTATTATACTAAACTAAGATCTACCTATATAGTGAATTATTTGCTCTTAATATTTGGTATTTATTACTTTCTATAAACGTCTTAAATGAAAAGCTGTTCTTGGAAAATAATGCAGATTTTTATCTGCAAAGTAAAGGCTACATAAATGATATTTTAATAAAAAATAATAATAGATGAAATAAATAGGTGGGAATTTTAAAAAACTCTCAGCTGTTCAGATAAAGGAGACTCATCAAAATCTGCTGAGAATTTTGCTTCTCACTTTGCCTGGGGATACATCAAGGGGCAGCTGCAGTACTGCAAAGTTTGTGAACTTGCCTGACAGACACAAAAATACATTAGGAAAAGAAAATGGTATATTTCTGTTGCCTCATACTAACCTCACCCATCAGTAATATTATTCATGGCAGGAGAGAGACAAAGCAATTTGCTTATCATTTTAAGGCATCTTAGTACTGTAAAGTTTGAAGACCTCTGGCATAAATAAATAATAATAAATAAATAGTACCCATATACTCTCACCAACAGAAGAGCCAAGTTTCTTATTCTATTCCAAATAACTTGCACCGTATTAGACAGAGGAATTCTTTTTAAAGGAAATAGGGCACAAGATACTGTTGAATTTAAATGAAAGTCTACCTAGTCCAGCATTTAGTTTTCCAATGCTTAGTAACAGGCCTGCAGGAAATCCACAAATATTTTAAACTGATGTTCCATGAGTTGATATTTTGAGACAGCCACCATAGCACAATGATTTTCCTAAACATTAAATAGTGAGGACATGCATTGTGCTGCATCACACTCTCATAATAAAATAAATAAATCTCACAAAATCTCACAAATAAATTTTAGTTTGCTATGTATATGAACTCAACTCCATCTGCCTTAGTTAATAATAATGGTTAAAAGTGCACTATTTTCTACTGCCCTAATATGAAGTACTAAATCATTTCATGTCATCTGCAAAATGGATGGTTTCGTTGTTCAACTCTAAATCCAAAATATCCAGGGTCAGTTTAAACAACAGTAATCCACGTGCAGATTTCTGGCAGACCTCACTGCTTTTTCCTGCTAATACTAAAAACCATTCTTGGCTTCTTGTTCTTTAGTTAAATGTCTATCTTATTCTTCTATTCCTTTACATCAATATTATATTTATTCAGGGACATTTTGGAGAGACTATGTCAAAATATTTTTCTTATGTACTGTCCACCAGGCCACTACTACCCACATGGAATTGTCACAAACATCAACAGGTTGGTGAGCCAGATTTTTTTTAAAAAGAAAAATCAGTAGGATTTCTTTAGTAAGATCTTTCTTTTAAGGTTTCAGTATTATTGATGAATATTAAATATTATTAATAATACTTTCCATGCGTTTATTCAGATCAGGCATTGTTAGCTATGATCATTTGGATCCAGTTCCTGGAGACTCAAGAACTCCTTTAAAAAATAATAGACTAGCTACCGGCACTTTCCAATCTTGAGAAGCAGGAGCCGGTTGAATAATAAGCTGCATATTTATATTTTAAGAGAAATTTCACTATTTCACTTAAGAAAACTGGTTATGTGTTCATTTTCATTTGTTTATATTTATATCTTGATCTAAAAAAATCTTTAAAATGTTGAATAAGCATCTGTCCAAATATGTTTACTTCACTATCAATGCCTGCATGCATCAGTGAAAGCATATATTTCTGGTTTTATAAATAAACTGCTTTCAATACAAATAAAGAATTGTGCAAACCTTATACCAACTATATCAAAACTTATACCAACTAAGGGCAGTTTGTTGTAGCAATTAACATGCTGGACAAGAACTAGGGAGACTCTGTTTCAAATCCATCTATAAGGTGAGTGGTTTTTAGCTAGTCACTCTGAGACCAACTTCTGTCACAAGGCTGTTGGGGTAAAATGGAGATCCTCCTGTTAGTTGTTTTTATCACTTGGATAACTGTAAGATATAAACTAGCTGGGTGGCTCTCAGCCTTTTTCATTTTATAGCACATATCTCATAGGAAGGACTTCTAGGGGGAGAATCTGGAAGTCTTGTGACATCACAGGTTGTTGGGAATCAGGTGGAGAAATTAAAAAATGGAGATAGCCCATCCCTAGTGAACTCACGAAGATGGGATTCTAGCTGCGCACTTCCTGTCATTTACTCTGGCTCACTTATAGGGCATACCTGTGGACGTTTTGCAGCATGCAAATATGCCAGAGCCCAGCAGTTTAAAAAAAACAAAACCTGAACTAGACAAATAAATGCACTTGTTATTTTTATGCCTTAATTGCAACAAATACCCTTTATTAGTTTAAGATCCAAATATGTATATTGACTCTTCCATCTGCAAATTCCAATTAGTATTTTTCAATATAAAAATGATTTTAAAATTACAACTTGTGATATTTGCGGGAAATTGGTTAAGATTTAACTAGCAGCCTCTTCTCTTAAGGTTCCTCCACAATCACACTCTGCCGCATCCTAGGTGTATTTGGATTATTTTCGATTAGCCAATCAGCCAGCCATATCTATCAAAAAGAGCAACAATAAAAATCCTCGTTTAATTTCTGTATCAAGATACTGTTTGCTAATAGGAGGCATTCATACTCTATTTCTACTGAGCAAATTTCCTTGAATATTTCTCTTTTATAAAGCAGAAAGGAAAGTAGAAACTCTTTAAAATTCCTAAACCTTTCTTTTCATGATTTTTTGCTTTCGAAAATGTACCAGTTTGTCTGAGTAGGTGCTGGCAAAGGAGGCAGTCAGTCTAGACTGCTCCTGAAATACAAAGGCTCACCAATTATGGGCATTCTAGCTTGAAGGGACCAAACTCAATATGCATATAAACAACTATTGCTCTTATCAACCATCAATTTTTCCCCTTTGGATTTCTAATCTGTCATGGAGAATTTTTCGTTAGCAAAGGAATGCTACCAGTTGTTATCACATACTCATTCTGCCTCTTGATACTGGTCTTTCTTGTGATACCTACAAAAGGATCTGCTGGTTTCTTCTTAGACAGCGCTGTAAGTCCTTTCAGTAGAGTAGGTATAACATATAAGTTAAGGTAATCTTTAGCAGCTTGCCCAGGTGGAATTGGTTCAATCAATACTGGGGGGAAAAGAAAGAAATACATTTAACATGCTGATTTAAAACCAATAATTTGCCTCCTATTGCTGAACACAGATTCCATGTTTGTCTTCTCCTAGATCAGCGGTTCCCAACCTGGGGGTTGCGACCCCTTTGGGGGTCGAATGACCATTTCCCAGGGGTCGCCCCGGCATCCTCAGCTCCCCCCCACTGCCACAAGCCTGGCCATATCGCGCCCCACAACCCGCGCCCCCACCGCGCCCCACCCCGCCGCCACCATTTGGGTTCTTTTACCCTCTGCGCATGTGCAAAGCATTCTGCGCATGTGCAAAGCATTCTGCGCATGCGCAGAGCATTCTGCGCATGCGCAGAGGGTAAAATAACCAAATGGCGGCGGCGGGGTGGGTCACGGTGGGGTTGCGGGGGCGGGGCGTGGGTCGCGGCATTAGGAAGGTTGGGAACCACTGTCCTAGATAATAGCATTTCAAGCTGAAATCACTATTATTTTTAAAATCCAGACAAGAATGTCATGAAGAAAACTACTGTACTGCATTTCAGTATAACAAAGTGGTAAATTTTATGGTTTTTCTCTTTCTGTCACATTGTGAACTTACTCATAATTAACCATGGATCAGTAAAAAAAAAGCTTTTTAAAAAAACAATATTTGTATGCCACTGATTCCACATGGACTCTTCAGATAAGATTATCTGAAACCACGCCTCATTTGCCAGATAATAAACAAACCCAATGCATGTTTTCCAGAAGGGTCGTATTGAACTTGGGATCCAAATATAAACCATTCTTCTTTAAATTAGTTTATATTCTATAGGTGACTAGGTGGCATGGAAGCTATTTCAATGCATAAACTCATTTGAGGTGAGTAGCATCATCACGTAAGAAAGGTACAATGAACATTACAGAAGTTCAACTGGAGCATTAGCTGAGCCCCCTACCAAAGATACTGCCACCTCAAGAACCACAATCTGATTTTTTTTCCAGTTTCCTCTTGAATCTCCTTCTCTTGCATTACAAATCAAGGGGCTTGCCACAAAGAAGAAGGGTCAACCTATTCTCCAAAGCACCTGAAGGCAGGGCAAGAAGCAATGGATGGAAGCTAATCAAGGAGAAATCCAACTTAGAACTAAGAAGAAATTGCCTGACAGTTAGAACAATTAATCAGGGGAACAACTTGCCTCCAGAAGTTGGGTACTCCAACACTGGAAGTTTTTAAGCAGAGATTTGACAACCATTTGTCTGAAATGGTAGAGAGCCGTGATAGCGAACCTATGGCACGCGTGCCAGAGGTGGCACCACAGAGCCCGCTCTGTGGGCATGGGCGCCATCGCCACCTGATCTTCTGGTTTCCAGCTTGCACATGCATGTCAGCCAGCTAGTCTTCACGCACGCCGGAGTGCCGGAAACCTGAAGACCAACTGGCCAGTGCGCATGTGTGTGCCGGCCACCTGGTCTTCGGGTTTCCAGCATGCACATGCGTGCTGGCCAGCTGGTCTTTGTGCGCGTTGGAGTGCCGGAAATCCAAAGACCAACTGGCCGGTGTGCATGCATGCACCGGGCACCTGGTCTTCGGGTTTCCGGTGCTCCAGCACGCGTGAAGACCAGCTGGCTGGGACACATGTGCGCACCAAAAGACCAGCTGGTGATGGTGCGCATGCCCACAGAGAGGGCTCTGCGTGCCACCTCTGGCATGTGTGCCATAGGTTCGCCATCACAGGCTTAGACCAAGCAAGATCAAAAATACAAATAGATTCCTAAATGCATGGTACAAATGGATTCCTAATACAAAAAATACAAATGGATTCCTAAATGCAGCTGGTCTTTGGGTTTCCAGTGCTCTGGCGCACGTGCGTGCATGTGTGCATGTGCATTCTGGTTTGGGCACTTGGTGCCGAAAAGGTTTGCCATTTGTATAGGGTTTCCTGCCTGAGCATGGGGTTGGACTAGAAGATCTCCAAGGTCCCTTCCAACTCTGTTATTCTGTTTGCCTAGACAAGTCTTAAGTATAAAGGAGCCACAGAGAGCTTATTATTGATATACAGTACAACTCATCTGAGCTTATCACATGGTAACCCACAACAAAAGGATTACCATAAAAGAAAAAAAAACACATCTCAATATCAATATCAGCTACATGTTTTGTTACTGTTTGGAGAATTTTGAATTATGTTTTCAAATACTTGCAACCTGCATAAACTTCACAAAAGCTAGGAATAACTATGCAATAAAGTCTTGATTATAAACTAGAATTGCCTACAGAAAATATGCAGAAATGTAATTCAAATACTAATAGGAGCATCACACATACCTCATTTGTAAAAACACTTTATTTTGAGTTGCAAATGAATATTGTCTCATATCAGCATGAGGATTTATGATAAAGATTGCAAATTGAAACTTATACTGACTTTGAGCTGAGAGTGAATGGCTGATCCAATTCCTCCCACTGTTTAGCTATTAGGAGGATAAAATTAAGGAAAACATCTATGCTGCCTTCAACAGTTAGAGAAAAGGTGAATATGTAAACACACAAAATAAATTTATTTCCTCTACCTGGTATATATAAGTTCAAAGCCTTTACTGTCATTGTACATCATGTATACAATGAAATTGGTTTAGCCTCTGCTGGTGCAGTCCATACAAGAATACAAGACAACATGAATAATATAAAGAATAATCCTTATACAAGTAATTAGGGGGGGAAACTAGTCATACGTTTCCATATGTACGTCATATTCTGTGCAACATGTATATTACTCTGTATATTACTTATATATACAGGATGACAGTATTAGACAACAATGTGCGGTATTTAGTTTCTTTAGCTTCATAGCAGGAAAGATGGTAAATACATACCTTCAGGAAACATGAACCGGATTTCTCTTTCAGCTGAGGAAAAGTTGGCACTACCATGAAGTCCATTTCTCAGATCATCTGTTCCATAGATTGCTCTTAAACTGAAAGCAACACAGATATGCTCATACAGATGCCGTGCAAAACTATTCAATTTAGCAATAGCACTTACTTATATACCGCTTCATAGTGCTTTACAGCCCTCTCTAAGCAGTTTACAGAGTTCAGCATATTGCCCCCAACAATCTGGGTCCTTATTTTACCCACCTCGAACGGATAGAAGGCTGAGTCGACCTTGAGCCTGGTGAGATTTCTATTCAATTTCTATTTTGTATGACTGTAATGCAACTTTCATTGAGTTACATGAATATCCCCAGCAATGATTAAGATAAGCTTATGATTAGTCTTTTTTAACCTGTTATTTAATAAAACAAATGTAACATGGATCTCTGTCACAATTCTTCTATTTTTCCCTTAAGTATTGCCCTTCCTTTATTAAAATAACCCTTAATCTATAAAATAGTCCTAAACCATACACCAGGTACATAGGACAGCACAGGGATATGTCAGAGAAGTTTCATATTGCTTAGATCTGAATCTGATACACAAGTAAATTCTTTAAATATACGAAACATAGCAATAGCAATAGCACTTAGACTTTTATACAGCTTCACAGTGCTTTCCAGCCCTCTCTAACATAATTATATTGCAAAGCCTTAAATTGATACTACTTGTGAAATCAAAGGTGCAATAGTAAAATCTGTTATTTCATTTTAAGATAGTTTTAATTAATTTTAATTAATGTACCTGTCAGGATGTGTTTCCTTAGCTACTATACTACTTGAGGGTCCAAGAAGTTCCTTCCAGTATGAGATTGCCATTTGCCGAGCAAGAACCATTGCAACTACAGGTCCAGAACTCATGTAAGCTGTCAGATTTGGAAAGAACATTTTCCCATACTGTTCTACATAGAAGTTGCTACATTGCTCTGGACTTAGCTGAAGCTTTCTTTGCTATAAAAGAAATGAAAAATATCTCTAAATGTACTGTTCAAAAGCAATCAAATATAGATAGATAGATAGAATTCTTTGAAAAGCACAGTAATGTGTTTGTATGAATCTCTTTCTGATTAGTATATAGATTAACCATTTACAATAGACCACCCTCTCGTTCATCTGATGTCATAGGGGAGCTTGTAATAAGTTACAAGTTCTTGACAGCCTCAAAATACCAATTCTTAATTCAAATACAATGTATGATATATTACTGGAGCTATAGGTCTTAAAATGAAATCCTTGTTTACCACATTGTCATTCAAATTAATGTTACTACTTCAGTAACATTAATGGAAGGCTTTATGCTCAGATGGAATTGTTGCTTTACAAAACAAAAATAGCCTTTGATTTAAAAATTTCCAGTAGTGAAAGAGAGACATCTAGTGGCAATCTTTAATAGCTTATCTATAGCCACAATATTTTTCTAGAACTGCTGCATTGGCAGTTCCTTGATTATAAAAATAGTATGTATATTTTATAAAAATAATATCAGCTCAAGCAGTTCTACATAATAAGTGACCCAAACATTAGAGTATCAAGAATATTTGTTGTGATTATGGTATATAATAAGTATGGATTAATGTTAGTGATTTTCAAATTTCACAGCTGTTATTAAAATTTTAAATTTATTGTAGCATTGTAAAATGCATACAATTGTGGACAGTATACATCATATAACAAAATTATTCTCTAATAAGCATATGCGCTGCTTTATTTACACTGGTAAATAAATTACCAGTAATTAAAGACCATCCAGTTCAGTTATGTTATTGATATTGCAACATAAGCTTACAAGCGGTTTCACAACTAAATAATATGTATCATCTAACATGATCACATTTTAATTGGGCCTTGTTCCTCAATATCTTTCTATCATTCAACCCTGAAAAAGATAAATTAGAAATCCAATTTTCTCTTGTATTACCTGAACAATAGTAAATCCTGATCTGAGAATTATATCTTCTATTTCTACTTCTTTGTTGATAACATCTGGCTTGATGATAGCCAAGGTTCTTTCAACATAAATTTGAGGTTCGGGCATTAAAGCCTCCATTTTTCAGATGAAAGTTCACGTTGTCTTCTCCGACTGAAATGATAGAATTATTATACCTTTAACATATGCTCTTGTTTGAGGGATGAAAGAACAGTAATCTGACCTTTCAGAATAATAATTTATTCCAAAGTAACATTGTATTAGCCAAAACAGGACATCACACCCATTATGCACATTTACTCTAGCTGAGAATTAGGATTGCAGTGCTGAAGGTTCATCATTGGCTTGCAAATTAAAAATTATATGGAAACTGTGGACTATTTTCCCAAAAGAACAAAATGACAAGTTAGAGATAGCGCTGCTCCTGCATCATCCAGAAAAGTAGAGCTATTTGACCTTTTCTTCTTTGCCAGAAAGCTAAAATATATTTTTGTAAATTTCAACGTCTGAGTAATTATGGTGCGCCGAAATCTTACCAACGCTAACTCGCCCAATAATGCTATATTTACTGGGGCTTTACCCCTTTGAGGAAAAGGATCGGATGGCAGTCCTCCGTAATGATATCTATGCCTGGTCGGCAGAAGTAACTCCTTTCCACGGATCTCGTGAGCTAAGTAAGCGTGCAGAGAATTGCAACCTCAAACGACACCCCCTTTCTCTACCATAACCCCCCCCCCCTGCAATTTTGCCTGTGACTTTTCGGTATCACCGAGCCAAAGTCACCCCCAATGAGAAATCGCCTTTACGTGCCAGCTAACTAAGCCCTACCAAATACGGTTGCTAGACAACCAGTCAAACTACCCGGAAAACACTGGGTATGGTAGCCGGTAGGGTCAAGTTCGAAACGTACATTGGCTTCGCTTTTATCATTTCTCTCTTAAGTTTTTTTACAGTATATCGGTAGTCTTTTTATGGGCAGACAGTTTCTATCACATCCGTAGATATTTTGGTACGTGTATTATTTTAAAATTAATTAAAATTAAAAAATTAAAATTAAAGCTACCGATGTGGGTAAAAATTCGGAGGAACAGAAGAAGTCAGAAAAATAATAAGTGTGCTGCCGACTAGTGGCTCCCTGCATTTTTGGAGACGGGTTTGGTCGCTTTACAATACTAGCCCCGTCTGTGGAGTTCTATGAACAAGGAAACTCACGTTCCTTCCCGGAAAAGTCTAATACTGTACTTCTTTCATTAACTAGATGCCTCTCAGCTAGGTTGGTCTCCTGTTTCAATCAACTAGCAAATTCAGCAATGAATTCCGCTTCTGCCAGTATCACTCTTGGGATCATTGGTAAATTCCTAAGCAAGCAGAAAAGCCATCTAAAAGCAAAGCAATAGCCTTGTAAAAGATGGATAGTCAACTGTTTGCGTCTGCTGATCTTTCATTGGAAACCTTGTTAGAGCACCAGTGGAAATACTTCATCTAATTAATAGACTTCTCACACTTTTGATAGTTAAAGGTAATTAATAGAAAAAATATTTGCATTGTGTTGAACTGAAGTACAATATATTGAACTGAAGTACAATATATTGAACTGAAGTACAATATATTAACAAATCTGATATTTCTTTTAAAATTCAAACAGTGGACATATAGTTTTATACATTTTTTAAAATGTAGATAATGTATCTGTAACTATATACCGGTAAACAGACAATGTGGTATGGGGGTTAATGTATTAGACTATGATTAGACAGATCCACAATCATGTTCAGTCTGGGCCATTCACACTCAGCCTGGCCTACTTTACAGTTGTCAGGAAATTTCAAGTGCTCTGGACACTTGGGCTTCTGAAGGAAAAGTGGGAATTTGAATCTTAAGATAATTAATACAATCCTATACAAATCTACTAAGACATAAGGCTGTCTTCTCCTGTAACATTTCTTTTTCCCCTTTCCCTTCCTTTCCCAATAAATTGCTTATGTTATGCCAACAATATTTAGAAATCTAATGTGTCTACTTTCATAATTGTAATCAGCTTTATATAGCTAAATCACATCAAAGGTGTGTTTTTGTACCAATTTTGTACCAATCTTCTTCTGTATTTACACTAATGACAATTGTCCCTCCTTGACGTTCGAGGGTGCGAAACTGACTCCCTCGGATCAGGCTCGCAACTTGGGGGTCCTCCTAGTTCCACAGCTAAAATTGGATCACCATCTCTCCGCTGTGGCTAGGGGGGCCTTTGCACAGGTTCGCCTGGTGCACCAGTTGCGGCCATACTTGGAGAAGGAGGCTCTACTCACGGTCACTCATGCCCTTGTCACCTCGCGCCTGGACTACTGCAACACGCTCTACATGGGGCTACCCTTGAAGAGTATCCGGAGACTTCAGCTGGTGCAAAATGCGGCTGCGCGTGCTGTGGTGGGTATGCCAAGGTACACCCACGTGACACCTGTACTCCGCCAGCTGCATTGGTTGCCCATCGGTCTCCGGGTCCAATTCAAGGTGTTGATTACCATCTTTAAAGCCCTTCATGGCTTAGGACCAGGTTATCTCCGGGACCGCATTCTGCCTCACACTTCCCTTCGACCGGTTAGGGCCCACAGAGTTGGCCTCCTCCAGGTCCCATCGGCTAAGCAATGTCGCCTGGCGGGCCCTAGGGGGAGAGCCTTCTCTGTGGCAGGCCCCGTGCTCTGGAACCAACTTCCCCCAGTGACCCGAACTATCCCCACCCTGCTGGCCTTCCGGAAAGCTGTTAAGACATGGCTTTTCCTGCAGGCAGGGGGTAGAGCGTAATCCATTTGAGCTCACCCCCAAGTATGTATGAAGTTGAATGGATATTAGATGTTTTTAAGATTACGGTTTTAATTTTTATATCTGTTTTAATGCTTATTTATTGGTTTCTTGTATTTTTTCTGTTGTACGCCGCCCGGAGTCCTCCGGGAGTTGGGCGGCATATAAGAAACACCAAATAAATAAATAAATAAATAAATAATGCTTCAATCCTGATGCTACCTGTTTGTTTTATCAATTGAGTAGCCAATATCCACTGGGTTATATATTTCTTCTACTCAGCTCTCATATTCATAAAATAGTCAAAAGCAAGTTCTTGCTGAAAGCTATTTTTTCTTCTTTCAGACCTCATCCCTCATAACTATATGCTAACCACTACCTGTTTAACAGGATTTGCACATCTAAACAATTTTCCATCCATTTCCCCATGTGTAGTAAGCATAGTACAAAATACACAGATTCATAAACTTGCTCTAGTTTAATAATAATATAATAATGTAACATATATATATAGGTTACAGATGGTCTTCAACTTATGACCACAATTGAGTCTAGAATTTATGTGGCTAAGTGAGAAATTTGTTAAGTGAGTTTTGTCCCATTTTACGATTCTTCTCGCCACATTTGTTAAGCGAATCACTGCAGTTGTTAAATTAGTAACATGGTTGTTAAGTGAATCGGGCTTCCCCATTGACCTTTAATTGTCAGAAGGTCGCAAAAGGGGATCACATGACCCTGGGTCACTGCCACCATCATAAATGTGAATCAATTGTCAAGCATTCAAATGTAAATCATGTGACCATGGGGATGTTTCAATGGTCATAAGTGTGAAAAATGGTCATATAAGTCATTTTTCAATGCCGCTATAACTTTGGTCACTAAACAAACTGTGGTAAGTCAAGGACTACCTGTATATAATTTTAGCTATTATCTATCCATTGCAGGATGAAGGCCTCTTCCGCATGTTTTCAACCAATATGGTCCTGAGCTTTCTTTTGCCAATTGGGCCTGCAATACTTGCTAATGTCGTTGATCCATCTTGTTTTAGGTCTCTTTTGTGGATTGTAGGAATGAGGGCTACCTGTAAGGGGTGTGCGTGAGAAAACTCCCTACCTTAAACAGGCCCCTCAAGGCTGCATTAGATCACTCATTTCACACGGCCAGAAAGATACATTCTCTGGCCAGTATATCTTATCTAGGCTACAACAATAGACGCTTATTGAAAAGCTAGCTGGGAAGAACTGGCAGAAAGGAAGATGATTGTGGGGGGAATTTACCAATGAGAATTCTGTTGCTCTATTTTGCCTTTTTGCTACTTTGTAATAGGTATAAAAGCAATAAACGCTGCGTAGGCAGAGAGACATTTTTGCACCATGAAATGATTTGCATCTAATTCCTACATCTGGCGCCCAACGTGGGGCCCTTTCACCCTCCGGGGGAGCAACAGCCAACGTACTTACCATCGTCTGGAACAGACCCCTAGGTGCACCTACGTCCTCCGGGACCCCTCGTCCTTCAGCATCAGCTTCAGGACCCCCACTGGTAAGTATGGGTTGCAAAATATCTCAAAACCAGCAAGAGCATACAGGAACTCCGATTCCTTTTAAATCAGGCATGATAGAGCCTGGGGCAGAAGATAAGGAAGCTGGTTTTGAAGATAAGGGAAAATGTCCCTGGTCTCCGGAGTGCGGGTCACTCCATTTAAGGGACTGGATAAATATAGGGCATGCTTTACATCTTGAACCCTAGGCTCCAGGACATCAATTACACCAATGGTCTCAGTGCCGTCAAGCTGTGGAACAATTTGGCTTTGCTGCTTTGGCAGGACAACAATTAACTCAATTAACAATTAGCCCCCCATCTGGTTACAATCAGATAAAAATTCTCACCCCTAAATCATCATCTTTAATTGAACCTTCAGCTCCTGCTGGAGAGACTAATTCTTTTGCTTCTCCAAAGTCATTGTACACCCCCATAAGGCAAGAAAAAAGGGGAGAGAATATAGAAAAAATTCCTCACATGCTTTCTATTTTTCCAGTGAATGCCACGAAAGATCAGAATGGAGCTCAAATAGAATTTCAACCTTTGCCATATGCAACTTTAACAGAACTTAGGAGAAATCATATTTTAGTACCTGAAGATTGGAAAACTACTTTGTGGAACAGCAAATTTAAACACCAATGTGCTGTGTGTGCCTTTCATTTGGGGGCGGGTTTCATTCTTGATCAATTGTATGGGTTTGGCCCCCTTGTTTTAGGGGATGGATACTTTTTCCTTTATTTTTTTCCTCCGTGATTAGAAAAAGCTTGCATTTGTGTCCACAGTAAATAATTCAGACAGTTTTATTGCAAGGAATGTTGATGTTGAGTTAGATTTATGTTGCTGCAGTATTAGCCTTTTTTCACATATATTTTAATTGGAGTTTCAAAGATACAATTTAATTGGCTTTTTGAAATACAAAATGATTTAATTTTTTTGTGGATTGTAGATTGTATAAAATGTTGCAATCCTATTTTGTTTTGGTTTTTCCTTGTTAAAATTTACTCAAAATTATTTCTTTGATTAATTTGCATTTGATTTTATTGACTAAAGAGAAACAACCTTCATTGTAGATCTCATTGAATTTTTGTTTGCAGCACTTTCCATGAAGCACTCAATTTGTGAATTATATTTTTTATAAAGATTGTTAACTTTTTTGATATTTTTTATTAGCAAATTGTTTATGGGAGTATTAGCTGTATTAGAGTTACAGAACTCTGCTACAGAGTTTAGAGTGTTGTGTTGAATGTGTGTTGAATGGTTTTATTTACCCCTCCCCACCTTAAAATGTTTTGCCTTTTATTTAGGCCATTGCTGAAATAATAACTTTGGGACGCACACGAGCTTATCATAGAACTGGAATATTTCCTCTCTCTAAATCTGACTTTCAATCATCTGTTTGTTTGTATAAGGACTTTTTCTTTTATGTCCACCTATTGCTTTTTTCTTTTCCCTTGTCACAAGCTATTAATGTTTTCTCCGATGGTGAATGAGAGGAGCAATTGCTTACAAGGATACCTGGAAAATATCTTCACAATTGTCTGTTGCTATCTTAATTTTCTCAAGAAACTTTTATTTTAGTTTCTGACTCTCATTATGTATGTCAACTTATTTTTAATCTTCCAGGATCTTACATCACACCCAGGATGGATTCCAAATTACTGACCTTGTTTTTTTACAGCAATTGTTACAAGATCGGAAGCATGTATACTTTGTTTTCACTCATCCCTTTTTTGCCCTCCCCCTCTTTCGGAAGGCAATAGTTATGCTGACTTACTTCATTTTCAGATTTTTTTAATCACTCTTTTTTCACCAAAATGCTAGAGGATTGGCACAAGTTTGCCACATTTTACTTGACTAAGCTAAGCAGATTGTTTTATCCTGTCCCCAATATTTTGGGGCATCCCCTCAGGGGACATTGTCTTCGCTGGTTGTAAACTCAAATATTTTTTTTGTCAAAGAGCAAGAGAAACAGGACACACACCCCCTCTGGCTGCTCATTTTAAACATTTTTCCCCTCCTACCCCCCTTTTCTGCTGAGCCTGTTTGAGAAAGGAGAGGCAGCAACCTATTCATTTAGCTTTGCTTTTTACTGTTTTGATTTCATTTTATTTCTCTTGGAGATTTTTGAAGTTTAAAATGTTTCTTTAAATATATATATTTATATAAAAGAAACTATTTTGAAAGATTTTGCTTAAATTTGTAAATGTCTTAACCTATTTAATGAAAATTGCTTCCATCTCAATGGAATTTATATTTGATTCATTTTATTAAAAGCAAAGCATTGATTCAAAAGTTTGACACAGATATATTTTAAAGCATTAGCTCAGAATACCTTATTCAGATTTTTTTTGAAGCTGTTTTTTTATGTCTCTGTGTGGGACACACTGATTTTGAATATTTAGGAGCCATGGTGCTCCGTACTATGGCACTTTTGTTTGTTAAATGATTTATTGAATGTTTTCAGTGTTAATAAAAGAAAGCAGAAAATTGACCTTTGGAGGAGCATTGATGGTAATGGAAAAAAGATATGGGCAGGGAGGACAGAGTTAAGAAATGTTTTGGGTGTGGCCAGCCTGGACATTTCAAGAAAGACTGGCCGATCCAAAGAAAGGAAGGGCAAGCGTATTAAATGATGAAAGTTAATATTAAGGGTATCAGGAGCGATTTATTTTTCCTTGATAAACCTAGTAGTGGGACCAAAGGAAGAAGAAGTGGTGTTTTTTAATTGATATGCAACAATATCAGTGGACAGTGTTATTTTAAACAGCTGATTATTTTATTTTTATTAGCATCTAGTTTTATAATGTTTGTTTGTTTGTTTGTTTTTGTTATGTGATTTATACCATTTTATATTATCATCTTCATGTGGAGTTATAGCTGACAGAAAATATAAACAAAATGGAACAAATGCATGTCAATTTGACTGACTGTATTGGCATGGTTCCATAATTGGGACAGCACTGCTAGAATGAACTTAATTAGTGGTTTTTATGCTATACTATGATTAGTATGGTTTAGTGTGATATTTGAATTAAACCTTTATGTTTATAATTATTATTTGTAGTCTCTTATTCAGAGGATTTAACAGACAAACTTAACAAAACCACATCTGTAACTACCAGTAAGTATAACTAAATTTAAACTGTGGGTTTACCAGTAAAGAGTCAAGTTTTTATTTTCAATTTAGTATGCTCAATATATGTCAGCACAGATGTATATTTTGATAATTATAAGATTAAATTAAATATCGAAATAACACAGCCTTGGGCAAGCTCATTTCTTTAAAAACTGATAACGGACCAGCCTTTTAATCAGCCTTTTTGCAATTTTGTACAACCTGGAATATTGTTTTTACTCATGGTCTCCCCTATAATTCCACGGATCCAGCCATAGTGGAATGTACTAATTGGTCCTTCAAGGACTGCCTCCACCAACAAATTAAAAAAGGAGGGATTTCAAGTATTTTCCTTGAATCAATTGAATGTTTCCATTCAAAAGGTGACCACTTATCAGAGACACTTTTAACAAAAAGAAAGTCTGCCTCCCCGTTAACGTGGGGGTGAGGATATGTTGCTGTGCTTGCTCCTGCAGGAACTTTGTGGATTCCAGTGCATTGCGTCCACCCAGCCATGGATGTCGTGACATCAGTCTCTGGATGTCCCTGAATCCGGTCCAAAAATAGCAAAGATGACTCTCCAGATAGCACAACACTCAATCCAATCCTATTGGGCCAGTCATCCAGTGACATTGGGAGATGTAAAGAACTTGACCGCCAAAGCGCAGACAGTGCTACAACAGTAGCAAGCAGAACAAACTCCCAAGAACTTATGCACTGACATTTTCGCGGGTTTAACTGTAAATTCCTTAATCATCATTTGTTTGTGTTTGATTGTCAACAACTGCCTTTTGGCAACAGTAGCTGTCATTACACTCAGACATTCACTTGAACAACGTATGAAGAAAACCTATGGATGCAGCTAGCTAACATCACACAAAATAACATCACACAAAACGATGCTTTTTGTTTATCTGAAATGTATGATATAGAAAATTTGCTTTTTATATGTTTAATCCCTGTTTGTACCCCTTTTGGCAAATATAACCTGTGTAAAAATAGTTGATTGTACATCTTCAAGTAAAAAACCTCACTGTTCTCGCATTAACTCACCTAATTTAAACTGTACCATGTTTGAGGAGATTTCCTTTAATTTTGCCCATGTGTGGCTACCGCAAGGATGGTTTTTTACATGTGGTTACATGTGGTTTTAATTATATTCCTGCTAACATTAGTGACACACAATGTTGCCTTAGCTGGCTGATTCCTGTTTTGCTTTCTAAACAACAGATTCACTCAAGCCGTTTTCGGCGTGGAGTCACCCTAGATAACACTTGTGACTCTGAAACAACCTTACTTAATAAAGCAGAATATGTAGCGCTGGCTGTGTCTATAGTGGGTGTGCCAGCACTTGCTACTCGTGCTCACCTTAATATTAATGCTGTTGCGTGAAATTTAGCAAAAATAATTAATGCTACTTCTTTAGCTATTTTAGCAATTAACCATGAATTGCAAGCTTTGAGAAAGGCTATTTTGCAAAATCGTGCTGCTATTGATTATTTGCTTTTGCGTCAACATTTAGGTTATGAAAGTTTTGATGGATTATGTTGTTTCAATTTATCAGATGAGTCACAAGCTATCCAACATCAGCTCAATGTGTTAAACAATTTGGCCTCTGATTTAAAAATTGATACTTTAGGATCTTGGTGGGAAAGCTTTTGGACTTGGTTACCCACAGGTTTGTTGGGAAGTGTATTGTGTTATTTTGTTATTATTTGTGCTATTTTGATTGGTGTATGCTGTTTTATTCAATGTCTTCCTTCTTTTTTTATCATATGTATTGCAACTTTTCGTCCCAAGTCCTCTTCCACTTTGCCTCGGGATCAGGTTTATATCCTGTACAAACAATTGCAGGGATATTCTTCTCCTGGTTATTAACCTGTCTTATGACAAGGTATTGTCAAACAAAGTAAAAAAGAGTGGAATGTAGGAATGAGGGCTACCTGTAAGGGGTGTGCGTGAGAAAACTCCCTACCTTAAACAGGCCCCTCAAGGCTGCATTAGATCACTCATTTCACACGGCCAGAAAGATACATTCTCTGGCCAGTATATCTTATCTAGGCTACAACAATAGACGCTTATTGAAAAGCTAGCTGGGAAGAACTGGCAGAAAGGAAGATGATTGTGGGGGGAATTTACCAATGAGAATTCTGTTGCTCTATTTTGCCTTTTTGCTACTTTGTAATCGGTATAAAAGCAATAAACGCTGCGTAGGCAGAGAGACATTTTTGCACCATGAAATGATTTGCATCTAATTCCTACAGTGGATGCTTTTTATCAAGTGGGATCCATTCTATGAGTGCCTTGGTGCACCTGCCATCAGTCCTTTGTGCTATGTGACCAGCCCATTTCCATTTCAATTCTTTTACTCTCTTGATGATATTGTATACTTTTGTTTGATCTCTAATCCATGTGCAGGTTTTTCTATATTATCTTGTAATGCCAAGCATGTATTTCTCCATGGCTCTTTGTGCCACTCGTAGCTTTTATATCAATTGTGAGGTTAGTGTCCATATTATGTCCACTGGCATATTTTAGAGCAGGTAGCACAGACTGATCAAAAACTTTTCTCTTCAGGCACACACACACACACACACACACACACACACACACACACACACACAGAGCAGTGGTGGGTTGTAAATAATTTTGCCACCGCTTTGCGCTTGTGCGCGCTCGCAACACTTCTCCGCAGAAGCGTCCCAGGCGGGTGGGCGGAGCCACTCGCTGCCGGCGCTACCGGTTCTAAGAACCGGTCCAAACCGGGAACAACCCATCACTGACACAGAGTATATACACACATACTGTGCGCGCACACACGCACAGTGTCTATGCATATATACACACGCACATAAGCAAAGAAAAGGAGAAAGCTAAAAGTGCAAGAAAAGAAAAACAAGTAAAATAAAAATAGAAAAATGTTAGAGAAATAACCACTAATCTTCTTTACAGCAGTTCCTTACAATTAGAGATTTGCCTCTTACTCTATTGTCTTGTCTCTGTTAAAAGAATTAAATTAGCCATCTCATGTAGATATTGTCTTTTCTTGATCAAAGTCAATTAGCCACCTCAGCAAGTGTCATCTTCAACCATTTCTCCATTGTAGGTAGTGTTGAATCTTTCCATCTTTGTGCATACCATAATCTCATTGCAGCTATCAGGCAGTAATACAAAGAAACTCCCCCCCCCAACTGTTTGTCCATCAGTCCCAAAATAAAAATCTTTGGTCTCAATTGTAATTTTTAACATTCTCTGAACCAATTTTCTAGCTATGTACATACTCATCAAATGATAAAATGTCTCTTCTTGTTGTTCATGTTCTAGATTTCTCTGGTGACATACAAAAATTCTGTTTAAAATATAACATAATATAAATTTCAATACTTTCAATCACATATTTTCCCACTGTTCCATTTGCATATTATAACCAAAATTTTAGCTCACTTTATCATACATTTCTTGTATGACTCTTGTTTCAAATTTCAATAAAAGTTTATACATTTTAGCAAGTATGTGTTCATCATTTGTATACAATTCTACTTCAAATTCAATTTTATAAAGTTCAAAACCATAATTTTGTCTACTTTAATCTTTCTAATAACTGTGAATAAGAAAACCATTGACAACTATATCCCTCTGCTACAAGCTCTTCTCTTGATTTTATTTTAAGTTTTTCTTGACAAAATTCTAATATCTCATAATACGTTAGTCATTTGTATTTGCCTATTATTTCTTGTCTAAAATATGATTCTTGTGCTGAGAGCCAGAAAGGCATAGTATCCTAGTGGCTGTTTCATATATAAAGCCAACTTGATATACTTTGTAGAGACATAAAATTTAGTGATGTTTAAGAGAAAATTGGATGGCAAGAAAGAGCATTCAACCATTAATTTTTTAAAAAACTATAATCTTCTTCCAAAATTCTTGAGCTTTACAGGATTGCAACTAAATATGAAAGAATGATCCAACTTGATTATTGCATTTCCAACTATTTTTAGAAAATGAGTTACCTATTTTGACAATCAGTATTGGAGTAATATATCACTGATAAAACATAAAATACCAATTATTTCTAAGTGCAATATTAATAATACATTTAATATTTGTCTACATTAATATTCCCATTGTTGTCTGGTTTAATTTCTACAACCATTTAATCATACATTTTTTATTTGTTCAGATAGTTTTTTAACATTAACTCCCTCAGTATTTTCCCTTGTTTGTAATTTAAAACTCTGCAACTTATTAAGAGATACTGAAACCAATAAAGTGATTCTAACCATTTCAAAAAAAGAATCTTAACAGATGGCTTGATAATACAATTTGAAATTTGAGACTGCTAATTCAACTTCTTTCAGCTGTTATAAAATCATTTTTAAATTTGCTCATATAATAGTTATTTGTTTCTATTTAACACAGATCTTTTCATTATTTCTATTTATCCTTCACTAATTCTCTCACCTGTTCATTATAAACTATTGCATACTCATACTGACTGAGATTCATTCCTTTGCCATGTGTATATGCGTATATTTGACCTTAAATGTTATACTCAAAATAATATATTTTCTAAGCAAATATCAGGCATCATTTGCATTTATTTTTGGCTCTTGGAATGTTCCATTCACTTTTTCTAAACCCTCGTCTCAATTCACCTCCCCATTCATGTCACTTAGCAGATTCATTCATTGATTCATTCATTCATTGTTCCACAAACTTCCCTAAAACTCCTATCTTCACAGCCCATATACTTACAGTACATATATCTCCATTCCATTCAATAACACTTTTTAAGATAGAAGCGTAGACCAGCCTTAGTCAAATCGGTTTCACATACAGGATTCCCTGCTAAAAATGAAGCCATTTAGATGAAAATGCCATTATACTTCAGTTTTCTTCCAGGGATGTCCACACTATTCATTACAAACTGGAATCCCAATGTAAGCCAATACAGTGTTGCCTGTGTCACACCAATTGTAGCAGGGAGATCCAGATTGTAGTCCTACCTGTTTTGGGGAAGCTCACCAAGCTACTTTGAGCCAGTTACTTTATTTGTATAAAGTATATACATATGTATATTTGTATATGACATCACTGCAGAGTTGTTGTGGGGAGGAAAAAAGGAAGGAGTGTTATGTACATTATCTTCGGTTCCTGAATGAAGCCATAACATAAATGAAATAAATGAGTATATGTAATGTACTGACACACTCAGAATACTACACATGAAGTTATAGTAACTGTATTAAATGTCTTTAAAAATTAAAGATCTGTTTTGCAATTTATGTATTTACTGTATTTAGAAATTTTGTATAGCCACCTATTCACTCATAGTGTCCAGGCGGCTTACAATAAAAACACAGTATAAAAACAAAAAATAACACCCCCTCTCCCACAGCAACACAGGATTAAATAAGTCATTTGATGGGCTCCATTGCACTCTGGGCTCTCCAGGCCCACTGGCAAAACCAAATCTTCAAGGCCTTGCAAAAGACTGTCAAAGGGGGCCAGTCTAATTTCTGCAGGAATGATGTTCCAAAGGGAGGGAGATGCAATGGAGAAGGCCATTCTTCTGGATCCCACCAGATGTGCTGCCTTAGGAACAGGACCTGCAACATTTCTTGCCTCCCCAGCCCGGCTTTAGTGGGTTGCATGAATGTGACCAGCAAGAGCCATTTATTTATTATTTATTTATTAGTGAGGTTTATATACTGCCTCACAGTGCAAGCACTCTCTAAGCGGTTTATGCCAGTAAGCAATGTATATTTATATTGCCCCCAACAATCTGAGTCCTCATTTTACCTACCCTGGAAGGATGGAAGGCTGAGTCAACCTTGAGCCTAGTGAGATTTGAACGGCTGACCTGCGGATCACAGTCAGCTAAAGTGGCCTGCAGTACTGCACTCTAACCGCTGCACCACCTCAGCTCATTTCCCCTCAGATAACCTGGTCTCAAGCCATGAAGGGCTTTAAAGATGACAAACAGCATTTTGAATTGCACCCAGAAGCAGACCAGCAACCTATGCATCTCCCATAGGAGAAGTGATACAATGATTTATCATAAATCAACTTGATACAAAAGCCTTTCATAGTTGTAGGTTTTATATTTTAATGAAAAATAAATAATTGAAGTGGGAAAAGATAAAACATGAGTAGAACAAAAATGCATTAAGTTATCTGTACATGCATCTTTTAATGACAGATGAAGTACTAGAAAGAAATGGTAAGGATCAAAACTCTATCAGTCATATTATTTTGATTTCGATGTGCAATTCTAGAATGATGGTCATTCACTTAGTTTATATTTCAGCAATTAATAAAATGGATGCAATTAGATGGATTTACTTCTGTAGAATCATGTACTGGCTATACTTTTTATAAAGATTATTTATTGGACAAATCCTTAATTTTAAGGTGGAAGCCTTCTCAAAGCATCATTTCACAAGCTGCTTGTAAAATTGTTTCCCCCCCCATAGAATTTTTAAAAAATGTATTATAAAGAAAACCTTGTCTAATGTGAAAGAGCCGATTATGTGAGTTTGAGCATTTAATTTGGAAAAATGTACTCTGGGATGGGGGAGGATTTCTTTTTCTCCACAGTGGTGGCCTTGTGCCTTAGGCTTGCTCCTTTTTCGGATCGAGGTGTTAAGAGGCGAGGTCAACACGACTGTCTCAGTGAGCAAAGAAATGGAGGTGCTTGTGTCCTTTTGACAAGTAGACCAATCGCCTAATTGGAAGCAAAGACTCTCCACTCTTCCACGAACATTATGACACGAAGCAACTGGGTGCAATCATATCAGCGGCACTATAAATGACAACTGCTCTTTTTGTAACACCCTTCCTCCCTTCCTCTCAAAGGCCAAGGGCCGGGCTGCCTCCAGCACGGCCGCCAAGAGGTACCCCCCCACCCCCGCCGCAAGTGGCCGAAATCCGGGGCTGTGCCTCGGCTGGCCTAATAAACCCCTCGCAGCCACGTGGGATCTTGTCCCAAGCGCTCCCTGAAGCACCTCCGCTTCTCGGCCACCGTTTCCTCAGACGGTTGAAAGGCAACCTGCACAGGTGTGCAAGGTTACCTACATAAATTAAGGCGAGAAGCGGGGCGGCCTGAGACATCATTCTCACGCCCTCCTACGTGACGATCACACCAACCGGCGCTTATGGGGGCGGGGGGGGCGACAAGGGGAGAAACGAGGTTCCATTCTCGTTATGCTACCGCCGACTTCCAGATGCTCGGAAGCTGGAATACGAATGCTTGCATCCCAGAACAGTTTTCGCCCCTCAGAAAAGCGAACTCGGGGGACAACTTGTGAACTATGTGACTGTTACTGACGGCGAGGCTTCCACAATTCTATTTCCGCGCTCTCGTAGGAATCCGCAGGCCGCACAGCCAGCAGTTAGAGGAGGCGTGGCCGAGAATACGCAAGGGTGTTCACAGCCAACGGGAGCCAAGCTTCTACATGAGTGATCGACGTGCTTGGCCAGTAAGCGGGAGGTTTGTTGCGGAGTGGCCGCGCGACCCGACAAGCCTATAAAAGGAGGCCAGGCGGGAGCGTGCTTTCGCTCCCGGATAGCTGTGCGGCGTCGTGTCCGTTTGTCTGTCAGGAACTGCGCGGGAGGGGAGGAGCCGCTGTCGCCGCTGTCGCCGCTGACGACATCGGCAGAGACCGGCAGGCTCGCGACGAAGCTTTAAGGACCGGATTCCGGTTCCTCCTAGGAAAGGCGAGCCGAGCGGCGTTTAAACGTGAGTCTCGGGAACCCGGGGGGTGGGGGTGGGGCGGCGCTTGGCATAGCGGCTTCGCGTGGCGAGGCCGTGTGGGACGCGCGCTCCTTCCTTCCGTGCGTCTGGAGGCGCCATCTCTTTTTTTTTTCCCCTTCGTAGGCCTCGCTGAGAGGGAGAGAACTTCCGTTGTTGTCGCTTTACGCAGGTTCGAGGCAGCGGCGCATTCGCTGGGCTAGGGATCATGGCCGAGGTGGAGCACCAGTTTGGCGCCACCCAAAACGGGCACGAGGCGGCGGCGGCCGAAGCCGAGGCCGAGGCGGAGGCCGAGGGATCCGTGAGTGGCGGCGACGAGGAGCTGTTGCAGCCGGAGCAGCAGCTTGAAGAGGACGAGGACGAGGACGAGGTGGTGGAGGCGGCGGTAGTGGTGGCCGAGGCCGGAGAGGAGGGGGACGGCGAAGGAGAAAGCGAGGAGGCAGGGCAATCGGTAGCTTCTGCAGAAGCTAGCGGCAGCCAGAACGGAGCCGAAGGCGATCAGATCAATGCAAGCAAGAACGAGGAGGATGCGGGGTAAGGCTGGCGGGCCTCGTTACCTTACCCCCGCCCACTTTCTGTGGTTTCCGGCGCCATGCACGGCGACAACCTGCTCGGAGGAGTGACAGGCCCGAACCCGCTGCTTTGGCTCGACTCCAATCCCCTTCTTAACGCTTTTTCTTTCCTTGCCTGATCTTTTTTTTTTTTTTTGCCGAGGGTGATTGGCGCGCCGGTCCTTCCTTTTCTGGCCTTGTCTTTGCCGTTGAAATAGACAATGAGCCGAAACCGGGCTGCAGCAGTCGGTCCTCCTTTGTTCTTGAAGCTGCCTTTTGTTGGCGCCATGTGGTGGTGGGGGAAGGAGCGGCGGTTAAGGCTCCTGGTTTCCTGAAATGGCAGTAGTCTAGGCGTCCCCCCCTTTTTTTTCCTTTGTGTGCCATTTGAGGACAGTTTGCTGCCCTTGCCTCTGTACTAAAAGTTGAAAAGGTAAATGACTCCTTCTCCCTAAAATATATTAACTTGCTAGTTCGATGGGAGTCAGAAGTAGCTGCTTAAGAACTTTGAACAGGAACATATGTTTCTGAAATTATTTGCTAGCAGTGTAATTTAACTGTAGCAATTACAGATCGATTGGCATGTAGGCAGTTTAGTTTCTTTAGGTGATTTAGGTAACTCCAGCATAATCCTTGTAGAAGTGATGCTGAGTTTTACTATATTTTATCTCCTGTTTTGTATGTTTTTCCTGTTCCATTAAATTTTCTTAGGGAAAGCCTGGACTTGAAGTGGACTCCCACAAAAAACATCCTTTTACATAATTACACACAGCCAAATTGAAATGCCAGGAGGCTTGAATATTTATAAAGTTTGTAATAGAGCCAGCCTATTATAATAGAAAATCAAACTGGTAATTGTTTAAACAAAAAGTTTAGAATCCTTAATTTTTATGATTTCTGTTAGTAAAATACTTTGGTTTGCTTAGCTTTTATTGTAAGTATCTCAGGGCCTGAAATTGAGTGAAGGCAATTGAACCACAGGTATAACTATGTAAACTTGTTTTATGAAATGCTATACATCACAAATTACAGAAGTTCAATTATACTGAGACATGCCGAAGTGCAGGTAGTCTTCAATTTATGGCTACAATTGAGCCCCAAATTTCCATTAGTACATAAGACAATTGAGTTTTGCCCCATTTTGCAACTTTTTTTGCTACAGTTAAATGAATCACTGCTGTTAAGTGACTCATGTCATTAAGTGAATCCAGCTTTATCCTTTGACTTTGCTTATTAGAAGCTAGCTGGGAAAGTTACAAATGGTGGTCAGAAGACCATGAGGGCACTGCAACTATCATAAATGTACACCATTTGCCAAATGCTTGAATTTTGATCACGACCATGGGGATACTGCAGTGGTCTTAAGTGTGAAAAATGGTAATAAGTTACTTTCTTCAGTAACACAAATGTCACTAAACCAGTGGTGGTAAATCAAGGACTACTTGTATTGCTATGGTAACTGGTCATTTTTCAATATGTCTTACCTTGTTGCAGGAAAATGTTTGTTGGTGGTCTCAGTTGGGATACAAGCAAAAAAGACTTAAAAGACTACTTTACTAAATTTGGTGAAGTAACTGATTGCACAATAAAGATGGATCCTAATACAGGCAGATCAAGAGGTTTTGGATTCATTCTCTTCAAAGAAGCAGGAAGTGTTGATAAGGTGAGTGATAGACTGAGATATATTAGACTACTGCTAATGTTATAAATGTTCTGTCATCCTGATTTGTTGAACTGCTTTGTAGGTTTTGGAGCAAAAAGAACACAAATTAGATGGAAGAGTGATTGACCCTAAGAAAGCAATGGCAATGAAAAAGGATCCTGTGAAGAAAATATTTGTTGGTGGACTTAACCCAGAGGCAACAGAAGACAAAATCAGGGAATATTTTGGAGAGTTTGGAGAGGTATATAATCTGATGCAAGTTTAGGTGGACAGGCTAGCTTTAACCTGAAAATAGTAAAGCAAATTGTTTTAATCCACAGTAATTGTAAGTAGAAATATGGGGTATATTACCCAGAGATTGATTATTATACCAGGTGCAGTAGTATACCAGGTGTGCAATACACATACAAATGTATTTATAGGCTTGTATTTTATTAAATTAGAATTGGTTACATCATGGCATTTCTTTAAATTGTTGACAAATCATGTACCCCTGCGTATCATAAATCTATTTTTATATTGCTTTCTGTACTTGTATTTCCTTGTGGTTTTTGGAGCATAGTATATAGTAAATACTAATAGGCTTTAATTGTTTAGAGCAGCAAATGGTCATCCTTATATGAAATTTGCAAATTATTATACAAATCAGATCATACTTGCAGAGCAATAATAGTTTGCATTTGTTACATTATTTTATCAATGTAGCTTTATCTAAGTTCCTAGTGCTTAATAAGTTGCAGTTCTTAACACAAGACTCTTGTACTCTGAAGAAATAAGAGAGAGATTGACCAGAATTACTGAATAAGGTAATGCAGTACATAATTCCAATAAACTTGAAATATGTTTCTTTAGATTGAAGCGATTGAACTTCCAATGGATCCAAAGACCAATAAAAGAAGAGGGTTTGTATTCATCACATTTAAGGAAGAAGAACCAGTGAAGAAAATATTAGAGAAAAAATTCCACAATGTCAGTGGTAGTAAGGTAGGAATTCTGCTTATGTATAGTGGATTGGAATCTATTCACTCTATATATCTTGCATATGGTTGGAAGGTGAAAAGTAAGAGAATTACAGAGTTTATTTTGAATGTGGAAACTATATAGGAAACAGACTAAATGAACACAGTATATTTAATGTATAATTTTTTAGCCACGAGATCTGTGTTTTTGCACTACAGAATTAGAAACTATCCAGATTAATTTAATTCCCTTTGCATAATCAAAGATTTGAAGTAACATCAGCAATTGTAGATGGTATTACAATGTACATGTCTTTTTTCCCCAGAAGTGAGGGTTAACTCTAGACAATATTAAATTTATATGCTGCCTATTTCACTTTGAAAAGTGATTCATATTTTTCATTACATTATCCCAAACAAGTTTTAGTTAATAGCTAAATATAATTTGAGAAATACGTAGTGCCTACCATTAAATATGATTTAACATACTTTAGCAAATTAGTGAAAACTGCTAGTTTGTATGAAAGTAGTATATTAGTTAATTTACAATTTCATGAAAACAGCCAGTGGCATCTCAGACCTAGAAGCTATAAATTATTATTCCCTCAAAAAGGAATATTAATGGCTGATATACAATAAATAAATGTGGACCACATTTGTTGATGATGGGTGGGAATGTAGGCAGGAAGGGTGGAATGCGTAGACATACAAGTTGTATTTATATAATGCTGGTATACTACTGTTATTTGAATGTCACAGCCTGGGTCAGCTAAGTAATCAACAATATAACAGGCCTTTATCATCCCTTTTACAGGTTCCAGAACCTGTGACATGGTGCTAGATTTTTAGTTTTGTTTCCTTTCTGTTCATAAACCAAAATGGCAAACTAGGGCAAAAATATTGATCTTACCAATGTCATTGGATCATTGGAAATAATCCCCGTTTCCCTTAGTCACTCTTTAAAATGCAACCACTTTCAAAACAGGAAGTATCTTTCTTTTGTTATTTTCTCTATAGTTGTTGCCCTGAACTAGGAGTATAGCTAGAAGGATAAAGGTTTCTTAAACAATCGACTTAGAATAAGCATTTTTTGTTATTTTTTATTAATTTGCTTGCATCCTGTGATAGTAAGGAAATAAAACTTTTTTTGAAAATCACTTGAATAAGAAGACATGAAAACATTAATATAACACTAGGAAACTTAGCCAGAAGTAGGAAGTTGCTCGATTAGAATATGGACTGCTTGAAGCAGAAGGATATAAAGCAAAATACAAATAGTGGTAGAATGTGGAAGCATATTTTAAGAGCAGAGCTTATAGTGGGGGAGCTAGAGTGCTGAAACTTTGGATGCTGCCAAACTTCAACTGCCAATAATTCTAGTAATCATGAAAATGAGAGATGATGGATGTAATTCAGCAATATTTGGGAGGCACATGTTGCCCTGTTTTGGGTTATAGTCAGTGTCTAATAGTTTAAAACTCACGTGGTTGGCATTCATAGCACTATCAAATGAAAAATATGTGTACACAGGTAATCCTTGACTAAGACCACAATTGGGGCTAGAATTTCTATTGCTAAGCAATGTGCTTGTTAAGTGAGTTGTGCCGAATTTTATGACCTTTTTTGCCATGATTAAGTAAATCAGATGTTCATTAAGTGAATACATCTTCCTCCTATTGACTATGCTTCACATGACCCCAAGATGCTTCAGCTATCATAAATACATGTGTGTTGCCAAGTTCCTGAGTTTTGATCATGTGACTTTGAGGATGCTGTGATTGTCATAAGTGTGAGGACTATTCCTAAATTACTGTTTTCAGTGACATTGTAACTTTAAATGGTAGCTAAATGAATGGTTAAGTCAAGGACTACGTGCACTTTTGGCTGTATTCATGTGATATATTTAGCCATAGTTAACCATATTTTGCTTAACCTGTTTCCTGGTTTCAGACAGCATATGGAAATTTAATAATGTAAACTAGGTTTATGCAGTTTGAGAGATTAAAGTTCAGTTTTGAAAGCGGTACTGAGCTTATAGATTATATCTTATAAATTCTAGTACAGTGTTAACTTATGTGCAGCAGAAGTGTTCTCTAGAATATTTGCCCTCAGATTTCATTATTTGGAAAGTTTTTGTAATCCAGATATTTGAACATTTATAACTTGTGGTATGTATATGTAGCATTGTATGTTAAGAACATCTGTTTTACATTACGATCTTTTCAGTGTGAAATTAAGGTAGCACAGCCAAAAGAAGTATATCAGCAGCAACAGTTTGGTTCTGGGGGCGGCCGAGGAAGAGGTGGAAGAAGAGGTACGTATTGCATTCAGTACTCTAGAATGGACAGATTCTAAAATACAGGGTTTTCCAGGTGATTTTCCTTCTATAGAAGAAATGGTTTTTTAATATAGGATGCAGCTGTTAAGACTACAACTATTCAGTATATATGTATTTTGGATGGTACCTGGCTACAGATACCTGCAAGCATGACTAAATACTAATTTAATGCATTTGATTGCTTACTTATAGGTCAAGGCAGTTCAAATTATGGGAAGGCTCCAAGACGTGGTCATCAGAATAACTACAAGCCATATTGATCAAAAGTATTCAGGTATGCAGTGGCATGCTCTAATGCACAAAACTACTGCATATGTTTTGTACTTAATGCTGTAGATGGACATTACAATTATGTACCAAAATTAACTTTACAATACATTTCTATGGCCTGTTATGTGTATCTGAAGACTTCCCTGGAAATGTCTTTGTTTAATATTTACAGATAATAGTTGTCTAGAGAGTGTGGTGTGTAAATTTCAGCCTTGCTGAAGATTAATGATTTTATTGATAGGTTAAATTGAAATGATTTTGAGGGGTCTGCTTAAAGCTGCAACTTCTGCATCTAGGGACTGCCCATTGGAGTTAACCACGTTATTCCAGTTGTACAGAATGAGATGCATCTTAGGGAACCAGTATCACTTTCCACCTTTTTATTTTGTATTGGTTTTGTGTCATACATTTCCTGTAATGGAAGTGTTAATTTTACTGTACTTTTTGGTACCTTTTTGGAATCTAATGTATTGTAAGGTATTTTACATGTGTTCTGATTCACCATGACATGGATATTGATTCTATTCTAGCTTTTGAATAAAAAAGCATAATACAGTATCCTGTGCCATTATTCCAGCTATCCTTTTGTAGCTCAGAGAAAAGAAGCCTTAGAATTTCATTAAAAATGCTGGTGGCTGGTTGGATGCGTAAATTTTAGAAGTTGGATTTAGAGCATGTTTTAACCCTAAAATTGATGAAAGACCACCAAAGCTTAATTGTTTAATCACAAATTCAAAGTATTGTTGAGGTAGGAAAAACCAGGAAGCAGAACAAGTATTATATTTCAGGCAAATTTTAGGATTAAGAATCGTGTATTATTGCCTTGCGTAGGAATAAAGGTCATAGGAATTTAGGAGTAAATTTGTAGAATAAAATACCTAAAATACTGAAGGGCTCAAGGCTGTATTTACACACACAAGAAAATATTAGACATGCTTACACTATAGTCTGCTTTTTTGTATATGCAAGTTCAATTTAACTGCTTTCAAAATCTGAAAACACGCTCAATAACATATGTACAAAACTCCTGGATGCTTATGTAGTACACTCATTATATTTGAACCTTCCCTAGGTTAATTTATCATACTTAAATCTGTCAATCTGACTGGCTTTTGTACTCTTATGTGTTTTATTAGTATTTAGAAATTAAACATTTCATGCTAAAATTAAGCAAATATTAAAGCTGCGTAAACATTGGATTTTCAGTACTGTTTCCAAGTTTTTTTCAACTATTCTATAGCTTCTTCCAAGCTTATTCTGAGCTATTTTGTAGTCATGTTACTATTTTCAGTAGATAATAGGTGATAGCAGTCCTACTGTCAAATATGGGTAAAGACCTTTAATGCACTATAAGTACATTAAATTTTGTTCTCTGTAATGGATGTGACAGTGGACTTTCCAACCTTACTTGCTATTGAGTATTTTAATACTGTTTTCATCCTATGTTTTTTGTGCCCCAAAGAATGGAAGTTTTATGACTGCTCCAAGTGTAGATAGTTGAATACTAATACTATATTTTGCATGTTTTGATAAGTAAGCCTACTTGTTATTAATGTGCAGCATAAAAAAGTCTATTGAAGTTCTGTTAAGCACATTTTACCAAATTTTTAAAAATATGTTTTTCATTTGCTTTAAGTCACAGATCTTAGGGATTGAAACATCAGAGCCTGGCATAGCAAATATAAACAGGATTTTACACTAGAAAATGCATTTTCTAGTGAAATACAGAAAATTAGCTGTAGCTAAGAGGAAAGAAACTGCTTATGGAAAAATAAGAGGTACCAATCTGACACTGTTATGACTGACAGACATAGCAGAACTATCTTTAGCAATGGAATGCCATCTCAATAGTACAGAAAAACAGGTAACATGTTTTAGTTGTTAGACACTGTCCTTAGAAAATGGGTTGCTTTTCATTGGTTACAACATTTTTGGTATAAATTCTTTTTGATCTGTCAGCTTCTTAAAATAAGCATTCCCCTTTATTTCTGAATTATTGTAATGGGAGAGCTATGCTTTCCAAATAAAAATAGGTTGTCAGCATTGGTGACAATACTTTCTTTCATAAATAAAACATTTCTATGAGATGCTACAAATCTTACAAAAACAATTCTCATGAATCTAATGTTTGGATGTTTTATTAAATAATGGGTGTCTACCAATTTGTTAATAAAACGTTATGAAGAAAACGGACTTATTAGATCAAAGGTGCTAATTGTGAAATATAGGTAGAAATAAGAATAGATATATATTGTCCTGCAACCTGTATAGCACAAAGATGACAAGCTATATTTTCTGGATAAATTACGAGTTGCATTAGTAGAGATAATAGCAATAGAGCTGAAAAATCACAAGCTGTATTGCTAAAAATGTCAGCAATACAATAAAACTACATAGACTACATTACGAAAGCTTGAAGAAGGCAGAATTTTATTATTGTAGTTTTAAGTGTAGGAAAATGGTAGAATTCTGCACCATGCCTGTATCCTGTAAAAGATGGATGAAAGAATTCAGTATTCACATGGGAAAGCCAGCAAGTTAAAATTTTCATAATTTATGTTTGGCACGCTGTTGACTGTATATTGTTGGAATATGATTTGATATTCAGGATAATGAAATTAATGGCTTCTGCATAAAGAATATGCTTTTTGTATATAATAATAGTACATGAATGCTTACCTCTTGTAGCCTTGGAAATCATCATCTTTTAGGTTTTTCTTATCTCCAATTCTGCAGAATATTCAATTAGAACATGATTGTTGTCTGCCCATTATTCATGGGCCAGTATTACTATTTACATATAATCGGGTATGAAAATGCGTCATTCCTGTGGCACAAAAATATTCCTAGTGGTCTTCTGATTCAGACTCTCTTTATTTTCATATCCTCCCTCCCCCAAAAAGCTAAAATGAAAAATAGGATTTATTAAAGGTGACACTCATAAAGTTAAAAACTTTTTTTCCATTTAGACCCATGCTTGTTTTTTCATTACAGTGATGTCTACTTTCAGAGAAAAAAATTAATTGGTGCTAATTGTGCATTCTCATAAAGAATTTAGTAGGAAAGTCATTCAGTATAGAAGAGCTTCCATGTAATTTTGCATATGTAAACTATACACATAGAACAAAATAGATACAGTAATTTTAGTTCCTTAACTGCCTCTTTCGGAGGAGAAATAGCTGAGAAAGAGGACTGGCAAACTGATTGATGTTCTTAGAACAGGCTTTCAGACTGCAGAATCTTTGAACATGTATAAAATGCTTTATTTCTTAAGAAGGCTTAGCTCAATCTATAGCATGCCAGAAAGGCAATCTAGCTTCAAAAATGTGTTATATAAACCAATTTTAAAGAGCTTTTCTCTACTTACCTGTTAATATCATATCAAGTTTATCAATAACTAACTCTGCATCCTTTGTATTGAAACACAGTGGTGGCTTGAACTTAAGCACATTTCTGCCTGGCCCATCTGTGCTCAGCATAATGAATTCTTCCTTTAATCTAGAGAACCAGAAAAATTGGCTGATTTTAGTAGGAGAAGCATAAGTTATTTACTTGGATTAGTATGATCATATAAAATCACATTTACAATGATATATCAGCTTTATCCATTGTTGGGCACAATGGGGGTTTTGGTTATGACTTTTGGCAGGATTTGGCATTTTTCTTAAAAACCTGTAGGCTTCAAGACCTATCTGGAGCATGCACTCTTACAGTGGCAGTGAGACACTGCATGACCAAGAACCTTACATGTTCCTAAATACTTTTAAGCTAGAGATGGAAAAATCATAAGGTCCCCTTTAAAGTTGCCTTACTTCCATTATGTAAGCACGGCTTTCAACATATGTCATAGCTTCCATTAATGGAATGACAATCAATCTGAAAGGATTAATTACTCTTTATATGAAGCTAGGGTCAAGCATTTGTTTGTTTTTTTGCCCTTTGGGAGGAAGCCCTCTTCAGCCTTGGCTCTGTCTCCTTGACACAAGGTGGATATTATTCCTTTATCAGCTTTAATTACTGAGCTAATGACAAGGCAATGATGTGTAGAGACGGAAAGAAAAGTAGGCCAAATCTCAGAAAATGTTCGCTGCTCCCCCCCCCCCCAAACCTACTAGTAAGTTGCCTGAGGAATAGGGTGCATACTTCAATAGTCTTGGGGGAATTATTCTTAATCAGTAAATTCAAGATATCCAACAGTGGGACCTGGAACTGCAAGATCAGTTCCATTATGTGCTAGTTAAAAAACAGATGTGGATCATCTGTCCAAGGTCACATACAAGCCCTTCTTGAGATGAAGCCTATTTTGTAAGTTGCTCACACAAAGCTGATAAAAAGCAAGTGGAAAAATCTAATTGCCCACAGCCCTAAGAAATACCAGATTACAGAGGAAATCCTTATCCAATTGTTATAGCAAAGATTGAGCAGTACTTTTTCACCCCCTGAAAATAGCTTGATGGCCCTGCAGTTTACAACCACTATGGCATAGCCCTCTAAACCCGCCAGAGGAAAAAAGCCCAGATGCCTTCTAATAAATAGGTATGTATAGGATTCCACTAAAATCAAGCTGGCGTATGCTGTAGAATTGAAGAGAAAAATCTCTACCATGTCCAGGTATACAAAAGGATGTTCTGATTGGCAAAAATGTCAGAAGCATAAAATAGATACCACCAAAGTAACTCCGTCAGGATTTTTCCCCCATTTTATTCACGGTTCCCAAAAGGAATTGAAAGTAGAGAATGGGGTTGAACCTTAAGGGTCAGAATAAATCCATCAGGTTATGAAGGTTTAAAATGGAAGCCGATTATAGCACGGGATATCCTGGAGTTGATTTGCTTAAGAAAAGCAACAGCAAAGAGGATCAATACAAATTTCCTGCTTCTAAGGCAGAAGAAATTGAGGCTTTGTAACTTCCAGCCCTACTCTATGAGTTCCTACCAACACTGATACACATCAGCAGGGAAGCAACTGACCTGGAAAACCTCTTGACCTGTTGGAATTAAGTGAATGGGCCCAGTAGTTGACACACTCCTTCCCTCAAGATGCCCAACTATTGACAGAATCTACCAGATGGGCTGGCAAGCCTTCCAGAAATGATGCAAGAAAAACAAAATGTCATCAAGCAGCTCAGAAGGCTTCCTAGAAGGACTGAATAGGGACTGGCAGTGTCTACTGTTACAAACACCGTACTTCATCCTCCTAGACCAGGTCTGTCAAACTCCTGGCCCACGGGCTGGATGCGTCACTCGCTGGCCACATCCGGTTTAGCAAAGGGGAAAAAAGTCCTGATATGTCATGTGATGCCACCGTGACATGTCCTAGAGCAGGGGTGGGCAAACTATGGTTCTTTGAGGACCTGTGGAATTCTGGGAGTTGAAGTCCACAGGTCCTCAAAGAACCATAGTTTGCCCACCCCTGTCCTACAGTATCAGGAAAACCTTATCTTATTCTAGCTAGCAGAGGGGTGTAGGCCTTTAGGGCAAATAGGAAGCCCTTAAAGCAGTGATGGTGAACCTTTTTCAGCTCAGGTGCCAAAAGGGCGCGTCCGTGCGTGCCCACATCCATAATGCAATGCCCTTGCGCATGCGCGCACAGCCCCCCGCACATGCGTGCAGGCCTCATTGAAGCCACCAGACTTACAGTAGGCCTGTTGGGTCGTTTTTCGCACTCCCCAGGCTTTAGGAAAGCCTCTGGAGCTTGTGGATGGCGAAAAACGGACCCAACGAAAACGAACTTCCGGTAGGGCCATTGGGCCCGTTTTTCGCCATCCACAGGCTCCGGAGGCTTTCCTGAAGCCTGGGGAGGGCAAAAATGGCCTCCCCTGCCCTCTAGAAGGCCGAAAATCAGCTGGCCAGCGCACACATGCGCGCTGGAGCTGACATAGGGCAACGCCTTGCGTACCCTCAGATATGGCTCCGCATGCCACAGGTCACCATCACGGCCTTAAAGCATCAGCTGGGTAACACTAATAGTGAAGTGGGTGGAGTTTTCATTTGGGGAAGCATATTAACATGTTTCATGGATGATAGCTTGATTGTAATGGTTCAACACAATTTTTGAAAAATTGGTCTCAATAACGGAAAAGAGGTTTGCAAACTGCTAAGTTCTCTATCTGTAATTCATTTGTGAAACGTGGAGATACTGCCCACAGATTATTTCAGGAGATAGAAGCTAAAAAGTAAGTACTGATCTCTCTTCCACTACCAATAAATTAAACTATAATTAAACTGTCCAAGCAAATAAACAAAAAATCTCAGAGTACCTTTACCTTGTTATGATGAATTCTGCTTCTTCGCTAGCAGGTGATCTTTTCTCTTGGTCTTGTACTAAATCTACACCAATAAACAGTCCAACACCCCTGTAAAAACAAGGTAAAACATGAAGTTACAGTTACAATAAACAAGTGTGCAATTTGGGACTGCTAAAATCATGCTAACAAACTATGTGGCAAGTATATGCTGCTTATATTAAATAATTGGTAAATGTTTTAAAATATACCTGATATCTCCAATTAGAGGATGTTTAGCTTTTTGTTGATTGAGTAGTTCCATAAAAAAGTTTCCCACATGAAGAGCGTGGGTTTGAAGCTCTTCTTTCTCAATAATATCCAGGACTGTTAGGCCTATTGCACAGGACACAGGATTTCCTCCAAACTATGAATGGGAGGGAGAAATAAAAGTAAAAATAAATTTTCTACACAAAATTGTTTGCCAAAAGCAAGTACCATATGCCAGTGAGAATTGTATATAATGTAGTAGCAATCCAGTAAATACCTTATGCATGAAGTATTTGAATACATGTAACACTTAAACTACACTAAGATGCATTTTAGAATGAAAATGTGGGTGATTGCTTACTGTGTTAAAATACTCTACTCCTGTTGCTGAAAATGCCTCTGCAATTTCCTTTGTTGTTGCTACACAAGCCACAGGATGTCCATTCCCTATTGGCTTTCCCATAGTAACAATATCAGGAATAAAATCCTCTCCTTGAAGTTGAAATGCCCAAAAATGTTTGCCAATTCTGCCAAAGCCAACCTGAATTTCATCAGCAATAAATACACCTCCTGCTTTGTGTATATGCCTATTAAAAGAACAAGAAATATATTTATACAGAAATGGAACAGATCTTATTAAATCACTACTTCTGAACAATTTATTTAGGGTTAAAACAAATATCTCCCAACAATTCACTTTTTCCCAAACTAAGCAGCAACCAAAAACAAAATCCCACCAAGGAAAATTAAATATTTGTAAAGTTAATTTTAATTACTGTAATCTTTGGGAATTAAAACTGGATCTTGCAGAAGTTAAACATCTTAAAAGCCCTTAAACTTGGAAGTTTACTCTAAACAGAAATATATATGAATACTGTTTAGAATAAATAGAAACAGATAGAAGAAAAGTATGAATACTTACTCTGCAACCTTTTGGAAATAACCAGATGGTGGAATGATTTGTCCAGCAACGCTGGGCAATGATTCTACAAAAAGTGCAGCAAACTGAAAGTGTATATAATGTAATTAGTAGACATATACATAATACGTATGTGCATGTATCTGCCTTTTTGGATATATTAAAGCTTCTAATTCAGAAATCTTAGGTACCACAGTTGAGTAACAGCTACTATAACACATAAGAAATCTTAACTATCCAAACAACAGTGTATATTTGAACTTTTTTCTTGCCAAGAACTATGAGTTATAGCCAACAATGTGTTTTTTTCTTCTCGAAGATGATGTTCCGCCACTCTTTAGGATTCTTTAGGATGCAAGAACATTACTCAATTTTGCTTAGACAGTTGTCTGGAGCAAAATGTAAAAAATTATAATGAATGAATCTGCAGCTGAATACCACATTTTTTTCAAAATTTCCTGACTTGTTACGTAATTGCTACAAAGAAGACAGAAGAAAAAACACCACTGTAATGGCACACTGGATAACTGACTAAATTCATGTTAAAAAGAAACCCAAAATGATAAATACAGAAACTTCAAAGACAATTTTTACCTTTCTGTTTTCTTGGTGTGCTTTGTCAATAATTTTTTTCACTTCATCTGCATATGCTGTGGCTGGATCCTTATGATTTTCTCTATATAATCCTCTGTATGTATCAGGAAGAGGAGCCTATTAAAAAAAAGTTTAATAGCTGATTAGACCTCTTGGTTTTAGGTGAATTTGAAATTAACAAGAAAAGGGTTAATGTAGTCTCTTATGCCTACCACATGGACCCATTCCTTTTGGCCATCTAGATTTCTGAATTTGTATGGACTTATGTCAATCAGAGATGTCAGATGTCCATGATAAGCGCTTAAAACAAAACAATAATCCACAGAAATAAATAAATTCTACCTTGGTTTAATATTAGTACTAGAAAATTGTACACATCCAGACTGCCAAACTGAAGCACCTACTTTCTAATTTATAATACTTTTACATATCTCAGCTGATGTCCTAGAAAGCAAACAGTTCCCATAAAGATACATTTTCAAAATTCTACTCTTATGTATGTACATTAAATGCAAGTTGTAATTCAAAATATGGGCTTTGGGATCACGTACACTTAGCTTTGAAACTAAATGGATGTACCTAGATTAGGAATTCAGTTTGTTTGATCTTGGCTTCTTGGAAGAATAGGAAGATTCAAGTTAAAAAATGAGCTTTAATAAATTTACAATACTGATAACCTAAATACTTCTTAGTATGAAATATATATTAAATTTTAGGTATTTAAAAGTTCACTTCAGAAACAGAGTTTGTGACTCCAATTACTATTGAAAGAAAATAAAAATTCTTGAGCCAAACTAAACTTGATAATTATAAAAGCATGTTCTTATAGTTTTTTAGGGAACAGAAGTGGTTAATATCCCTTTGCCATACTTTTTTTAAAGACTTCCTAATCTAACCTATATCCCTCAGATTCCCTGGCAGGATTTTCTTGTCCAAGTTCTGGACACCATCCCATTGAAGTTTTTCCAAGTTCAATTAAGGTTGATTAGGTGCTGCTAGCTGAATTGAACATAGTAATATAATGGTATTTAAAACATTGTATATACTTACTGGTCAATAACAATAACATCTTTATGCTTTGTATATTGCCGTGCTAGTCTCAGAGCAAGATCATTAGCTTCTGATCTGTAATGGAAAATTCTGAGGTTTTCTCATTGTTCATATTCAGTCATCTATAAACCTGAGTAGTTTCATATGCATCAAATGGGGGCATACTGGTATGGAAATATGACCAGTGCTAGATGTATGTAATTTTTAATAAACTTTAGTTGAATGGTTAAAAGAAAAAAAAATATGGATACAATAAACATAATTTTAAAAGAGAATTTTACATTTATTTATATGCAGTGTTTCATTACAATTGCTAATTAAATGTTTGATGAAAAGCCTTTTGATTATAGAAAATAAGGGAAAATATGAATGTCTTTTTTTTTTTGCAAAAATGGAAAATGCATTTTCACTCATTCTGACTAAAGAAACAAATACTGAAATAATATAAATATCAAAGAAGCAAAGATGTGATTATCCTGACAAACAGTTCCGTGAGGTGATAATAAATTTTAGTTCTCTTGTTCTGCAAAGAAGGTATAAAGATGCCTGTATGATCTATTGATTAAAAAATAAATAAATCCTACCCTGAATTCAAAAAATAGAAGGCACACAACTTCTCCGGAAATGTTTTAGAAAGTCTCTGTGCATAATCCACCAAATTGTCATGCAGATACCGAGAGTTTGTATTTAGCAGTAGATTCTGCTGATGAGCTGCTTTGACTACTTCAGGATGGCAGTGCCCCACTAAAAAATAAGGATGGGAAAAAAGCAATTTCAGTGACCATTCATGCAGTTTTTAAGACTATGTACATAATTCCTCACTTATTTTATTTCCAGCCTAATCTTGGGAAACCGAAGGCAGAATTTCATGATGTCACTTGAGTTGCCGGATATACTTGCTAGGGGTGCACTTCCATAGAAAAGTAGAATGACCTATTTTGTCTTGGTCACCCAAACTTTTAAATATCAATTATAGCTTTTGTTTTTCTAAATAATTCTGAATCATTGTTGGCATATTTATTCTTATTCTGCAGGGTTTGAATTAAGTGAATCAATGGGTGCAGATACTGTCTATGAGAGCAAACACAAGCCACATAAAGCTACCACTACGGATGGATGATATGGACAAGTTAAACCACGGAAAAGGAAAGAATCAAACACAAACATTTTGACAGTTTAGAAAGGACTGGAGTTAAATTTACCTGGCTACACAGGTTAGACCTAAGAGAGTTAGACCTAAAGAATATAATTTCACACTTGCCATGAGCAACATTATTGATACAGTCAAGGAACTGGTTTCCATTTTCATCATACATATATTGGCCCTTTGCCTGGATAATCTTCACTGGATCTTCTGGGAAAAAAAGCTTGCAGGATGACCTTTAATGAAGTATTTTTTAAAAAGAAACTTAATTAGAACAATTTAAATTTTTTACCATCAATGGATTGCAGATTTGAGGTAATAAATCAGAAACAAAAAATGGTTTAATTAGCTCAATGATACAATAATCCATCTGTTTTAATCAAATTCTAAGGAAAATGTTTTTGAACTGAGTTTAGTCATGCCTGGTTGCAAGTAATTTGAGCAGCTAAAAGTCGCTTTCTTTAAGAATTTTGAGCATGATTGTATCTCTGAATACAATCTTTTATACGGCATATATAATTGATCTGTGAAAGTCTTAACAAGTGCAGTCAGGAATTTGTTGAGGTGACATTTGTAATGCATATTTGTAGGAGATGTGACAGTGAGTAATACAAAAATTTTGGGTTCAATTGTGGTTTTAAGTCGAGGACTATCTCTACTGAAAATATTACTTGTTCTAAGAACATAAGTATAGTTCTGCTAGATCAGGGCAAACCCTTTCTTGAACCATTTTGTTTCTCACACTGATTGACTAAATGCCTCTGGGGTATTCCCAATGCATTAGAGCAGTGGTTCCCAACCTGGGGGTCGGGGCCCCTTTGGGGGTCGAATGACCATTTCCCAGGGGTCATCCCAGCATCCTCAGCTCCACCCCCACTGCCACAAGCCTGGCCATATCGGCTCAACTCGCCCAAGCCCTCCAATTGGTCGGGAGAGGTACCATTCGGTGAGAGGTGTTTGTGATGCCTGGCGGCCAAGCTTTGACTGCATCAGCTAAGGGGCGGGGCCACCACAACATGGTTGGGGGTCACCACAACATGAACTATATTAAGGGGTCGCAACATTAGAAAGGTTGGGAACCACTGCATTAGAGGCATACCCCTCCCCTGCAGAGTCCCCAAGCAACTGGTATTTGCGGCAAGCCAACACAGAAGTAATATTTGTTTTTAGGACTACTGGCCTTGATGGACTACTGATGTGGCCTTAGGTATGGAAGTAAGTTGCCTGTTTGAGCCCTCTTGAGTGCTTTTAACAGACTTACATATATCTGAACAGGGCTTGTACTAACTTGAGCTGGGTGTGTGTGTGATAGTTTGCAGGCAGTTACAGCTATATTGGATCCTGACACAATGTTTCACAATAGACTTCTCAGGAAATCAAGTGACCATTGGTGGGTGCAATGAGTACAAGATGGGTAGAAGTGGGATTCCTTATTGTCTATATAGCCTGGGTATACAAACCTTTTGGCTTGCCTAGGCCAATTTTAGCTTGCCTATTCACCTTGAGTGAATAGGAATTGTCTTTTGCCGCATATCGGCTATATAAGCTAGTTAATGTATATAAATTATATACATTGTGGGGCACCATTAGCTGTCCAGGGCTGCATGCAGCTGTGGGTCATGTTTTGGAGATGCCTGATCTGTAGTGATTTTCAAGCTCCTATGACCATGCTTCACTCTGCCATTAGTAATGAAAGGAGTTGCGCAACTTTCAAGCCAAGCCAGCACTGCAGGTTGGCTTTTAGTGTGCATGCTCCTAATACAAATATTCCAATTACAGTCATGCCTTAACAATAATTGTTGGTGTCTCCGAGAACAAGAGATTTACAGAGATGTACCTTGAACTCTGTCCTTGTACGTAGGACAAATCGCCTGCAGTTATGAAGTTTACTTGTCTTAACCCACAGATATCTAAGCAAAGCAACCACTGGGTTTTCAAATTAGACGCACACTCAATTACACAATTAATTATTACAAACTGAAGAAATTGTCTGCTCGTCCCACGGGAAAGAATCACGCCGCCTAGACCATTTTGTATCGCCGACTCTAGTATTAGGGAAAATCCTCGAGACGGATAGAAATAAATCTGGGCAGCGCGGGGCAATCGAGTTGATCCCACGGGAGAATATCTCGATGGGGGCCAGTAGCGGATGTACGCAGCTGCCGCCTTTAAAGCTGCCCTGCGGGGCGAGCCGAAAGAGCAAGGCGCCCCCTGAGGAAGGCGTCGCGCCAACCGCAAGCAGCGGAAGTGCAGCGCGCGTATATTGCAGCGGCTGCCCCTTTACTGCGGAATGAGTGGGTGGGCGTCTCGCACTTTACGACACAGGATGGTCTTTTCAAGGCCGGGCAGACTTTTCATCCGCCGCTGAAGCACCTACCCGATGAACTGCTTCCGTAAAGCCAGAGTCTGCTGGCGGTTGCGAGGCTCGGAGCTCATGGCTGTCTAGGAGAGGAACCGTAGAGATAGAAAAGGTTAGCATAGGGGGAATCCACGGGCAAAACTGCTCTCTCGTGCCTTTTGCCGCTCTATAGGTAATCGCTTTAAGCGACGCCAAAGCCCCGCGTTCTCTCCGCCGGTCAGCATTCGGAACGCGGGGGGCTGAGGTCGCCGCGGAGGACTCCATTTGCGTGTTTTAACGATCTACCGAGGCTGAGTTTGGAAATGGAGCTAACATTTTCTCAAAGCTTGAGCCAAACTGAATCTGCTGGAAGTTGTTCCGACTTCCTCCAAAGTGAAGGGAGGCCGAAGAGAAGAGCGCGTCTCTCTACAACTAAATTTTGGTAGGATTTGAGGGTCGAACCTAACTGTCTTGAAAAGCGTGTTTTTATCTTTTTAAAAAGAGGCGCTCACTCTACATTTATGCGGCCGGAAGCGAGCGAAGCGCTTCGGTCGTTTATATCACGCGGGACGAGGGGAAAGGCGATTTAAACTATTGCCAACTCTTGCGGATAGAGGTTTCAAGGCCGTATCGATGAGAAACAGTCAAGCGGGCGAGAGTTTTCCTTTGTTAAAATTGCTGTTGAAGGGCTGCGTTATCTGTTGAAGGGCAGCATTAAAGGCGCCACATCTTTGCAAGAGGCAGCAAACCTTTCTCAGAGGTGTACAGATTCCCACCAAGTAAAGCGGAAAATGAAGGGAAAACACGCTTGCCCAGCCCTGGCAAATGCCTGACGTGATTACCTCGTAATCCTTGCAGCCGCCCTATATGGTTGCAAGGATTGCCTTCCCTAACCAACGACTTGGAGCGCAGATCCCATAATAGTCAGACCCCATGACCAATAGGTATTTTACATAAATTGTACGGCCATGCGTTTAGCAAGCGCCAACTTGGGCAAGGCTGCTGTAAGAGGAATCGAGTAATTTTTTTCTATACTGCAGATACTAGAACTAAGCAATAATAATCTCTCGGCGATTTGGCAGGCGTTTTATGAACAGATAATATTGTTCTTTTTCATTAACTCAAGCTGCAATTCTCAGTGCGTTTACCTGGAAATAAATCTTACAGACTTACTTTTGAGTAGATCTGTACAGAGCTGCACTGCCTGTTTCTTTGCTGGGCTGGCTGTAAAATGGCAGTTGCCGAAATGCTCCAGGCTGGCAAAAAGATGACGAAGATTAAAAAAAAAAAGTAGGACGTGGTTAAACAGAAAGTATATCTGGAGCTGTCCTCCACAGTAAAACTCTTCCAGCTTTTCTGCAGGAAACATAAGATGCCTGTGTGAGAGATACCTGGGATTGATACAGACAACTGTAGCTCATAGTTGTATCATTAAGATGATTTTTTTTTAAAGTAGGAATTTCTTCCCCATATTTGGTACTCCGGAAACAACCCAGCACCGTGGATGTTGGTGATTTATTTTCTTTGAGAGGTGTCCACTGCTTGACAGATATACATAAAAACAGTGTGTATCTAAAGATAAGCGAATTAATGCCTTATTCACAATTCAGAAGACTAATTTGCAGAGAGGAACATTTCATCTTTCTTGCACCACAGCTCAGCGGATTCAGGAAAATGGCAGATTTTCTATCAAAAATTAATTTCTCAGTAATACTGCAGTCTATCCTGATACTCGTGGCCTTACTTAATATTTGCTTGTGTTGATACCATACTTGCTTTGTTTTGGGCAAAGATCAGAAATGTATTGATATATTTTCTTCATATAATTTTGACATAAGTCAAGAGCAAAGCAAAACATCAGCAAGCATTTTCTGGGCCAGTGACTTAGAGAATTGGAAAACACCTTGGCATGAAAACCATTTATCTCTTGTTTTATTAGGGTCTTGTTTTATGTACAAATTAAAACAAAATGGAAGACAGCATTTAAAACTCATCCTATTTGAACTTTAATCCCATCTCACCAACTGGCACAAAATTGTGCGTTGAAATTTGTTACTGTGGGATGGTTCTGGAATTTTGGGAGAGGTTTCTGAGCAGGGGTTTGTTACAAGGGTAGGAATGAGAGAGAGTCATTTGCCTAACAAAACTGGCCCGTTCTTGTACCCAAATATTGCATTTTTGGAAGAATCAAAAGGAAATTTCATGACCCTATATTGGCAATTTTTCTCCAGATTTTGGAAGAAAGAATTTTAGAATGCTGTGCCTTGCCCACCTTTGTATAAAACAGTTTAAGGTTTAGCATGTTATAGAAATATACCTAATTGCTCCTTATTCAACAGAGGAGAAGCCAGTGTCATATAATAATTGAGGGGCGATTACAGGACATTAAGGTTGAAGTCCATCCTTAACAAAACAATAAAATATTACTAGTGGACTTTGAATCAATCAAAGTCTTTCAGTCTATCTACCTCTCAAGATTTTTATGAGTAAAATCAAGAGGATAAAATATTACTGTGTCCAAGAATTATGCACACTTTAAAACTGTTCTATTGCTTTGTATCTGGTAAAAACATAACTCCTCTGGAATTCATTAAAGCACAGATTTTTGTTTGTGCAAGCTTGATAAAAGATGCTTCTGCTCTAATGAATCGTATCAATATAACACTGTCTTTAAGGCAACTCTTAAACCATCTGCATTTGTCTTCCAGAACTTCAGAAAACCATTGCTGCTTCATTGAGTAGGAGACATATGCAATAGGATTTACCGTATTTTTCGGAGTATAAGACGCACCGGAGTATAAGACGCACCTTAGTTTTTGGGGAGGAAAATAGGGGAAAAAAATCTGCCTACCAGGTATTCATCTGGCTAGCGTCCTTAGTCTGGTCAGTTTCAGCACATTATTTTATCCCCTGGTTAGGACTGAAAAAAACCTTCGGAGAGAGTAACAATGAAAGAGCCTACAAGCTGGTAAGAGCTGGGAAGATAGTTAGCACCTGGTTAGGGCTAGAAAAAAACTTATTCGGAGCAAGTAGAGCAATGAAAAAAAACCCTGCAAAGACTTAGGGCTGGAAAAACATTCTTCGGAGAGAGTAACAATGAAAGAGCCTGCAAGGTAAGAGCTGGGAAGATCGTTAGCACCTAGTTAGGGCTGGAAAAAAAGCTCCGAAAAAGCTACATTCAGAGTATAAGACGCACCCAAATTTTCAGCCACTTTTAGGGAGGAAAAAGGTGCGTCTTATACTCCAAAAAATATGGTATATGCGGTCTAGAGCACTTCTGCATGACTTTTGAAATGCAATTACCTTGAACACCTGGCTAAAATGGTGCAATATACATTTAATCAATAGCAAATAAATCTTTGTTAAGCAAAATGTATTGTAGCATGTTGTGTGAACAGTCCCTTTATATGTGTACCAGGTTACTAGAAGCTGCTCTATTTCACCGGTAAACTGCTCTGTAAAAAATGGGAGCAGTGTATTGTGATTTTGGTTTGAATTTCTAGAACAGAAGCAGTTTATACTGTGTAAGAATTTTATTTAAAATCATGAATTCTTTTTTGGGGGGTGGGTATACAGTGACAAATCCCAGCTATGCTAATGTTCTCCATTGTTTTCTGTGGGTAACAATTTTCTTTTCTGGGTTAAATTAGTTTTCCTCCATGATACTGTTGTTTGTCCCGGTTTACCTTTTTTTTAAATGTGTAATCAAATCAGATCAAATCAAATAATCTTTATTATAGTCTTTGACCAGCCTTTATAATAAAATGAATACAATAAAGGAAAGAAATAGCTTACCACAATAATTTGTTATTCGGAAAGGGAAAAATAATAGGAAAATAAAATAATGTATCTAATTAAAAGTTTTGCAGTTGTATAATGTGATGAAGATATTGGGCCGCCTGATGTGAGAGTTAGGGGTTAGCATCAGCGGTGGATTGCTCCTGGTTCGGACCGGTTCTAAGAATCGGTAGCGCCGGCGGCGGGAGGCTCTGCTCACCTGCCCAGGCCGCTTCTGCACAGAAGTGTCGCGAGCGCACGCACGAACCGGTAGTAAGGGGTTTTAGAACCCACTACTGGTTAGCATCCCTTAAAAATAATAAATATAAAATTGACAGTGTGGCCCTTGTATTTGAAGTGACTGGGGTGATCAGAGTACACCTTAGGGCACCATATGAGGACATGAGTAAAAGTTCTGCCTCCCTGGATCTACAAAAGCAAACTCTCTGCAAATAAGGAGTCCTATGAAATCTTCCCACCAGTAAAGTTAATGAGAGGGCAACAAAGCAAGATGTAGAAACGGCCCACCCACAATAGTTTAGATTGTGTAGTTGCCCCGCTTACGTCTAACATATGTTGATAGAATTCAGCAGCACTGGTGATGTCATTTTGACAACCAATGTCCCTGATACTCTCTCCCACTATTGATTTGGCCTTCTCCAGGGTTAATTGGCCAAATATTCAGGAGAGAGACCAAGACTGCAAAGTTCTGCTATACAGATGCAGTGCCAATGATAGATTCAGATTATTGTGTCTTGACAGCTGCAGAGGCATTAGGCCTGTAACATGATCCTGAGTCCTGAGATTAGAATCCTAGTGTAGGATTCTGGCTCACATTGTCAGGAGTTTGATTCCTTCGATCTTGAGAGACTCAAAATTGACTCAGCCTTCCATCCTTCTGAGGTCAGTAAAATAAGGACCCAGTTCGTTGGGGGGCAATATGCTGACTCTGTAAACCGCTTAGAGAGTGCTGTGAAGCAGTATATACCGTATTTTTCGGAGTATAAGATGCACCTTCCCCCCCTAAAAGAGGGTGGAAATGTTGGTGTGTCTTATACACCGAATACAGCCATTTTTGGCCTCCCAAAGCCCCCCCGCATCCCATTTTTATAAAAAATGGACCAGTTTTTTGCAAAAATGGGGTGCGCAGAGGATTTGGGAGGCCTGCAGAGTGCTCCTGGGGGCTGGGGGAAAGGCAAAAATGCCGTTTTTTTGGGGGAAACGGGCCATTTTTTGCAAAAATGGGCCGTTTTTTCGCAAAAATTGGCGTTTTGCCTTCCCCCAGCACCCAGGAGCACTCTGCAGGCCTCCCAAATCCTCTGCGCGCTCTGTTTTTCGCAAAAACTGGTGAAAAATGGGCCCAATTTTGCCAAAAACCGGATGTGCAGAGGGTTTGGGATGCCTGCAGAGTGCTCCTGGGGGCTGGGGAGGACAAAAACTTTTTTTTCTTATTTACCTCTTAGAAATCTTGGTGCGTCTTATACACTGGTGCGTCTTATAGTCTGAAAAATATGGTAAGTCTAAATGCTGTTGCTATCTGTAAGCAATGAATGTGCTGTCCCTGCTTTAGGTACCCCCTCTCGCTCCATCTTTCTTAGTTTCCCCTCCCCTCTAACAACCTGTATGTGGCTGAGATTGTGCTCTGCTGTATTGAAGATTTTTTGAGTAACTGCAAACCTCAAAGTTAATCCAAGCCTGCTGTTCCTATCATTCTCCTTAGAGAATGGTTGGCGCTGTTTGGCTGAATAACCTGAATTATAAGGTTATTATTATCTGTTTGTAAATGAAATAATCTTCAAGTAATTATTTCAGAAATATAGGCCTGGTTAATATAACACTTTTTTTGGATTGAAAAAATTAATGTAACTCTTATTTGTATTTGAAATATTTGCTTGAGATATAATCATAGTTACAAATGCTGCAGTATAGAATAATCATAGAAAACAATCGGTACAAGAAGCAGTTTATTTTAAAACTGTTCAAGTATCAACTCTTACTACAGATTAAAACACAAAACAATGGATACACTGCCAGATAATGCAGTGATTGTTGTAAAATTTACAAAACAAGCAGTACAAGTCTTAATTAATAATGAGTAATACTGTATTAATGCCTTCATTTAAAAAATAATTGTTCCCCTATATTACAGTTAGATATACCACTTCTTTTGGCATGTACACATTAGAAATTATACAATGAAATCAGTAACAATGAGATATGACTGTTGTATAAAATATTACCCTCTTTGTTTTGAAACAAAGCTTTACATTTTATTGAATCTCAGAAGAGGGTTTCCAGTATAAACATGAATTACATTCAGTTATGTTTGCCTTGTATCTGTATCTAATTTATTTAATGTTTTGAGATTATTTGCATGAAAATAAAATGTTGATGGTCAGTTTAAAAAATTAGATACCACATTTATATTATACCTATTCAGGTTAAGCTGAAATGAAGGAAGTTTGAATTAATGCATCTTACCCTGACAGAGTTTAGATATTGTATTCACCTGCCATGACTGAATTTATCTTCCTGCAATTCTCAAATCTACTTGAGAGATTTGGGAAGCGGAGGAAAGAGACACTCCAGGTTATATTTGGAGAATGTGTGGTGGTGAAGGACAAAGATAACTTCCCTTGCATGCATTGCTGGTAATGAGTTAGATATAGTCAAGGCAGCCGCTTAACGCATTCTCAAATCTGGACTAGAAGCCAGTCCTTTGACTTTTACTACCTGAACATCTGGGTCTGCCAGCATAGAAGAATAGACAATGGCATCTGGAAGAGCATGATTCAGAAACAAGTAACTGAGATGCTTATCCATCTATCCATCCATTCATCCTTCTTATTTTCAAGAGAGTCACCAGATCCTCAGGTGATACAAGTAACTCTTGTTGGATCTGCATTCCAGGACAAGACCTGATTCACCAAATCCATCTGAATTCCTATCAGCCTTAGCTATGGATGCTGTAGACAGAAGTTATAGTCCAACAGCCTCTGGCTTTAGGCAGTGCATAGTACTGATGAGTTATTAATAACAGCAGTAAATTCTCACACCTGCCGAGCTAAGCTATCATTTTATATTGAGGTTTCCTTAGAAATCTAAAGGGCAAATAAGTGGGATTTAAATCTAACTTCAGCTGAACTATAAAAGAGACAAAAGGCAGAACAATTATTTTTGTAATAGCAACAATGTATGTGTGGAATAAATGCAAAAGACTTGCAAAACATCGTGAATAAATTGATTGTGAGACATTCCCCTCCATTTTAGTCCTACGTTTATTAATCAGTAGTTGAAGTTTAGATCAAATTTGGAATTGGTTCAAAAGATTTTTAACGCATCGTTTTGGGTTAAAGCTAATCATGGCTTAACACTGTATTGAGAAAATAGACACAATATACCCCAAATTAAATGCTATCAAGTCTGTAGACTCTTTTAGACTCATTTAGATGAGAATCTAAATTGTGTATATTATACTTCACCAATTCTATTTCTTCAATAAGACTTCATTGGGGATTAATTTGCGCTAGTTATGAATAGATATATTCTTAACTCATTCAGAGCTACGGTACAATCAAGCTACTCCTTTCTTTAGTAACAGCCCACAATTTTGGTCTTAAGGGTCATAAAGCAGATCACATGACTTGACCAAAGTTTATAACTTTTTTTGTGATGGTTGTTAACTATATTGTTCACTATAAGGTATTTTTGTTGGAAATTGGAAATACCAGTTTCTGGCAAAGACATAATAAATTACAGTCATGTAACCATGGGGTACTGCACATAGCTTTAAATACCAGCCAGTTGCTGAGCTCCCAAAATGCAGCATGGGGAAGGGACATTGGACCTTCAAGCCTGGGTCGTAAGTCCCATTTTCAGATCCATCATAACTTTGACTGGTTGCAAGTCAAGGACTTCTATCTGTATATGTTTTAAAGCTCACTTGTGTAGTAAAATAAGATCAAGAGTTATATATGGATAAGTTTTTATTTTTATAACTGCCTACCACTCCAAATTAATTTAGTCAATAAATGTCAGTTATTGAGTATGTTCTGTATTACCAGAAGATAACACTGAATAAGTATATAATTATTCTATTACAATATTAATAACTTCACAGGACATTAAAACGGAAGACTTTTTGAGTGATTAATTCAATATCATTTTTTAGATGAGAGTTACTACACTATAATGTGGATATTATATAAAGGATAGTTGGATTAAGCTGATATGTTCAAAGATTATCCCCAAATGTAAACTGTAAAATGGTGCTACAAACAAGATAAATATGTTGTCTGGGTGTTAGTTAACATTTCTCATTCTCCAAGATAATGCCACTTGTTCATCATCTTCAATTCTGCTAACATCTAGTGGTGATTTGTCAACTTAACTATCCTTACATAGAATAAGTAGGATATTTCTATTCATCTTGTTATTATTTTCAAGACATTAAAGATCATTTCGTTTCCATAATTACCCATACTAAAACATATAGTACTGCTAAATGAGGGTGTACTCAGGAAGGAGCTAAAAAATGTCAAGATGATGGTCACAATGAAGCAATCAAAATCCCTTTTTGTACGCCTCTTTTTTGTGTATTCACCATTTTAATCGTTTTGATCCCCCAAACCAGACACTCATCCTGATAAATATTTTTAAAAGAATATCCAAAGAATCATTTTTTCCATAAAATTTTTGCTTGTGATTTATTGGTAGTTTTTTTTACTTTGTTTTTTGTATCTTTATTCTGATGCAATTTCCTTAAAAAATTACTAAACGCTAAACCAAAAACTAATCCCATTAACTGAAATGAGAGTGTTCTCGGAGAAAAATGCCTGCTAACATTCAACATTTTATTATTTTCAGCACTTTAGAATAGTTTTCCCACAATTATCCATACCACAAAATGTGACACTGATAAATATTTTGAAAGGAATATGCAAAGAATCTCACTAGCTACAATGAAATTAAACTAATTTCAGAGTTACCCGGCAGAAAAACATCAGCATATTTTCTTTCATAAATCTTTTGCTTTAGGATGAAATTTAAAACTGATACTGTGATACATATTGTTAAACTATTAATATATTGGTACAATTTCTGTGTAATAGGTGCAAGATATGAATCTGTGAGAAAATATTCTGGAAGGTATAGGATACTATGGACTTTCATACCATAAATGTTGAGGGAGTGCCATCTGGCAAAGTTTTTTTGTACCAGAACTTTCTAATAGCAATAAGTAGGGAGTGTAGTCCAAGGACATGTGAGAGGTGGCTGAGCATACTGTGCTTTGTTTTCTGTCAAATTAATCTGCAACTGCCAGTTTCTTCCCCCTCATCCTAGTTGGAGTTCTTAGCTAGAATAAGCCTCAGGACCTCTCAACCAGTGCTACCTAAAATTATTTAAAATAAATACATTTTTTTCCAAATCCTTACATCGGTGTAGAAAGGGAAGATTTCTTTTAACGGGGGAAATATCAAAGAGGCATTGAGTTTTTAATGAGATATTTTTCTGAGAGTTGGAAAATTACAATTATGAATGATATCCCCATCTTGACAATTCCCTGGTTCTATACTGAAAACATGGGCCTGAAGTTAATTCCCTCATACCTTCTGTGTACTTTCCCCAGATTACTATGTGCTCTTTTTGTTAAGAAGAGTAGCAGATATACAGTATTAAAATAAGAATGAATGAAATATCTTACCACATGGTAAGAGTGGAAGAGAAAAACTAGGAAGTCATAATATTTAACTTCTCTTAATTCAGTTATATCTTCATTTAATTAAACTGATGTTTGATGCTATACAAAACTAAATGTCACATAGGCCTCAAAAAAACCGTAAACTAACTTCGACAACCAAATGAATTAACACAGTGAAGCAATGTTAACTTTATAATCTCAAATTTTAAGAAACTTATGCATCTTCTCCCGTGAAGACTTGTACAGTAGTTTAAAGTATTGATTGAAGCTTGTCTAAAGTACTTTAAAAACATTTACAACAGAAAGAACAGACATTCCTGCCAAAGATTCATAGAATAGGGACCCTGTCTATACAAATGGGGAGCCATTGCGTCATCCTTACTGAAATAAATTCGAATCAGTAATGCCAACCAGTATTTTTGGGAATGAGGGCTAAAACTGAGAATCAGGATAAAACCAATTAGTACTAAGATAAAATGAGAAGGGAAATACATGCTTGCTAAGTATGGTTAAAACCATACAGTATGATGCCTCTTGATTTCTATATCATGTGAATGCTAATTGTAGCATAATTAAACTGATTTTTGCTGGTACTTGAGGATTTCAAACAATATTCTGATTAGCCATAAAGGGATTGCTATCAGGTTAAACGGAAATAATTTCTGTTCGTACATCTTTCTAAGCAAAAATTAAATTATTCCTCAAATCTTTTTGCATTCATTTTGGAGTTCATGAAATTTTGTGTTAAGGTGACCTTGGGAAACAAGCATCTTTTAAGATTGTTGGCTCTTCAGCATTTTATACTTTGAGTAAAATATTGAATAATCAAAACTTGTAATTTGAAACCTATGACAGGTTACATTATTTGGTTGGATCCCAGAATATTTTTATGAATGGGAGAGCTACTGTCTGTGAAAGACTACTGATATAACTATTCAATATTTTATTTGAAATTCTGGTTTAATGGGCTAATTCTTGTGAAAGGAAGAGGCAACACTTGCTATTTCTCCCAAGGCTTAAGGTGCCCTCTGGTCTTGAGGATACAGAAAGGTCAAATGGCAAAAATCCCTGCTCCCTTTGTACAAGTAAGCTGGCAGTCCTGCTGGCTGCTAGTCAAAGAACAGTACTGGCCAATGCTATGTCTGTTAGAGACAACAATGACCATGTAGATGTTCTCCTAAGCAAGAACACTACTTCCTTCCAATGATATTAGTAGACTGTGGGAAACTGTGGAGATCTCTGCTTGTTATAAGCAGAATCTCCAGACCATAGTGAGCAAGGTGAAATTTTTTGGAATTAGTAACGGAATTAGAACTACAATAACTAGAATGGATCTTATATTAAACGATGTCATAATCCACTTCGTATAATTTCATAGATGCAGTCTTGGGACTGAAATAATAGTGTTGTATATAGAGATATTTGGCTTTTAGGGCAAACTTTTTTGAAGCAAGAAAGATGTACCTGTAACAAATATAATTTGCATAAAATGTGGAGCTCTGCTTTTTTCCTTCTGAAAAGAGCCATTTCTATCACCAAGTTAATTACAAATGCTTTAACAGTAGATTATTTCATGTTGCTCTTATAATCTTATATATTACAATAGAAACATTCATATTAAATGGGTGTGATGAAACACTCACTGGTGGGTTGGTGGGAATAATATTTTCTGTATTTATTGAGTTCTGTGATTCCAGAAGAATAAGCAGCACAATGGGTATCTTTTCCAAGTTTGCAAAAGAGAACAGCCATGATGGGATTTTTGTTTTTAAAGCAAAAATTATTATTTTTCAAATCTGTACATTGAGATGAATATTATAGAGTATCCTTCATTTTATTAAAATTTTAAAAAAAGATTTGACAGTTGAGGTGTTCCATGTTTTTGAATTTCTGCAGTAAAATAAAGTTCCACAAAGGAATCTTTCAAACTTTAGTCACAACCTGAAGATGTGAAGTGGGCTTTTTCTCAGAGATGATGCTTTCTTCTGGAGGAGGAGCAGCAGCAGGTCACGAAACGGATCAGAGTGACCCAGGATGAAACTAGTTTCTTCAAGGTTGAAGCAAGTAGCAACAAGTGTGGTTATAGTTGTGTTACTTTTCCAGATTGGAAATTCTTCCCGCGTTCATCCACAAGGTTTGTTCAATTTCTAGGGCTGAATCTTTTTTTTCTTTTTCGTTTTCTCTCCCTTTTCTGCCTGTGTCTATGTGCAACAGAGTTAGAAAGTTGAAAGCTAAAAAGATTATCCAGGGATGTTCCTTCTCCATGCAATAAAGCAAGTATTTTCAGTATGGTTAATCCACACATTAGCATTAGCAGCAAGTCACATCCATTCCTGACTCTTTTAGAATGTTGAGTGCTTTTGTGTTCCTGCATGAGTGTATGTGTGTGTGGTCTGTCTTGTGGCTCTCAGGAATGTTCATATTTTTAAAAGTCCATATATGACAATATCCAGTATTAGAAGATCAATATATTACTGTTGAAAACATTGTTTTTGTGACTTTTTCCTCTTTTTGTATAAAAAAAATAATAAAAATAAACATTTATCTCACTATTATTTACATAGTCCATGCGTGTAGAATCACTGCAAAACAAAACAAAGCAATGCATGTTTTAAAACCGGCAGGCTGGCATTTTTTTCTCACAGACTGTTTCATTAAAATGCAGTTTCTTTAAATATGTCCTCAAAGAGCAGTAAACAAGGCATTTTTGAAGTGCTGTTAGGGGGACACGTAGACAACCCTTGAAACATTATGAAGAATCTATATTTTCAGTGCTCATGGCAGACGTATGAAGACACAAAGAGAAAAGCACATTTCCTATTTCTCTTTCAAAGACAAATGGCAAAGTATATTTTAGAAATAGGAACATGTCATTTACATATGTTTGATAAGAGTTGGGGGAGATAGCAAGGACAAAAAGGAGTTCGTGAAAGTCATCCCGCTATCTGTGTTTTGCTGCTGGGTACTAAAACTCATGCAAAGTAGCAGAATTAATCTTGTTATTTTGACAGTGAACAATTGTGCTTTTCAACCTCAAGGCAATTAGAAGGCCTTTTTTTTTACTTATGAAGATCAATGTATGTGAATCAAAATGTGGGTAAAGAAAGTTTTATGTTAAGTACTAAAGTTGTTGCTTCTCTGCCAGAAACCCTCCTTCCAGTCGCGTGAGCCAAGTTCATGGGCTTGCTTAAAACAAATGGTTAAAAGCACGTTAAAAATAAATATAAAAGCAACTGAAAAGGAAGATGCAAAATCATATTGAAACTGAAGTAAAGCCAGATTTTTATGCATTCCACATAATCGTTATTGTTAACTATAATTTGAAATTTGACATACATAGGAAGTATTTGCTTGTCTCTGACTTAGTCCTCATTTATATTGGTATTAATACACAGCCGTAAACATTACTCAGCTGTTATGAAAATGAGAAAATCAACCTGCATTCAAGGCTTGAGTGTATTGGCCTTATTTTCCCTATGAGGAAGATAAACACCTGCAGTGGAGAGTCTCTTCTATCCAATTAATATCTCCTCCTTGGAGGTTTCTGAAAATCAGAATAATCATATGAAGAGCCTCTCCATTTTACACATGGGAGGCAATACAAATGGGTCAGCCCAGGGCAAATCAACAGGGCTATGAAAGCACAAAGATCCAGATTTACTTCAGTTTATTTAGTTGCTTACAACTGAATATACTGTGTTATTGCTCTTGCTTAACAACAATCCAAATTCAGGACAAAAAACAAAATCTAAAATATATTTATAATACCTTCTGCCAACATCCTGGTACCGGTAATCCATCTGGACCCTGTAATGAAATAAAGAATATTTTTTTATTATTGGAAAACAGCTAAGAAACAAATGCCACTTCGTTCATGATGACTCTGGAAAGTCTACAGCAGTTACCATGAAGAGCAGCTAATGTGAAGACCCATGCAGAAATCATGTGCTGGTTTGAAGAAAAAGCAGTATATCGGAACAATGTTCCGTTAGTTAATAACCATTAAAACAACCAAATATCTGGATTCTCCCACACGTTTATCTTCTCAAGGTGTTTTGATTTATGGAATCACATGAATCTTTGAGGTAGGAAAAGCTATAGCGTAGCTAAATTAAATCCACTTGTGCAGTCTGTAGGAAGTACCATTGAATTTAACTCCACAGCAGGTTTTGACAGAAGTTTACAAAGGCTATATCCTTAAAATGAGAGCGGGAGCAATGATTAGGAAAATCATAGCAGCTTAGGGTTTTTTTTTTATTATCCTCCATGTCCATGTTTTCAGTTTACAACTATCAATTGGAGGGACATACTTGATACATTAGCTATGTAAACATTAGAACAGCTATGCACAACATGCTCAAAAGCCCCTCAACCAGCGGTGGGTTGCTCCCGGTTTGGCCCGGTTCTTAGAACTGGTAGCGCCAGCAGCGGGAACCTCTGCCCACCTGCCCGGAACACTTCTGTGCATGCGCAGAAGCATCGCGCAAGCGTGAACCGGTAGTAAAGGTTTTTAGAACCCACTACTGCCCTCAACCAATTTTGCACAAACAAGATGTGTTTCATAAAGCTTGTGGCATCTAGATAAAAAAAGGCTGGAATAAAATACAGTAAGTGAAACTATTTATAGAACTTGACATCAGATTTTAGAGTTTGCAATTTTCTCCTAAGCATCTGATGGGGTAATTTAATGGCAACTACTAAAGCTGATGCATCACTAATTACAAAATCTGACTCAGGAATCTGAGCAGATAGAAGTTTAAAAAAAAGAACAGCTAAAGTCAACCATGATATTCATAGATGGAGGAGACCAGAAGACAAGACTGACAAAGCAGACCTAATTGGGAAGAGGTGAGTTGGAATATCCTCCCAATCCAGGATTTTGTTGAGATTTTCAAAGTTTGTCCTGAACATCTGCATGTAGCATTAGCTGTTTTATATAGTTCAACCAATACAAACTTTCAATGAACTAAGTAAGATAGGTATTGTTCCAAGGGGACAATGGTGGGATCAAGCAAAATTGAAAAATATCTTACGAAGCAAATAGCTTGTTAGGAAGTAAAAGAGTGATTTGAAATGGCCCAGATTTAGGTTTAAAAAGAAATGTCCTGGTGCTTTGAATCATCTCCATTTCCCACTAAGTATTAAGATGTTGTGACAGCTCCTTTCTCAGGGGCAAAGCAAAGATAGAGAAGAAAGGAAAAGCGAGTACCACAGAAATCAAGGAACCCTTAATATTAACCCAAAGGAAAAATAGCCATACATTATGAACACTTGGCTGGATATTATTGCTAAAACACAGATCTGTATACTTTTATCACTGCAGCAACATATAACACGTCAATTAAATATTTGACTTTGACAACATCCTGTGTGAAATCACAAGTCAACTTGTTCAGATGTTCTTATGGTCTAGCAGATTCTGCTTTTAAAACATTTAAAACATACACACACAGAGAACAAATCACTTGCCTTTGTGACTGGCTGTGTTACAGAATTTTGTTTCCTAGACTCAGAGTAGTAGGATGCTGATCCAAACTTTGAAAGACTTTTAAGATAAAGAGTACAGAAATCCCAAATGAAAGATTTTGAGAAAGGTGTGGAGCAAAAATTATGTACAATAGCTAGATCTTGGGAATGTACGGAATCTGCGTGAGACTCCTAATTTGGCATAGTTTTCTAAATTCTATGATTCAGGTTTCTGTTTCTTGGTATCTTTTTAAATGGAGAAACCAGAGACTCAAACTGAACCCTACACCATGCCTAACTTTTGTTTGGAATGCCAAGGAGACTGTGTCAAGCTGCTTGCAGAGCATGCATTGGGGGAAATGTTGCTTGAAAACCTACATTTATCCCTTTAATGCTATGTCTTTCAATGGTACCAGATGCTACAAAATATATACTCAGGCTGGGAGGAAGGGAGAAAATGGGAATATGCAAGCAGAAAAAGTCATGCAGGAGGAGGAAGGAAGAGAAAGATACTATACCAAAGGACAGAGCATTTCCACACCATCCAGTTCTGGTAAACCTGGCTCCCCTTTAAAAATGAACTGTTAATTGAAAATGGAGAGAAGGTTAATAGGAAAGGAAGAAGGGACAAAAATAAAGAAAAATTCAGAGGTTGACTGAAACCTTATAGCTGGAGTGATCAACCTCCCAAGAAGAAGCCGCCTAGTGATGAAGTGTCGTGACCTAATGGAGCTGCCCAATATCTTTCAACTCTAAACTTTTTGTTTGTTTTGTTTTGTTTTAAAGGGAGGGAACAGGAGCAGAAGGAAGGCAAGCTGTTCCATTTCCACTCAAAGACCTACATTTTGGGGAGGGGTGTTGGGTGTTTTAAAGAGTGGACATTGGAAACAGTTTGACTTGCAATATTAGGGAGCAAAAGCACATTCTAGACTGTGGCATAAGAAAGGCCAATAGTCAGAAGTATTAGCATTCACTTAGACACTTCGTTCCAAACAGCCTGCCTCTCCAAAATGTTTTGAAATAGTTTATACTAAAGTTTTCGAACACATCAAGAATATTCCCCCCCCCCACAAAATAAAATCATACCACTGGGCAAGGCTGGTCTAATCCAGGAGGGCCTGGTTCTCCTTTTTGTCCCTTTGCTCCTTTTCTGCCTGGCAATCCTCTTTCTCCCTGTTAACATTAAAATAAAAAGATACATATATTCTTAAAGAATTTGAATGACAAATGTCTCAACCTTCAGCTAGCACCTAGTTGTTCTTTTGCATAATAGAATGCTCTGTCTATTTGCATTAAATGACTGACATGACTTCAGACCCTTCCTATAGAAACATTTGACTGATATAAATAATGGATATGAAGCAGTGATCCAAGAAATTAGCTCAATAAAAATTAGGATGGCTTCTCTTACTATAGAGGACTTGCATATATATGACATTATTAAGTACCTAATAAAGAAGGTTTAAATCAGGGGTGTCAAACTCAATTTCATTGAGGACCGCATCAGGGATGTGTCTGACCTCGGGGGAGCCGGGGGGGCGTGGCCAGGGTGGGCGTGGCCAGCTCAACATCACTCATGTCGGGGACCCCTGTGGTGGCCCAAGCACTCTGCCAGTGAAAAAAGGGCTCCCAAGCTCCATTTTTGGCCTGGACAGCCTCCTGCAACCTTCTGTGTCAGAGTGTGATTATTGTCAGTTGTATGTATATGCAGGAAGCTGCATCCCTATCTATTATAATGGTACATTCCTACCACGTGATATAATATTCTTGTACACGTGTGCATTCCTAAATCTCCATTCTTCCCTTCTTGACTTGGCTCTCGACTGATAAAGTCGCATTTTATAGCAGAGATGTAAACAATCAGAATTTATTGTTTTTGTATCAAAATAAATATTTTAATTAGACTTTTAAACTTCGGCTTTATTTCTAAATTTTGAATTCCGGGAGAAAGATCTATTTCGCCTCTGTGAGATTAATTTTCACTTCGGCATTTGCCAGCGAAAACTGAGCTCCAGAGGGCTGTCCGCAGCCCTCCCGACTCCATTTTCGCTGGCAGAGGCACGGCGGGCCGGTCCTTCGCTGTTTCCAGGGCAGCCCCGCTCGCCAGATCTAAGCACCCCACGGGCCGAATCTGGCCCTCTGGCCTTGAGTTTGATACCCCTGGTTTAGATTAAGATTAGCAATTTTTTCAGGCCACCAATAAACAAACAATAATGGCCAAATAAACAAAGAATACCCAAACTTTCAAAAAATCAGCATACATATATTCTTGCCTGTACTCTAGAGTTGGTAATTCTAGGAGATTATGACTTCTGAAAATGTTTTATTCAAATCTGGGTACCATAGGTATCTTAGATGCTGTGCTGTCAAGTCTAAATTAGATCTGTAACTTGTAATGAAGTGCTTACAATGTGGAAAAATAAAAATGCTAGATTAACAGAACTATGAATTATATTATGACTTATATTCAATCTTAAATGTTTTTCTATACAAATATGTGGAAAATTAACATACCAAGGAAGAGGATTTAACTTTATATGTTTTTGATAAGACAATTTCCTAGAACAGAGATGTTTTATGAAGGTATGGGAATAAAATAAAAAAAGCACTAAAATGTGTTTATGTGTATTAAAAATATAAATTTTTCAGTACAAAATGTGCAGCCACATATGATTTTAATTATGTGAATTGTTTGAATTAAATATGTTGAGTCGGTCATTAAGGTAAAGGGTAATATTTGTACAAAATACTGTGCTAATAGATTCTGCCTTGTTAGAATATAATATGATAAATTATCTGTCTATGCTTAATCCCATTTAGATTATATGGGAGAACAAAGGTGCAGAGATAGCTTTTTTGAAGAACTGAAAACAAGACAAGAACTTATTCAGATAATTAGAAATGATAGCAACCTTTTCTCCTCTTTCACTTTTTTCTCCTTTTTCTCCTCGGAGGCCAGGGAAACCCTAGAAAAATAAGATGGCAACATTTAGAGTCAAATACACAAGAATAACATTAATCATAAAGCAAAAGACAACAAATAAGTATAGCCAAGAATCATTCTCTGAGGAAAGAAGAAACATTTTTTTTGTGTTGATGGGTATATGCGCAAGGTTGCACACCCACAGAGACGTGTGCGCGCACGCGCGCACACACACACATACACAGTTATACACTTAATAGGGGTTCTGAAGTGTATTATATCCAAATCTTTTAAGAATCCACTAGATGGCACAGAACTCAAACTCAATGAACAGGACAACAGCACTGCATTATGACATCCTTATGATAGGGACCATATGAAGAAGGCTGATATCTACGATTCAAAACCATGTGCAGTTTAGAGTTCAGTTTTTTATTTACTCAGAAACTATGACTGATAGCCACTGTAATCCAGCAAACAGAAAACCTGAAAGACTTAATCTCAGGCATCTTGCTATCTTTCCGTTTATGTCTTTTATTTATAAAACAGGAGTGAATGACCTACTTTAGGACTGCTCTCCCCCCCCACCAAATATTCAGCTGAAGAACAAAGTTTATTGTAAATACTACAGATAGATCTTGTCTAACCACCTTAATTGGGACCAGCTGTTGCAAACCTAAGTGGTTGCTAAAATGTGAAATTAAGTGACCTTGATTGTGCTTTCTGGCTGGAAAGAGACAAGACCACTCAGTTTCACACTTTTCGCTTTTGTTCGCTTCCTAAACACTCTCCTGCCTTGGGAGTGCTCAAGTGCCTACTTACTATCTTGTACACACTGAAAACAAAACAAATGTGCCAGAGCCTAGGCTGGAAGCCATAGGTGTACTACCAAAACAGCTTGCAATAGTGTCTTCCTCTCAATTCTCTGCTCTATGGAGAAGGAGGAAGCAAGCAATTTCTGTAGGCAGAAAAATTCTCTTGCTTGACCCTTCCTCATAAAGTGACTCATTCTTTATGAACATTTCTACAACTCCATAAGTGGTAGGCCCATATTAAAAGGCCTATCTAGTAATCATAATTCACTTTTCTTGATAAACCAAAGCAGAATTAAACAAGGTAGAAATATTGGACAGAACATGGGATCTGGAATTATTTTCAATCTCTTAATAGTAGTTCCATTTTGGGTCGCATGGCCAGGAAGGGAGCTCAGAACAGAGCCACCAACACCTGAGCCACTGTCCACTTTCCTTCCATTGGAGTACAACAGGGTATTAAATGGGTGCTTTTTATCTGTAGCCCTTGGCCAGATCCAATCTATGTTTGAATGTGATCACCTTCCACAAGAGTCAGTATCAACCCCCAGGGATTCACGGGACTATCCATTACTGGTATTGTTATTATATCCATAACAATGGAATTGCATCTGCCAATTCTTTAGCTGGCATTGGCTTTCATACTCATCAAATTCTTCCCAATAATTTAGGATGTTGTAATGTATTGATGTAGTTAGTATATGTGCAGATCCAAGCAATATGACCTTTTGTAATTGACAGATGAAAATTTTGTCAATGTACAGGTTTTCTAAGTGCTGTCCAAGATTTTTTGGTATGGCACTCAGTGCGCTGATAATCACCACAGCTGGTTTACACCATAATCTTTCAATTTCAATTTTCAAATCTTGATATTTTGTGATCTCCAATTCTTTGTCTTGTTCTACTATTCCCTAGTATTACCATCAATTGTCCATACTTTCTCCTTTTCAACTTCATATGGTGTGTTATGAGCCAAAACTGGATCAGTTTTTATTCAGAAATTCCACAATATTTTAACCTGCTAATTTTTGATCACTTTTTTAAATACCAGCTTTTCATTACAGGCACATGGTATTTTACAGATGTCCCAGGGAATCATTTTGACAAGTATATTACATCATTGTTCATAATCAGTTTGTGTGATCTTGCATGAGCTGAGTATATGATGTATTGTTTCTTCCGCTTCTTTGCACAATCTATACTTTGAATCATTGGATGCTTTTTTCAGTTCTGCTCTTTTTTATTATTTATAATATAAAATACAAAAATACAAAAGAAAATAATAGAAAAGATAGGGGAGGGAAAAGGGAAAGGAAAGGCATAGAAAAGAGGGGGGAAAGAAAGAAAAGGCATTGACCTCTACTCTCTTTCGTGCAGTAGAATAAAACAATCACATCAAACCTCAACTTTTTACTTTCACATAGTAGTATAAACTAGTCCTTTCTATAACAACAAACGGTTCTGGTCTTGATTGCATTACAGGAATTCCTCAGCATACGACCATAATGAAGCCTGCCCATTATGGTCATATGTTATAATGGCCATAAAACAGGTCAGTCATGCGACCAACCCAATTTTACAAGCTTTTTTGCAGTGGTCCTTAAACAAATCTGGAATCATTAAGCAAACACAACAGTTGTTAACCAAACCAATCAGGGGTCTATCTAAAACAGGGGTCCCCAACCTCTGGGCTATTTGCAACCGGGCCGCGGAAACAGAGGCCCAGCGTGCACGCATCCCCACTTGCAACGAGCAATGGGCAAGTGTGTGCATGCGCACTCCATTTGCATGAGTAATGGGTGTGCGTGTACAGCACTCGTGTAAATGGAGCTGTGCACATGTGTGCTTGCTGGCCACTCATGCATAATCATCCCCTTCCCACCCTCCCCACCGGTCCACAAAGCCAGAAAGTTGGGGAACTCGGATCTGAATTATTTCCTATATTACTTGGTGACATACTAATGTGTAGGTAAATTATTGATTACTTACATCCAATCCTGGTTCCCCTGGTTTTCCCTGCATTATTAAAAAAGGAGAAATAGAGAACATTGATAAGATGACAGTGGAATGGCACATTAACTGGGTTACGTTATGTCTATAATTTATATTAAAAAAATACCAAATCTGGGTGTGTTAGTAGATTTAGCCTCAATGGGAAAATTAAGCAATATCCTATCTATCTCCTACTAATTTCCATGTACTGTACTAGGACAATGCAAACCCTTATTCAGCATAACTTTAGGCTCATCAGTCACTTTAGTATGGCAAAAATAAAGCAAATGTGATAAAGGTTTTAAATTATTTTTGTAGATTTTTTTTAAAAATTACAAACACAGATAACAGATTTTCTCCTATATTTGATTTAAGCAACCTGGCTGAAATGCATCCCTGAATTTAAACCTATGAGAATCGGTGGTGTTCCTACTGCAACTGTTTGCTTCCCTGACAGAGAGCTGTCTTCTTTCTAAAAATGTAGATTCTTTCAGTAGATACAAGAATTTGGGCAGAATCAAATGCCCAATGATCTTTCATGACAGAAGGATTTAATCTGTTATGGTATACTAAATAAATCCAAAATTTAAGTGATTTTATAGCACATTAAAAGTGAGCGATGCATTTTAATCATCTTTTTTTAAAAAATATTCAGTTCTTACCTTCTCCCCTTTGGTACCAGGTAAACCAATAAGTCCAGGAGTTCCAGGAGGACCCTATAGAAAATGAAAATTATTAGGAAGGTTTGGGATATCTCATCTGCTTCCCTGGTTTCATAAGACTCTTTTACTCACATGTGGCCCAAGGGGTCCTTTTTCACCTTTATGGCCACTTTCACCTTTGGAACCCTTTGAACCATCTGAGCCCTTAAAGGAAAACAAGTATTTTGATTAGACTTTCAAATAATCACATGCTATTTAATAACCTGCTTTATGTCTGCTTCATAAATCAGTTGCATTTGCACGGAGTTGCATAGCACCCACTTTTCTCAAGGAAAATGTAAGATGGTATATTCTTTAAGAAAAGTTGCCATTCTTCGTTTTATCTCCAGAGAGCCAGTTTGGTGTCGCAGTTAAGGCATCAGGCTAGAAACTGGGAGTATGTGAGTTCTAGCCTGCCTTAGGCACAAAACCAGTTGTGTGACCTTGGGCCAGTCACTCCCACTCAGGCCTAGGAAGGAGATAATGGCAAACTATTTATGGGGGGGAAAAGTTTTCCAAAAAAGCTGCAGTCCAGACAGCCTCTGAGAATCAGACACAATTGAACAGAAGAAGAAAAAAAGGACCTTCTTCATTAGAAGAAAAGAATTTGCACTTTTTTTTCAGTTTCCTGTTATAACAATGTACCTTGAAAAATTACTATTGAAAATAATTCATGCCAATTAATATTTTGTCCTCACTTAAACTAAACACACCTCCCCCCAACAAAAAAGCAACAAAAATAATCTCCATATAGTCAGTAGAGAAATCCCTGTGTAAATCAATGTGTTTTTGTTCAACCGACACCTGAGAAAGTCATTCCACAATGTTTGTTAGTTTTTCCAACATTTAATACATTTCAAGACTGTTTACTAGGAAGTAAACAAATGTAAGTTATGCTCCCTAGCAGTGTAGAACTGAAAGCCTTCTTTAGAGAAAAAAATTAGAAGAATTTGCAAACACTCTTATTCCTGACCAAAGACTCCTTTGTAAGTACAATGAGATGTATGTGCCTAACGCTTGCTTTAAAAAATGTATGCTAAACACATAGTGATTTTTTGGGGTATTTGCATTAGGACAGGTTTGAAATTGGGATTTTTATGTAATATATTCCCCCAGTTTGAATCCTCCTGATTTAGGCAAATGTTTCCATAGACTTATTGAAAAATGTCTCTGAAAACTAATTGCAAAAGTTGTTTTATCAAAGAAATAAACTTGTTGATTCCACCTTCTAAATCCATAATCAGAACTGATCATCTAAATAAAATATTTGATACTTGCACAGCCAGCCTACTTTTTCTTCAAATCAATGTTCTATTCTAAATTAATTTCTCAATGCCTATGGTTTTCTTCTTGCATTCAAGATCCACTTTACAATTATAAAATATACAAGACAACACCTGACCTGTTTTGTCTTTATCTGTCAATATAGAGGTAAAAAGATTGACCATGTGCAGGCAAAAATGGAGTGGGAGTGACTTCCAACTTCCTGCTGCCTTCCCCACTGACTTTGCTTATGGAAAGTTGGCAAGGAGTATCAGAAATCACAATCTCATGATTGAAGCTGCCTGTGGCAATTCTGCAATAGAGACAAGTATGCAAATACAACTGGTCTGAAGATCTTTGAAATTTCAGTCACCCAGAAATAAATGGGTCCTAGATTTTCTATGCATTCTGTAAGTTAGCAGATTTGAGGTACCTTGATTCAAAAATGGTTGCCCTATGATGCACTGTTTCAACTCACTGAAGGTTGCAAACAGATAAACAGACAGGAACAGTTTTAGCAATATATAGATTAAAACTTTTTATGACATACCTTGTGTCCTTGACTTCCTTGAGGGCCCTGTAAGATAACAATAGAACATTTGAAAATAAGACCTCTTTAAAGCTATAGGTTTATATCTAATAAAAATCTTCAGATTTTTATGTTAGTAATCCACTTGTGTCCCTTCTCTCATTGAAGGTGCTTCAGTGCAGTAGAAGATTATGTGGAATGAGAAGATGTTTTCTCATTGTTCTTTGGGACAGCCTCACTGTTGAGACAATACTTGCCCCCACTTTGATTCCTTTTCAGAAGAGACTAAAAATTAAACTATTCCAAACAGTCTTTGTAGACCATCTGGGTTTGAAAACTGGGAGTGAGTTTTGAGGTCATGTTCTTAGATAATCTATAAGACTGCCCCAGGACAGGATACAGAGCTTGGTCATAAAAACTGGATCCCTAGGTGGCCTGCAGAGTTTAGCTCCATGTACTGCTATTGATACATACTGTATACAGGGTCTTCAAGTAGCAACTTTAAAGGGAATGGAGTGTGACCTATGTGCAGAAATTATAGACTCATAGAAGGGATGAAGGGAAAATATCTCAGCAAGTGATATTCCTTTGGGAATTTTATAAATAAATAAAATGAAGTGACGTCATGCATTACTATAATGGCCATTAATGTGACACACACACACACACACACACACACACACACACACACACACACACACACACACACACACACACACACACACATTATTGTCCCAGGTTTAGCTATTAAGGACTCACCTTATGTCCTTGTATTCCTTGAGGACCCTAGAGACAACAAGTATTCATTTGTAAAATATTCTAAAATAATATTGGAGGTTTGAAACATTCGTGCTCAAAATGTCAGTATTACAAAGCCGAATTTCCCCAACCAACTCCAGACATTTCCAAGAGAACTTATACTCGCTGGGAACAAAGTTATTGTACATCGACATTTGTGGGGCCCTATTACTCATTCCTGTTGATGTTATTATCAATACCCAATATTAAAAAAACTCAGTTCTAAATGTTTGTTACCTTGGTATGCAGGAATCTTGTATTCAAAACTATTTCCCTAATTTTATCTCTCAGATACATGGGAAACTGCTAATAAATATTTAATTATATTTCTAAGCCAATGCATAAGTCTAAGGTTTAGCTTCATAGACAAACAAACAAACAAACAAACAAACAAACAAACAAACAAACAAACAAACAAACACATATTAAAAGATGGGTTTGGCTCCCAAACGTTGATGGTATCATTCTACATTTGCCCAACAGTCGTGATACATAAATAGGCATTTAATTCAGGAAGGTCTTTAAGCATTGTACAAGTAATCCTTGGGTTATGATCCTAATTGGAACTAGAATTTCCATCAGTAAATAAAACAGTAGTTAAGCTCATGTTGGAAGTTGCAAGCCCTTTTTGAGACCTTGCAGGAAGAAGGCTGGGCTGAGCAAACAGAGGGCCTGTGGCTATGCTCTGTTGATGTTGAGATTGCTGCCACCCCTTCCTGAAGTCCATAGGCCAGTTCCCTAAGAACACTTCAAAATGAGCTGAGGAGCGTGTGCGGTGCCTTTGTGAAGCCCACATCCCACTATTTCTTTCATTTGCACCATCACACAAAAAAAGCACATCCTGAACAACTGCCATCTTTGCCCAGGGAGCTACTGCTGCCTCTTTGGCCCATTGCACTGTCCTCTTTATGGTCTATGGACTATTGCTCCTTGAAGCAGAAGATGGGGCAGCTCTGCCCGCTCTCCTGCTCTGGCAGCTATGTTCTGCTGGATCCTCCCTGGCTGGATCTGGTGAGCTCTCTTTGACAGATGAAGCTCCACTGGCACTCACTGTACGTATCCTGAGTGTTGTGGCCTGCCTGCAGCTTGTGCAGCCTGTGCCTTTGGAACCTTCAGTACCTCTTGGCAGTGCTGAGAAAGGAGGGGCTACTCCTTTCCTGAATGCAACAGCACGCAGGGCTGCTAAGAGGCAGGAAGGTTTACTCCAGAGGAGGTCTACTCGGGAGTAAGACTTGGGGCTAATTGGCCACTCCCCTAGTCTATTTAAGGTAATCAGTTGCAGCTAACAAGCTGTAGAGAATAACGTTTGAGAAAGAGACCTGTCTGGTCATAGCTTGTTCCCTGACTCTTGTTTTGGCATTCTCTGCATTGGCTTGGTTATCAAGGACAAATTTCTAGGAACTTTGCCAACTTTTGGAAACTCCGTAAGATAAACAGACTCAATTGCTGTCATTGTCTTCAAACTCTTTGAACTGATACCAGCTATTAATGAAGCTTAATTGATAGCTGGTTGCTTGCTGATAACTGTTTGTAAATTGGTGTATGCATCTTGATTACTACTAAGATGTTTTATTAGTAGCCTTTGTTTCATTAAATGTACGAACTGCTTGTGTGGTTGTGTGCTTCGTGGGGACAGAACACTGAGGATGCATCCTTGTCCAGCCCCTGGAACTTGGATCAGTGGGGGAAGAAGATGGTGAAGGTCAGCAGGAGGCAGTGACAGGGGAAGGTGGCAAAGGTAGCCAAGCCAAGCAGGGTGGCCCAAAAGTCAGATATGGCGAGAGACAGGCAGATGTGGGGACTTGAAGTAGAAGCAGTTCACGCAGGACAAGAGAAAGTGACCATGGGGTGCTGCAACCAGCTGTAAATGTGGGCTGGTTGCCAAGTGCCCCCAAATTGATCACATGATCACACTGCACTGGCCAGATTGTTGAGGACCCGTTGTAACTACCATTCATCCAGCAATGTCATAACTTTGAAGGGTTGCTGAATGAATGGATGTAACTCGAGGACTATCTGTAAATATTTGCAATGATCATCAAATGTTATTTTTTTTAATTCAAAGAGATCTGCTTGGTTGGGGGCGGGGTCACATAAACTGCAGAGTTGTCAATAGCCCAGCCAAGCTACTTGTGCATGAAAAAGGTTCTGGTAACACTTACCATAGGACCTGGTGGACCTGGTAGACCTGGTACACCAGGGGGCCCTGGTTCAGGTATGATCTGCACATGTAAATGACATTACAAATCTGAACTGTAAAACCACACATGAAGAAAGAAAACTCTTCAAAATGAAAAGTGGGATGTCATTATTGAAAAAGCACAGCAATTACAGATGCGGAAAATATTTTAAAATTATTCCTCTAAAGAATGAGCCTGGGGATAGTATAGTGTTTTCTGCAAACCCTGTATCCCTATGATGCATCAAATTTTTACAGGTTTAAGGGTGCCCATCTCTTCTCCTAGAACTGCAATATTACTATAATATCATACACTGTGTTTCTGAGTACATTTTTCCTGAAATACTCAATGGGTACAAGTTCTACTACTCAGTAATAAAGCCTGCCAGAAAATAGCAGAAATGCACGATCGTGGCATACAACAATTTAGACAGGAATTTCATACATGTTTAACAGATTAACACAGTTGGGAGGGACCTTGCAGGTCATCCAGTCCAACCCCCTGCCCAAGCATCTACCTAGGATCGAACCTCCTGATTGTGAGGCAAGAGCTCCACCTCTAGGCCACAGCAGAGGTTGTGAAGCAATACTGCATCAAAGATGGGCAATTTGTGGCTTTTTACTTTCTTGTGGGTCTTGAAGCTCTTTCTAACCAAAACTGTTGAAAATTTATCACACAACCTCGTGCTATTTTGCAGTAAGTAACAGATAGTTACTGCTTCCTACCTTAAAGCCATATTGCAGTTTAAAACATCTACCACCTTGTGAAAAAGACCAGAATATATGGCTCCTTAGCCTCTCTGTGTCTGGTAACTACAGTCATAAAGACTGTAAAGTTACAATCTCTGGAGAGGTTGTAATCTCCAGCTTTATGTTATGATCTTAAACTATTTTTGAATGTTAAGCAGCCTTGTCATCCAACTTAAATGAATAATTTCCAAATAAATGACTTGATTCCAGATATGAAAACACCCTTAAATGCCCTGAGCATTTTCATACTTCTATCTATATTTTAATTACAGTTTAACTGTACATTTTACTTTTTTTCCCCAACTACCTTATTTATCACATGCTCAGAACAAGTACACAAATATGTTTATTACAGAAAATTGGACTACTGTTTTTATAGCAAGACTGTAATTTTGCACCTTGGCATATTTTGATAGTAAGTTGATATGTGACAAGTATATAGTCAGTTGGTGACAACTTACAAGGTTTTGCTCGCAGGGTGTCCCAGGTTCTCCTTTAGGTCCATCAATACCCTAAACAGTAATATGAAATAAAAATAATGATATCTGAGGATAGTTCTAGATAAAGATAAAGTTTTCCCCTGTCCAGTCATTTTCTGACTCTAGCCGAGAAAGGCAGTATTGTCCTAAGACATTTCTGTGGTCATGTGGCACCTAGAACGATGTTACCATGGGCGGGTTCCTAATTTTTTTTACTACCACTCTTTGGGCGTGGCTTATTTTGTGGGTGTGGCTTGCCAGCCATGTGACCGGGTGGGTGTGGCTTGCCGGTCATATATTAGTTATTTCAGAGAGATGTTACTACTATTTTTGCTATTTTATACCTTACATGAAAAGCTTTGCATACAAAGTGTGTGTTACACAATGGCAACACAGCAACCTTTATATGCAGAAAATGCTATAGTTAAAAGACAAGCAAGTCTCATACAGCATTTTTGGTTTCAGTCATGGATTCCTTAGACGAAAATATTGAGGACTGTTAAAAGAACAGTATCTTTTAACAGTTCTCAATGTTTTCGTCTAAAGAATAACGGTATAAAACTGTATAAAATTAACAGTATAAAAGATTAAGCTTTCGGAAAACGCCCACTTTGGGAAGCTTTAGGCAAAAGCGAAGGAAAAGTGTCAAATGCGAGCTTATTATTTTCAAGCGAAGGGACGGGGAAAGACTTAATTGTCAGGTTTCTGGGCATGCGCAGAAGAAATTTTTTTAAAAAATTAAAAAAATGTTTTTTAAAAATGGCGGCGCCCAGGCACCGGCAACTGACTGCACTGGTACTGTGACATCACCAGCAGGCCACTACCGGTGCTATAGAGTGGACCGCACCGGTAGGAACCAACCACTGTATGTTACCTTCCCACCAAAATGTACCTATTTATCTACTCGCATTTGCATGCTTTCAAACTGCTATGTGGGCAGGAGCTGAAGCAAGAAACGGGAGCTCACCCTGTTGCACAGTGCTCAGGTTTTGAACCCGGGTTGACAGCTTTCCAACTGACAAGCTCAGTTTCTTTTAACTGCTGAGCCATCTCCCTCTAATTCTAGATAAAGGAAGACAAGTCACTTTTCTTTCTCTGGAAGTGTTATTTGAGCTGATTTTCCAATTAGACTTCAGCACAAGGATGGCTTTTTTTAAAAAAGATTGCTTTTCTCTTGGCTCTTATATCCATAACCAGATAATCAGATAATCACATAGTTTGGGAAAACCTCTCTAACATATACTGTTATCAGCAAGGGAGTCATGTCTCCACAGTGAATGGCAAAGATAGTTTGATGATTAGGAGTAATCAAATGATTGGTTTCTTTGGCCAACTAGAACCAACACTGAGGTGGGCCAAATCCCATAGCTGCATAAAGAAGCTATTTCACTCCTCTTAAGGCATATGGCTCTCTAGGGTAGAATATTTATTATCATTTACAAACACATCGACATATTTATATAAACTTTTAAGATAGTTCCTCTTTGTTGTGGTTTTATCAAAACATTAACATATGAAGAGTGGAAAAGTGAAGTAGTTAGTATAAAATATACTGATGTAATATCTAACAAGGGGTTTCATTGAAAACTGATTTATTAGAGAAAAAACACTATATGTGATTCCAGTACAGTTAGTGTCATGTACATCCAAATCCAATGCGCATGCATATTTCCATAATGTCTTCAGGTAAAAAAAGATGATATGTGTAAATGGGTGTGGATGAGCCCATGTCTTGTTTATGCAAACTGGGAGGATTGTTGGTGTTGATATGTTATTTATAATTTTGATTATTGTTTTAATTCTCTTTTTAATGGTTAGCTGCCTTGGTTCATGTACTTGTGATGGGCAGCCACATACAGTACGTTAAACAAATAAAGTAAACAAATCTATATTGTACATGTTTGACATTTATAAGTTTTTAAGTCACAAAAATGGTTTCGAAATATCTCCTGAATTGAGGAGTGTTCCTTTTATGATTGTGGCTTCTTTGACTCCAAATTTTACATTGATTACTTTCTACTCCCAAATATGGCCTTATTTTATATTGGAACAGAAAGGAGAAAGAAAAAGTGGACTTTAATTCAATTGGGTGCCAAGATCAATTTATAAGAAAAATGGATGTCTTAAAACAAAAAGAGAATGGCATAAAAGACAGGATGGTATAGATTCTGGAAGTTTCATCACAATAGTAGAACAGAATTATCCTTGGGTATTAAGTAGTCCATCTGAAAAGCTTCAAACTAAAGCCTTGGTTATAAATGGGCAACCTATGTGTTTCAGATGATACTTAGCCTTAGGATTACTACCCATGTTTTTTACCTAATCCAAAATTATATTCATGATTTTGTGCCACTAATGGCAGTGAGAAATACACTAAACAGTATTTGTGGCCTCATCCTTCCTCCAATCAAGCTTTGAGAAGTATAGCATAGGTGATGACCAGACTGAGCCTGAGGAGGGGTCAAACACATCATCAGTTGAGTACCTTTGCACCCACAAGAGATCTAAGTCCAGCCCACCTTGAATTCCATTGACTCTTATCTACCGCCAAATTGCTTGGTCCATTAGTAGTTCAGATTCTTCTAGAGAGCTAAAGTTTGCAATAAATGTTTATACCCATCTGAACTGCCTGGATCTTCTGACTTCCCAGGCGCTTGTCATATAGCTAGGAGGAAAGGGAAATAAGCTTCCCTCAGTCCAAAAAGCAAAAATTGTTCAGGGGGAGTCTCGCATATTTCCCCTTCCTTCTACAGCCCTGCTTAAAATGGCTGGGGAGAGGAGCTGAGTGGATAGTGTCTGAATTAGGAGTCAAATGCTACTGGTTCAGGCCGGTTCACCTGAACTGGTAGCAAAAAATGCTACCTATTCGCCCAAACTGGTAGTACAAAAATTCTTAAAGAATTCCTGGCTAGCTCAGGAATTCTGGGAGTTGAAGTCCACAGGTCCTCAAAGAACCATAGTTTGGCCACCCCTGTTCTACGATTACTATAATAAGCAGCCATATATTAGCTACTCTTTGACAAAAAACCAAGTTGTACTGAAGGCAGACCATACCGGTGGACCAGATAAGCCCATTTCTCCTATCTCTCCTTTCTGTCCCATTACTCCAGGGTTTCCTTGCTCTCCTTTCAATCCTTTGGGGCCCTGTAAGTTATGAAACAAAAGTATGACACACTGTTAATTGGCCAAACAGTTTATCTCACCACCATGCATTTCCCTCTGAGATCTTCTAAGCCCCTCCCTGAAAAAGACTGGGGGGATTAGCTGGAGAGGTTTTGAAGAGGAAATAACAAGCAATATAGTACATACCAGGGGTGAAATGCTCCCGGTTCGGACCGGCTCGTGGGGACCGGTAGGACTTGGCACCGGTGGTTCGGCGCACCGGTAGCGATGGCTTGCTGGCCATGCCCCCGTACCGGTCTGGGCCCCGGGCCCCAGGCCCCCAGCCCAGGCCCCCGCCGCCCATGTCCACCTAATTGCTGCTTTCCTTGCCGCTTTCCTTGCTCCCGGCTTTTTCTTTTTTACAAAAAAAATGGCCGCTTTTCCCATCTATCAGCTGGGCGCTTCCGGACACCCTCCCCCCCACCCCCGGCCAATATAACCTGGCTGTTCCAGCCTAGCTAACCACCCACCTTCCCACCCAGCCTCCAGAGTCCAGCTTGCTTACCTTAGCTCTTCGGACCCAATTCTGAGCCGTTGGTAGCCAGCCACGCCTGCCTTTCTTTTTGTCTGAATTGCAAACTGCAATCCATCTGATCTGCAAGCCACTTAATCTACCTGCTTGAAACCATCAATCCATCCATCTGCTCTGCAAGCAACTTATTCTGTCTGCCTTATTCCTTCCATAGGATAAGTAACCCTTTTTAATTTTATTTTTTGCTTTAAAAAATAGTAGCCATAGCCATTTAAAGCTTTTGCAATGCTTTTGTGTTTTGTGTTTTGCATGGTGTGTGAGTCAGTACAGCTGCTTTTTCATGGTGTGTGAGCCATTTGTGTTGTTGTGTTGTTGTGTAAAGTTGTGTTTTCAGCTCTGTTGCTCTGTGAGGCTCCTACTTAAGGCAGGGGCCATTTTGTGTGCTTTTGCAATGTTGCAAAAGGCAGGGGGTTGGACTAGATGACCACACAAGGTCCCCTCTTCCAACTCTGTAAATCTGTTAAATCTGTTGCAGCAGTGTACATTTGCAGGGTGTGTGAGTCAGTACAGCTGCTTTTTCATGGTGTGTGAGCCATTTGTGTTGTTGTGTTGTTGTGCTGTTGTGTAAAGTTGTGTTTTCAGCTCTGTTGCTCTGTGAGGCTCCTACGTAAGGCAGGGGCCATTTTGTGTGCTTTTGCAATACTGCAAAAGGCAGGGGGTTGGACTAGATGACCACACAAGGTCCCTTCTTCCAACTCTATAAATCTGTTAAATCTGTTGCAGCAGTGTACATTTGCATGGTGTGTGAGTCAGTACAGCTGCTTTTTCCAGTCACATGACCATGATGCACGCCCAACGAGTCACCTGACCACCAAGCCACACCCACATGAAGCCACGCCCACCAGACATCAAGCCACACCCACAAAATAAGCCACACCCATAGAACCGGTAGGGAAAATTTTCACATTTCACCCCTGGTACATACATATATCTGGAAGATAACCTTTAAAAAGTTCCTTTAAACTGGAATAAATTACCAATGCAGCCTAATACAAAGTATTCTCCAGCTATTCAGCTAAGAACCTGTATCTCCCACTGCCATTTTTTCAGAATCCCCTTATACGTATAGATATATTTGGTGGGCCACAGGAATACAATAGCGTGCTCAAATTATATCGCAAAATGCAGATTTGCAAAAAGAAAAGATTTTGTGTCAAATCAATCGATCAATCAATCTCAAGAATTTGAATAGAGAAGGGGAGGGGGGGGGAAATGAGAGGGGAAAATGAGAGTGCAATGTATGCTTCTTACATACTAGTTTTTGGAACCTCTCCAGATGGTATTGACTTTATTAGGAAGTAGAATTAAAAAAAGTCTCATTACCAAAACAGAGCCTTAAGAATAAAACAGAAGAAATGCAAAGATTTCTGCTTTTAAACTGAGAATTGCAGCAGCTGCTTTCTCTCTAAAGAAGCAAAATACTGAAAGCTGAAGGAACAGTGGTCACTCAAAATCCTTGCCACTGTTATCTAAAAACTTCACTGAGGAGATGGTGAGGAAATTCTACCACTTGGTTGCTAAGTAAAAAGCAAAAAAAAAAAAAAAAAAGCAAAAATCTGCCACTGCAATTTGGTATCAAAATCACAGCAAACATAATCCTCATTTACTGACCACAATAAGGCCTGGCATCATTAAGCAGCATGATTGTTAAGCATGATGTCATGTGACTGCAGTGACTTTACAACATCAGTTCTGTCAGTACCAGCTACAGTCGTTAGACAAATCATTGTGGGTGATTAAACGCAACATCAGAAAACCGTAACTTGCCACTTCCTGCTGGCTTCCCCACTGACTTTGCTTGTTGGACTATGAAGCTTGCAAATGACAATCACATGTACACAGAATGTTGTGAACATAGAAAATGTGGTCCAGTTGCCAACACCCAAATCATAAACATGACTGTGGGGGATGCTAGGTCAGCTGCAACTTTGTGGAGTTGTGAATCTCCTTTTTTTCAGTGCTGTTGTAACGTCAAACAGTCACTGAACGAATGGTCAATGAGTGAGGAATATCACTACAATTTAGTGGTCCAATTGTAGGCTAGCATTGAATTTAGGATTGTTTTAATGATGGGAATAAGACCACTTTGCTTCCATGCATATTTCCCTCCCTAAAATCCCAAAACTGACACAGATAGAAACTATTTGGCCCATCCCTCTCTAGAGCAGCGTTTTTCAACCTTAGCAACTTTAAGATGTCTGGACTTCAACTTCCAGATTTCCCCAGACAGCATATTGGCTGGGGAATTCTGGGAGTTGAAGTCCAGGCATATTAAAGTTGTCAAGGTTGAGAAATGCTATGTTAGATGTTGCCAACCAAGTCGAATGAAAAAAAAATTAGATACAGACGTACAGGTAAACCAATCATGCCCACTTCTCCAATCTCTCCCTTCTCTCCTACTAGTCCAGAGCTTCCTTGATCTCCCTTTGACCCTTTCAATCCCTGTAATAAAAAGCAAAAGTAGATGGGGTTTAATTCAAAGGATTTGTTTTCAGAACTTCTCAGATACACATTAAATTCTGCTTACAGAAGAAAGCCCTGTTTACGATCAAATGCTGATGATAAAGAGTAGAACAAAATTTCTCAGAGTGGAAAATATTTCCTCAAGATTCTGTTATCACACACTTCCCTGCACAAAATTTATCATTTTGGATCAAACTTGTAATCTCAGAACATAACTGTGGAATGGCTAATAAAGAGCCAGATAGGCAGCTAAACCAGATGGTGGTGTTACTGCATTGTTGTGCTGGGCAATAATGGTTGGGGAGGGGACATTAATTTTCAGTGGATTACTTACTCTGGGAGAAGATGAACTGCACTTCTCAGCAAGGTTCCAGAGAAATATTTGCGTTGCTATTTGTTCTTTGCTCTGTAGGGTTCTTGTTTCTCTACTACAAGCCTACAGTACATAAGTCTCTTTTTCTCATGAGACCAAGACTCTTGAATGATATAGCCCAGTGATGGCGAACCTATGGCACGGGTGCCACAGGTGGCACGCGGAGCCATATCTGCTGGCACGCGAGCCATTGCCCTAGCTCAGCTCCAGCATGCATGTGCGTGTCCGCCAGCTGATTTTTGGCTTGCGCGGAGGCTCTGGGTGGGCGATTTCAGCCTCCAGAGGGCCTCTGGGGTGGCGGGGGAGAGCATTTTCGCCCTCCCCAAGCTCCGAGAAAGCCTCTGGAGCCTAGGGAGGGCAAAAAACGGGCCTACTGGGCCCACTGGAAGTCGGGAAATGGGGGAGGGGGGTCATGCACACATGCGCAGGGGGGTGGGGCAAGTGGGGGGCTTTGAATTATGGGTGTGGGCATGCACGGGCGTGCGATAGCGTGTGCGCGCACTATTTTGGCACCCGAGGAAAAAAAGGTTCGCCATCACTGATATAGCCTGTTGGTAGAACTTTCAGTATTTACTTCTTGGATGATATAGCCTGTTAGTGAAACTTCCAGTATTTACTTCTGCAAGATGTCTTCAAAGACATCTTAATGGCATGTAGATACATTCAATTCTGCAATGGTTTAACTCTATGGTAGCTTATGTACCAAACCTCTAAATAGCTCAGGAAATTTAAGGGCTCTGCATTCTGAAGTGCTATGCAATCCTTTGCTTCTGCACAATGTAAAGTGTCTCTCTTCAAATTATCAAAAAAGCCACATCTTTTTTTCACAGCTTGCTGCTTTGTAAAGAGTACCAAGCTGTCTCCAGAAAAGCTTCTTTTGAAGACTTTGCACAACCCTATTAAAATGATTTTGAATATCTGATAGGATAAATTTGTATACAGATAAAGCTTGCCTGAACTTCAGTCAGCCCAAAATATTTGAAGGGATAATAAGGACACCTTTCTATTTCAGAAGGCTTGTCTTTTGATTTCTAACTTTAACTTCCAGAGTTTCTTCCTTCCTTTAATTTTCTTTTTTTAATGTAAATTACATCTGGTTGCTGGGCCTCTCACAAAATGAGAGAGAAGTTTGACAAGTAAAAATGTTGCTCTTTCTGTTTATTTCTGTCAGTAATGTTTGTTCAAAATAGCAATAAACAGGCCTATGTTTATAACGTTTATTTCCTTATAAGCCCTTGAAGATTCTGACTGTTTTAATAACTTTGACAATTACAGTGCAATCTCTTAACTACTTAATTCACTGCACTTACAGCTAACAAAGTATATAACTGTAGCCATAATAGTAATTTTCTATTTTAAAATAAATTCAGCCAAACACTTTCATAGTGAACATATTAATCCTGAAACATACCCTCTCTCCATCAACTCCAGGTGGACCAGGCAAGCCAAGCTCCCCCTAAAAGTATTAAAGAAAATGAATAAATTAGGATAAAGGGGATATTCTAAATCGAATATCAGTTCAAATTAAGTTCTACAAAAAACCTTTTATTTTCTTGGACTAAGTATAATAGCGATTCTTAAAGCCTGAAGAGCTGTCAATAAAGCTGGATATTTTAGTCAAAGCATCCAGTTTCTTCAGATTGCAATTCCATGTCCACTTACCTGAATTTATGACTTTCTATTTCAGAATTAAAACACTCATTTTAATTTAATTTAAATATCTTCCAGCTCTAACTTTTAAACAAAGGCAATCTTCAAGATCCAAGTGAGCCAATCCCCCTCTCCCAAAGATCTTGGTGGGTATAAAGTAACATTTGCTAGACTTCAGTTATGTTGTTTTGCTGTCTACAGGTAAGTTGTTACATCTTCAATAAATAGCTATTAAGAGCCTCTAATCAGCAACTGTTGTCAAAATCCAATAACCATATAAAGAAACCTAATGCATATTACTATATAAATTAAAATATATAAATGACCCAAAAAATTCTGATGCCTGCTACCTGTATACCTCTACATGTTAATCTTCAAAACTCATCACTGATCTGATCAGTTCTCAAAGGACCTATGTCATTAATAGAATAACCCACATGAATCCATAACTGTGCCACCGAATGACCATTGGGTAGAATAAGGGTGTCCAACCTTGGCAACTTTAAGACTGGTGGACTTCAAGTCCCAGAATTCCCCAGCCAGCAAGGTTGACACCCCTGGTGTAGACCAACATTTTTTTTTAAAGGAACTGAGATCTAACCTTTGGTCCTGGAGCGCCTTGAGGCCCTGGTTCCCCTTGAGGCCCTGGTGGCCCCTAAAACAAAGAATAAGAAGGATTTTGTTGCTATTGTTAATAGTAATATTTAAGAAATAAAGCATTTATAAATAATCATGTACTGAAAAACTTTTAGAAAACAAGCAAGAGGTATTTTAAGCAACAATGATAATACCCAGAAATGTCTTTGGAGTAGACTATCTAATATTTAACTGCAGGGAATTTATTCCACAATGCAAGGAAGCTTATAAACAATTTCTGTTCACTGACTCTTGCATCACATGTATTATGAGGTGGTAAGAACTATCTGTCTTATAACAATAATGACACATCTCCAAGTTGTCACTTCATGGAAACCTTGTTTTCCGTCTTTTTCAATCTCTTCAACTAGCAACAGTGGACAGATACAAATATATAAACTCAACTATTCTGAGATTCTCGCAATGTGGGAAATCTTGGATTATCAACACCATGCAACCACACCACAAGATTTTTTGGGTTGTTGTTTTTTTGGTAAGGAACTCTCTTAAAATACAAGGGAGAAGGTAAGGTAAAATGGAAATCTGTCTGGGTCCAGCAGAAAGTAGAGGGGCATGGACTCCTTTATGTCAATCACCTTATTCCAGGTAGTCTTTAACTTATGACCATTCATTTAGCAACCATTCAAACTTAGGACGGTGCTGACTTACAGCCAGTCTGTGCACTTATGGCCACTGAAGTGTTCCAGGGGTATGCGATTGCCATTTGTGACCTTCCCAGCTGGACATTCAACAGACAAGCTCATTGGAGGTGAGAAGTGTGATGATTTCCTTAATGATTGCAACAAAAGAGGCTTATAAGATTGGGCACAATTTGCTTAGTAATGCAAGTATTTATTAATTAATTAATTTTAAGCCTGCCCATCTGTCTTCCAGAGGAACTCTGGGTGGTGTACAAATAAAATATTAAAATTAAAATATATAAATATAAATGTTTAAAAGAGACAAGTGACAATCCCAATTTTCATCATAAGTTGAGGACTACCTGTGGTTCCCAAAATGAATTGTCTCCTTGTAGTGAACATGATTATTTGTATTTTACTTCTTTATACAAAATACCTATTTTCAGAGAAACTAAATACTGTCCTTTCAAAATAGAATTCCCTAATTTTAATTGATCACATATTGTGGCTGAAGTGTTGGGAACTGAATTTATCAGTTCAGTAACATATATGCAACATTTGTATAGGAAGCACTGAATAAAAGCACTAAATATGAACGGATTTCATTTTGTTCACTATGAATATACATGCAGGTGACAAGTTCTTGTTGTTTATTAAGAAATACGAATTAGCTTTCATCATGAAGAATTCAATCTGAAGACTGCCCTCTATTGGATAAATACTCCTTCCATTGATAAAAGGGAATTTTTGGATTTAATCCAATCAATTATACACCTTTTGACATATTACACTGAATATGCAATGCCTGAAGTCTTCCAGTGCAAATTAATTCAGGGCACAAATCAAGTATGGGACAAATGTGCATTTAAAAAAGTCTTGTATAAAACCACATCAATGTATCATGCTTGCATGATTAGGACTGAGGTGGCATTGGAGTCTCTGCTGTCTGATAACTCAAACGCACAGAAGAAGTCTACCTATGAACAGTTGATTGCACAATGGCTTTCCCACAACTGGAGTCCCATCATGTGGAAGTCCAGTCCATGTGTGAATAATTGCTGGCATGTAGGTTTTGCCACTACAGAAAAGATTTCAAGGACATTGCAGTCTCATTCCTGATAACAGCTGTGAACGTGTGATTCGTGGGAAATTCTTGGTTTTTTGGGTGAGAAGGATAGTGGAAAGTAGAATTTAGTTATTCAAGG